>JZKD02S1933886.1:50476-69998 GCA_000966675.3 Picea glauca
AATTGATATCTCTCAAGATTCAGATCCAACTATTAATATTTATGGGTGACCATCGAAAGGTTTCTCATACAATGGAGGTCCCACAAGACTCGTTGGTCAAACACAGGTCGAAACATGTCATCCCATGACATGTTGGCACAATGAATCATGTTGACGTTACAATTTCTCTCCTCATACTAATGTAACAAGGCATGGAATTGGGGGCTAGAACCATTCTCCCCGAAAATAAGCATATCGAGACTTCCTAATGTAATCCTGTAGGTAAAATATTTGATATCCCAAGATAGAGTGAGATCCTTGTGATATAGATAAATGGTGGGGGTTATATCCACCTTCATATCTAATGGATGTTGAGTTTCACCAATTTGAATAGGGAATTTTGAAGGTTTTAGTTTAATCTTTTGGATGTAGAATTTCTGCAACCTTGTATTCCATTATCTTATTGGATCATGGGATTAGCTTCCTTGAGATATTGTGCCTCCAAAAAAATTCTCGAAGCCTATTGACCTTACATTTTTTGAACCAGGGAAATATCTCGAGTTTGACGGCCTTCATTTTCCTTCTATATATAGGTTTTATATTTAAATCATTATTGAATTGAAGGAGGGTCACAACACCTCATTCCCTTCAGACATTATCATCTAAATTATTACCTATAGTTCCAGTTCCATCTCATAATAACCCATTACAACTATCTCTATCATGATATGCATGAGATAGCATAGATGTGTAGCCTTTTAACTTTCTTACAGATTCATACCCTTAGATATGAAACTATTTCCAATCTATCAATATAGAAGGACATTATTTTCCAAAGTAAGTTAGAGGGTTCTTGTATCTATATATGTAAAACATATGCAATACCATATAGTTACACAATAACTCAAACACAAAGGAATGAAAATAAAACAAGCACTCAATCCATCAACAGACTTGCACACTTAATATAATTTATAGACAAAAATCATTCATTTTACTCTACACATAAAGAATACAAATACTTATCTATTATGTGAATAATTAATTAACCATCCAAATGACTATGGGTTTTCTCCTTTCTACCCAACCATAGGATATACTTGCTCAGTCACTTTGGCAACAAGCCACCCTAGTTCCAAGCCATGATACCACTAGGGATTCTCTCTCAGGTTCTCAGTAAAATATGAAGGTAACTATCCTTTGCACCACTATGAGTATAGTCTTCCTCACCCACCTAGCCCATGCCTCTTCAAGGTTTATTAGATTCCCTCCCAGTATCAAGTTTGAGGATTTATCATTTCAGGTTGGGATCTTGGATTCTCAAGCAATCCTGCATAGCTCTGCCTTCAACATCTTCTCCTGCTACTCTTGTTCATGTATTTTTCTTTTCTATATGTATTTTCTTCATACTCAAAAACTCATAGTTATTTTTCTCTCTTGCAGGTTCCCTTTCTTCCTCTCCTTTCTATCTTTCTTTCTTCCCTCGTGTGATTCTCTTGCATGCATAGCTTAAGAAGGTTCTCGAACTACCTTCCTTTTTCTCTATTAGAAGGAAACCTATGGCTCAATCATGGGGACCTGTGGTGATATTTCATATTATCCTCTAGATGAAAAATTATTGTTCCCTATGGAAGCGCTCCATACTTCCATTCATTTGGGTGGTTGTTCGTTCAACTACCAACCTCCCTCATTAATTAATTTTCCTTTAAATTGGGGCTGATGAAAATAATCTGAATATTTCAAAATCAAATATTATCAGCAAGGAGGCCTGGGTAATATTTATCATGATGAACCCCTCTCTAAGTCTCCTCACTCTTTCTTCTAGTGGTATCATGGCCAATACTTTTAAGAATTTACCCCAGAGTCAATTAGTTGGCATTTTAAGTCAAACAATAAAATAATTATATTTTTTACATTCCATGGCATGTCAATCATTAAACATGATTAATTACATATTGGGGAAACAAGGGTATTACAATCCCCTCCCCTTTAAAGGAACACCATCCTCGGTGTTCTTTGTTTCTCAACAACACCTGTCATGCCTTCTTCTTTCAACTACTTCCGCAATGTTATTCCTCTCTTTTGGTATGGTCCTTTCCAAGACTCTTGGTATTTATCACATGCCTACAACAATTTCAAACAACCAACATTTAAATCACAATTTAATGCATAAACATTTTATTTTCATTCATAATTCAAGACGAAGACTTAACATATCAGTACAATACTTATATGTTCATTTCATGGATCTGCGTCCACATGGCTATCATATTTTCTCGGCTCACCATTTTCCCCCTGACATACCCATTGTCTGCATGATATCAATCAACACATTATAAGAATATCTTAATATCCTCTTCATTTCGGTCACTCACCCTCCAGGCCCTGGATCAGGTATCCCCTTCTCTGATATACAGTCCCTCGGGTGACCCATATTTCCTTGCCAAGGATCTCTCGTACAAGAATAGCTTCAGAGACTTCATCAAGTATTATAGTCGAGGCATCCCTTTGGCCCGTGTTACTTCAAAATGATAATGTTTTATTGTGATCATGGGTTATCATAGGGTTCTTGTGTCACAAAATTATCCCTTTTGCATGCTTTCCAAGCTTGAAATCATCATATGTCCCCCCAAGATCGATTTTTTATCTCACTTGTATCGCATGCATACAGTAACCATGAGATACAACATCAATTTCAATAAAACTTTCTTTCAAATCTGTTAATCACAGATTTCTGATTACACATTTTCATTTTCAGATCTCTTCCACATAGGAACCAGATTCATAAGTATGAGACTTTCTTCTCCTATCATTTTGTCTCAACAGTAATTGGTCTTCCTTATGAAATTATTTTTTCTACCATATCTAAGACCCTTATTCCTCCAATTTTTTCTTCATATAGCCAAACAAATTATTAGCTCTCATGCACATTATATTTTCATTTCACACTTGCATTGGCTTCAAAATAGTTTTCAAAAATATGTGCATACTAACAATCACATTCATTTACTCAAAAAGGAAATACCATTCCTTGCACATGTATCATTTTAGCATACCAGATGTTTAAAAATGCAATCAAACATTAAATGAATTTAATCAATGTGCCTATGTGCTGTTGGATTTACTTCACACACACCTAGGATTTATTTTTCCTATGGTTATTTCTTGTTTATTAGTCATAATTAGTCATTATCCAGCCCCCTATATTTTAGGGGAGAATATTCCACNGTTTAGATGTTGCATTGGTTTTGTCACCATGCAACATTGGGATCATCACCAACTCACTACTCTTTGTTCAATCAGTTAACTGAAGACTAGTTGACTAGTTAACTCATCTAGGTGGTAGTTCACTCACGTAACTACCTAAGAGACTAGACTAGGTGGCAGTTTACTCTTGTAACTGCCGGTGTGTGTCTAGATCAATCTAGACCACCACTATGGCTCATTAGTTACTCATTTATTCTATATATATTGTAAATTATTCACTCTTTGAGTGTGGCATAATGGCTAATGAGAATTCTTCCATTCTTTCTCTCCTTCTTCTTCATTCTCCAATTCTCTCTGCAAATGTTTGTATTATCATTGTTTATCTAGATCTATTTTGTGCAGGTTCAACACATTTACATGGTATCAAAGATGACGGACCACTAAGCAAAATCTACACCAAATTATTTTTTCAAGTACAAAATATTGAAAACAACAAAAAGATGGATTATTCGCCAAAAATACTTCTCACGCCTCATAACTATTTGGAATGGAAGCCAAAAAGTATTCTTATGCTCATATGTAGAGGATTGTACGAAATAACTATGGAAATGGAAGTAGATCCTGATTCTGTCAATGAAAAAAATGACTTTCTCAATAGACAAGATATGGCCATAGGATGTATCATCTATTTTATTTCTCCCGAAATTCTTCATCAATTATATGATGACTCACAAGAATTCACTCCAAATGATTTATGGAGAATATTGGAGGTTTTATTTGGGAATAAGGAAGAGTGCATGGAAAATGTTGACAATATAGAGAATGTAGAAAAGCCACTGGAAGATAAATCATCTTAGTTTGAAGAACCTTCTACACAAGTATCTACAGAAATTTGTATTTCATTAATTGAAGATGATGTCTACTCCATTTCAGATTTCTTTTCTGAAATTCATGTGGAAGATATATGGAATGCATATCAGGAGTCACATGTAGACACTTTTGCATGCACCATGCATGAATCTCAGGAGACAAAAAGGGAGCTGCTCACATCAGACTCAATTCTGATATTTTTTGAGAAACATTTTGATGGCATCCACCCGGGCACCTACCTCAGCAGGTCCTGCGCTTGACCTCCCGGTCTTAAGGATCGTTCAATTTTCCCCCTCAAGTCGGAATGGCTCTTCTAATTCCCACTGTAATCTCCTTTGAAATGGACCCATAGGTATTTTCGGCACTTTACATTCTTTAGGCCGGTCACTGTTCTCTTCGACGACTAAAGAATAGAGAATTAGGTTTCAGGGTTTCCAAACTCCCGATGTCTCAACCTCCAATATCCCGATGTGATTCTTTGTTTCCTTAGCCCCTCCTGGCTATGCCCTGGTCCATGTGACCACTTTCCATAAGACTATAGCCTTATATTCCTTCTCGTCGGGGTTTTTGGCTTCAAAATCCCGATGCGCTCCAATTTCCGTTAGCCCTCCAGGCTAGACTCTTGATCCACATGACCTCCTCTATATGACCACAGTCATACCTCCCATCGGGGTTTCGGACTTTCCAATGTCCAAATACATATGTCCTCAGGATTCATGATCCCTTGAATCTCGATTCTCCGCTATGCTGATAGTTGGCTCCCACAATGGCGCTTCCCTTCTTATCGGGGTTTCGGACTTCGATATCCCGATGACCAAAATTTTGATAGATGACTTCCTGTCGGGACTTTCCCCGATGACTCCAATTTCTGCCACACATCCCCTTAAGATGGACGGTTTATATTTCTCCTTTCATTTTTGAGACTTCTGATGTCTCGATTTTCACGACCTCAGGAACTTCGATTTCCCAAGTGTCGATATCTCGATGTCTAGTGCCCGGATCTCCAGAATGGACGATCACGTGACACGCGTCCTCTCTCAGATGGACGGCCCAGATTTGTTTCGGGGTTTTCAAGGTGGACTTACCTAATATCTTGTCCACAGGAATGTCGATATCCCGACTCCCGACGCCTTGATGTCTGCCATGTGTCTCCACAAATGGATGGCTCTGATCCTTCCTGGGAATTTTACCATGAAAATTCTCAATCTTCTACTCTCGTGACTCCCGATTTCTCGATATGTGAAACCTCGATGAGCCCACCCTCTTTTCGAGATTTCTCATCTTGTTCAAGAGCTTAACCCTCGCGCAACTTCTGTCAGATACGACGGCTGACGGGTATCTGCTCAAGATCTGATGAATCATGACCCCTGGATCTTGAACTCCGAATGCGGTCGTAACCTCCTTGCTTATTAAGTAGATCCAACAATTGATGGGATTTTGCAAATCTTCTCCACAAGATCCTAACCGTTGATCTCTTCCTCTTTGATGTTTTCTATGGGTGAACCCAATATTCCTCTATGAAAACTGGTCCTCCTGCGTGTAACTTTGCAGCGCCTATTCAAACACTCCACGATACAAACTCCCTATGCTTCCCTTCGAAGATATTGGAAGCCTTTTTCTTCCTGAGCTCCACACAATTCTGAGTCTCCATGAAGACTCTTGCGCGCGCCCCTTGCGACAATCCTCAAACACTTCCAAGTGTTGAATTCTTTCGACTCTACGCACACCTGCAATAGCAGTCCTTCAATGCTTCACTCAGATTCACAACTGATACTTTCCTTAGCCTGCACACTCCTTGCACAGCTCCTATAACCCAATTTCAATTATGGGTGAACAAGAACAAGAGTTAAACTATCTGAGCCTTCTATCAACGCACTCCTTGCGGATGACTTCAACTGCACTCCTTGCAGGAATCCTTGCTCAGATAGAGAAACAATTGAAACTCATTTCTTCTACTTCCTTTCTCATATTTCAAACACTCAGTAAGAAATCATTCATACATATCATGTAAAACAAATGCATAACAGGAAGTAGATACTCATGAGCATATCAATCAACACACATACACAGAGAACAACACAATGCCATGAACTTGAATCAATTTCTTCTATTAATCCAAATAACTGTACATGGGTGTTTCTACACATCTCTCTGCTTCTCTTCTATGCTCCGATGCTTCTAACTCTGTTACAATGCACATTGAGGGTGTCTATATCCCATTTCCCTCTTGCGCTCTCAAACAGTCTAATCTAGAATTAAATTTCTATCTACTTGCATTAACTACTATAAATGCCTCCATCTACTTCAGACGAGAGCGRGGTGCTCAAGGTATGATTACATTATACCAAGGCCCCTTCATTAAATGATCTCATTTATATTTGGMAAATCAAMTTCAAGGGAAAATTTAAAAATTTGGTTGGGCTTGTCCAGCTGTCCTTTGTCTTCCACGCTAGCTCGCTTGATGTGAGGGATGYTCCTGCATCATACTACCTCACTTGAAAATCTTCATGGGATCCTATCCATGAGCTCCTGCACGGTCTGTCCATGCTTCARAATCTCTGCTTCATTTTCCCAGYTRGCATMTTCAACTGGATGGTCCTTCCACTTGACCAAATATTCAAAGTATTCTCTCCTCCTGGTCTTCTTACTGACTCTCTTGTCTAGTATGCACTCCATCTGTGATCTCTCTGCGACTGACATCTGTTTTTGCCACTAAACCTCTGGTTTTTCACCTTCTACTCCTACTTCCTCAAGTTTATATGGGTATAAATCTGAGACATTGAATATCAGAGAAATTTCGATCCCATTGGGTAATTCAATCTCATAATCATTCTCTCCAATTTTCTTCAAGACCTTACATGGTCTGATTTTCTTCATTTTCAATTTATTGTATGTTCCTCTCAGGAACCTTTCTCTTCTAAAGTGCGCTAAAATCAAGTCACCAACCTCAAATTGGAGTCGTCTTTGATGATGATCTGCTCTTCGCTTATACTTCTGACTTGAATTCTGCAGTCGCTCCTTCACCCGGCTGTGAAGTTCTTTCATCGCCTCCACAAATATTTTTTCACTAGCACTCCTAGTAGCAGTCTGTTCTGAATCTCTCAATTCAGAAACTCCTCTCGGCTGTGTGCCATATACAATATGGAATGGACTCTGGCCTGTGCTCCAATTCACTGAGTCATTATACGCAAACTCTGTCTGCAGCAATGTATTGTCCCAACTGCTGTGGTGCTCCACCACCAGGCTCCTCAGCAAGTCTCCCAGACTTTTGTTCACCACTTATGTCTGTCCATCCATCTGAGGATGATAAGTTGAACTAAACAACAAGTTAGTCCCAAGATTCTTCCATAATGTCCTCCAAAAGTTCCCTAAGAACTTTGTATCTCTGTTCGAAACAATACTCCTTGGTAAGCCGTGAAGTTGAACGAATTCTTTGAAAAACAGATTCACGATGTGCGTCGCGTCACTGGTTTTCTGACACGGGATAAAATGTGCCATCTTGGAAAATCTATCCACTACCACAAAGATCGAATCAAATCCTCTTTGCATCCTTGGAAATCCCAATATGAAATCCATGCTAATTTCATCCCATGGCTTCTCAGGTATGGGCAATGGTTGATAAAAACCTGCATTCTGCTTCCTTCCCTTTGAATGCTGGCAAATTCTGCATCTGTCTACAAACCTCTTGACCTCTAATTGCATCCCTGGTGAAAAGTATGACTCGCTCAGCTTCGTGAATGTCTTATCATGAATGAATTGTCCAACCAATCCTCCACTGTGTTTTTCCTTCAGCAGATTCTCCCTCATGGAGCAATTTGGAATACATAGTTGATTGCCCTTAAACAACAACCCTTCCTGGATCATGTATTCGACCCATTTTCTGCTATCTCTGAAAATTGGATTCTCAGCTGCTTCATACACTTCCTTAAAGTCTGGATCATCTGCGTACATGTCTCTGAGATCATCAAAACCTAACGTCTTGACTTTGAACTACTGCAATAGCAAACACTTCCTGCTCAAAGCATCAACAACCTTGTTAGTAGTACCAAAAATATGTTTTATCACAAAAGTGAAATTCTTCATGTATTCAACCCATTTAACATGCCTCTAATTCTACTTTTCCTATTGAGTCACAAACTGCAATGCATGGTTATCACTATATAAAACAATTTCCTTCGGAATCAAATAGTGCCTACATTTATTCAATGCCTGGATGATGGCTTAAAACTCCTTATCATACGTGGAATACTTCATCTTCTCACTGAAATATGCAATTGGTCTGTCATCTTGACTTAAGACTGCTCCTATTGCAAACCCGCTTGCATCACATTTCACCTAGAATTTTTTTTTGAAAATCCGGAAACACCAGAATTGGTTGTTTCGTAATCTTCTGTTTCAACAAATTGAAACTCTTCTCAGCCTCTTCAGTCCAGTGAAAAAATTTATGTCTTTTCTTCACTGTATCCATCATTGCTGCACTAATTCCACTGAAATTCCTAATGAATTTTTGGTAGAAACTAGCCAACCCATGAAAACTTCTCACCTCAAATATGTTCCTCGGTGATGGCCAATTCTTAATTACCTCCACCTTATCTGGATCCATCCTCATCTCATTTGCCGAAATAACAAATCCCAAATAAATGAGCTATGTCTTCATGAATGAGGACTTATTTATGTTTATCAACAACTTCTCTTGCTGTAATTTCTTCATCACAATGGCTAAATGCTTCAGATGTTCAGCTTCCGTTTTACTAAAAATCAGTATATCATCCAGATATACGATAACAATTTTTTTGATGAAATCTTTCAGGACTTCATTCATCAACCTCATAAAGGTACTTGGCGCATTTGTTAAGCCAAACAGCATAACAATCCATTCATACAAACCTTTGTTTGTCTTGAATGTTGTTTTCCATTCATCACCTTCTCTCATGCGAATCTGGTGATATCCACTCTTCAAATCAATCTTTGAAAATAATTTTGCTCCACTTAAGAAATCCATTAAATCATCCATTCTTGGAAATGGAAATCTGTACCTGATGGTTATCTTATTAATGGCTCTTGAATCAGTGCACATCCTCCATCCTCTGTCTTTCTTCGGACTAAGTACCGTCAGAACAACACACAGACTCAAGCTTTCCCTGACTAAACCTTTGTCCAACAACTCTTGGACTTGTATTTTGACCTCTTCATTTTCTTGCGGCGTCAATCTGTACGCAACTTTGTTTGGTAAACTGGCTCTGGGTATGAGATCGATATGATGACTCACACTTCTCATTGATGGCAATGAACGAGGTAATTCATCCACTACTATATCAGCGAACTCTCCCAGCAGTCCCTGGACTTCTTCTGGAAAATCATCCACTCTTGCGCTAGTCAGAACAATCTTCGGTTTTCTGACCACAATGAACTATGGATCCTCCTTCTTCTTAACCTCGATAAGGAGTTCCTTCCCACTCATGAGAAGTATTTTGTTGCTTACTTCCAGCTTCACCTCCTTATCCTTTATTGGACGTAACATGTGTGTCCTCATTCTTCTCCAGGGTGTAAGTGTTCATCCTCCTATCATGAATCACATTTCTATCATATTTCCACAGTCTAGCCAGCAATAGATGACAAACGTCCATAGGAATAACATCACATAAAATATTAACATTATATATCCCTATCTTAAATTCAACTAAACACTATTTGGTGACATTTACCTGATGTCCTTTTGGTAGCCATGAAACTTTATATGGACTTGGATGATCAGTCATTTCCAGCTCCATCTTTTCTACCATCTCGGTTGAAACGAGATTGTCAGTGCTTCCACTATCCACAATGACCTTGCACACTCTATCCTTGGTCTTGCAAGAAGTCCTAAAAAGACTATTTCTTTAGACTGAGCTCTTGACTTCCTTTTCGGGTGTCAAAAGAGCTTTTTGCATCATGAGCGATCTTCCACCTTCAGCGTCTTCTGCCTCAACATCTCGCCTCTGTGCCTCGGTGATGTTAGCTTCTGCAGTTTCTTTCTTTCTTTCTGGACACTCATAAGACTTGTGCCCATTCTTTCCACATGTGAAGCATGTAATTACTCCACCTCTTCCTCTTCCTCTACCTCTGGTACGAGGAAACCTATTATTATCAGCATATCCTCCTCTCTGCTCAGTATATTTTTCTCTCTATTCATCATATCGCCCTAGCTGTGAGCTTCCACCTCTCTTTGTCTGAGTCTGAGGTTTCTTCTAGTCGTCCTTGGGCTTCTGGGTTCTTTCCTAGGAAACTAATTTTCCCCTGGGTTGACTCCTGCCTCGGCCTCTTTGACTCTTCTTTCGGTTCAGCTTCTCTTCCACTTTGAAATCCATTTGATAAGCATCCTCCACCATTTGGATGGTTTCCATGCTCATTTCATCCTAAATCTCATATCTCAGGCCATTCATATACCTGGCCACNCTTTGTTTGTCTTGAATGTTGTTTTCCATTCATCACCTTCTCTCATGCGAATCTGGTGATATCCACTCTTCAAATCAATCTTTGAAAATAATTTTGCTCCACTTAAGAAATCCATTAAATCATCCATTCTTGGAAATGGAAATCTGTACCTGATGGTTATCTTATTAATGGCTCTTGAATCAGTGCACATCCTCCATCCTCTGTCTTTCTTCGGACTAAGTACCGTCAGAACAACACACAGACTCAAGCTTTCCCTGACTAAACCTTTGTCCAACAACTCTTGGACTTGTATTTTGACCTCTTCATTTTCTTGCGGCGTCAATCTGTACGCAACTTTGTTTGGTAAACTGGCTCTGGGTATGAGATCGATATGATGACTCACACTTCTCATTGATGGCAATGAACGAGGTAATTCATCCACTACTATATCAGCGAACTCTCCCAGCAGTCCCTGGACTTCTTCTGGAAAATCATCCACTCTTGCGCTAGTCAGAACAATCTTCGGTTTTCTGACCACAATGAACTATGGATCCTCCTTCTTCTTAACCTCGATAAGGAGTTCCTTCCCACTCATGAGAAGTATTGTGTTGCTTACTTCCAGCTTCACCTCCTTATCCTTTATTGGATGTAACATGTGTGTCCTCATTCTTCTCCAGGGTGTAAGTGTTCATCCTCCCATCATGAATCACATTTCTATCATATTTCCACAGTCTACCCAGCAATAGATGACAAACATCCATAGGAATAACATCACATAAAATATTAACATTATATATTCCTATCTTAAATTCAACTAAACACTATTTGGTGACATTTACCTGATGTCCTTTTTGTAGCCACGAAACTTTATATGGACTTGGATGATCAATCATTTCCAGCTCCATCTTTTCTACCATCTCGGTTGAAACGATATTTTCAGTGCTTCCACTATCCACAATGACCTTGCACACTCTATCCTTGGTCTTGCAAGCAGTCCTAAAAAGACTATTTCTTTAGACTGAGCTCTTGACTTCCTTTTCGGGTGTCAAAAGAGCTTTTTGCATCATGAGTGATCTTCCACCTTCAACGTCTTCTGCCTCAACATCTCGCCTCTGTGCCTCGGTGATGTTAGCTTCTCCAGTTTTTTTATTTCTCTCTGGACACTCATAAGACTTGTGCCCATTCTTTCCACATGTGAAGCATGTAATTACTCCACCTCTTCCTCTTCCTCTACCTCTGGTACGAGGAAACCTATTATTATCAGCATATCCTCCTCTCTGCTCAGTATGTTTTTCTCTCTATTCAGCATATCGCCCTAGCTGTGAGCTTCCACCTCTCTCTGTCTGAGTCTGAGGTTTCTTCTAGTCGTCCTTGGGCTTCTGGGTTCTTTCCTAGGAAACTAATTTTCCCCTGGGCTGACTCCTGCCTCGGCCTCTTTGACTCTTCTTTCGGATCAGCTTCTCTTCCACTTTGAAATCCATTTGATAAGCATCCTCCACCATTTGGATGGTTTCCATGCTCATTTCATCCTAAATCTCATATCTCAGGCCATTCATATACCTGGCCACTTTTTTGTCATTGCTTTCGTGATGACCTGCCCTGATATTCAAACTGTAAAATTCCTCAGTATATTCCTTCACTGTCATCAGCTTCTGTCTCAGGTTTTGCATCCTCCTAAACAGAGAAATTTGATAGTCCCTGGGAATGAATTTTTCCTTCATCTTTGCAATCATCCTGTCCCAGCTCTTAATTTTCTGCTTGCCTTGGCAACGCCTGTCAACTTGTAGTTCATCCCACCACAAGGCTGCATGTCCTTTTAATATCATGACGGCATGCCTGACTTTTTTGTCCTCTTCGATATCTTCATAGTCAAAATAGGTGTCTAGAGCTATAATACAGTCTAGAAGCTCTTCTACATCCAGATTTCCCTCATAAATTGGAATGTCCATTTTCACCTTTGCACCCATTCTTGCAACAGCTTTAATTAAGCGCTCATTTGTTGCATCTTCCGCTGGTATTTCTTGTTCTCCATGTCGAGCATCATATTCATTTTCGGACTCACTGATATCTCCTACATCAGCTTTGCGCCTTTGTCTTATCTCCATGTCCACAATCATAACGCGTAAGTTATGCAGATCTCTTTCTACTTCTGGATTATGCACTTGCCTACCCCTTCCTCTGGACATTTCCCTTTCCTCCCCTGGATCGGGTGATTGTCTATCTCTTCTCCTTGGCAGCATGGTGAATTCTCTTTCTCTGCTACAGAAAGAAAAGAATCTTTCTGTGCTCTGATACCACTTGATGGCGTCCACCTGGGCACCTACCTCAGCAGGTCCCGCACCTGACCTCCTGGTCTTAAGGATCATTCAATTTTCCCCCTTGAGTTGGAATGGATATTCTGACTCCCACTAGAATATCCTTTGAAATGGACCCACAGGTATTTTTGGCACTTTACAGTCTTTAGGTTGGTCACTGTTCTCTTCGATGGCTGAAGAATAGAGAATCGGGTTTCGAGGTTTCCAAACTCCCGATGTCTTGACCTCCAATATCTCGATGCACTCATTTGTTTCCTTATCCCCTCCTGGCTATTCCCTGGTCCATGTGACCACTTTCCATAAGACTACAGCCTTATATCCCTTCTCGTCGGGGTTTTTGGCTTCAAAATCCCGATGCACTCCAATTTTTGTTAGCCCTCCAGGCTAGACTCTTGATCCACGTGACCTCCTTTATATGACCACAGTCATACCTCCCATCATGTTTTCAGACTTTCCAATGTCCAAATACATATGTCCTCAGGATTCGAGATCCCTTGAATCCCGATTCTCCGTTATGCTGACAGTTGGCTCCCACAATGGCGCTTCCCTCCTTATCGGGGTTTTGGACTTCGTGATTCCGAAATGCATAAACACCTTGTCACCACGATTCCTGATATCCCGATGACCAAAATTCTGATAGAGGACTTCCTGTCAGGACTTTCCCCGATGACTCTGATTGCTTCCACGCGTCCCCTCAAGATGGACGGTTCAGATTTCTCCTCATGTTTTCGAGACTTCTCATGTCCCAATTTTCACGACCTCAGGAACTCCGATTTCTCGAGTGTCGATATCTCGATGTCTAGTTCTCGGATCTCCTACGTGTAACTTTGCAGTGCCTGTTCAAACACTCCATGACACAAACTCCCTGTGCTTCCCCTTGATGAGATTGGAAGCCTTGTCCTTCCTGATATTCACACAATTCTGAGTCTCCACAAAGACTCTTGTGTTCACCCCTTGCGGCAATCCTCAAACACTTTCAAGTGTTGAATTCTTTCGACTCTACGCACACCTGCAACAGTAGTCCTTCAATGCTTCACTTAGATTCACAACTGAGACTTTCCTTAGCCTGTGCACTCCTTGCATGGCTCCTATAACCCAATTTCAATTCTGGGTGAATGAGAACAAGAGTTAAACTATCTGAGCCTTCTGTCAATGCACTCCATGAGGACGACTTCAATTGCACTCCTTGCAGAAGTCCTTGCTCAGATAGAGAAACAATTGAAACTCATTTCTTCTACTTCCTTTCTCAGATTTCAAACACTCAGCAAGAAATCATTCATACATAGCATGTAAAACAAATGCATAACAGGAAGTAGATACTCATTAGCATATCAATCAACACACATACACAGAGAACAACACAACGCCATGAACTTGAATCAATTTCTTCTATTAATCCAAATAATTGTACATGAGTGTTTCTACATAGCTCTTTGCTTCTCTTCTATGCTCCAATGCTTCTAACTCTATTACAATGCACAATGAGGGTGTCTATATCCCATTTCCCTCTTGCGCTCTCAAATAGTCTAATCTAGAATTAAATTT
The DNA here is from genome assembly GCA_000966675.3 of Picea glauca. NCBI lineage: Eukaryota > Viridiplantae > Streptophyta > Pinopsida > Pinales > Pinaceae > Picea > Picea glauca. Next base: position 64,807 of record JZKD02S1933886.1, read on the forward strand.
ATATCTACCTGCATTAACTACTATAAATGCCTCCATCTACTTCAGAYGAGAGCAGGGCTCTCAAGGTCTGATTACATTATACCAAGGCTCCTTCATTAAATGATCTCRTTTATATTTTGCGCATCAACTTCAAGGGAAAATTCAAAAWTTTGGTTGGGCTTGTCCAGCTATCCTTTGTCTTCTGTGTTGGCTCGCTTGATGTGAGGGATGCTYMTGCATCACATTTGCAGAAACAAATTGGATATTTGAATACCTCTTGGGAAAATATCCAWTTTCAAAAAAACAATCGTCCGAAAYGGAGTCCGGAAAGTGAATTTATGATCGTTTCAAAATCAACAAAATTTCAGCGTTTTTCCGAAAACGGTCACATGGTTTTCAAAGTTTTATCCAAAATTTATTTGGATATTGTTCATTACAAGAAGATAAAGTGGATATGTGTGAAATATCAATGGTTCATCTACTTCATCAGATCCTTTCAGACATCTACATATTCAACAAAATCTTCAATGATCATAAACTTGCACAGTTGTGAGGTCTTCTTGGAGTGAAGGACAAGGTTGCTTAGCAACTGTTTTTTGTTCCTTCTCATTTTATTTTTTTATGCATTGTAATTTGAGGGGTTTTTTTTTTCTCATGAGGTTTTCCCTCTTTCCTCGTTTAGTTCAGTGTATCTTTTGTATTTGGGTACCTAACATGGCCTCGTAGTGGGGACCCATTCTTTATTTTCACCATAGTGATTTTCAGGGGGGGTGTTGGAGTTACTTCACACACACCCAAGATTTATTTTTCATAAGTTTATTCCTTGTTTATTAGTCATAATTACTCATTATCCAATCTCCTATATTTTAGGGGAGAATATTCCACCTGGAGAATATTCTCATTCAGTTGACACTTCAGTTTGATTAGTTGAGTTGAGTTTAGATGTTKCATTGGTTTTGTCACCATGCAACATTGGGATCRTCACCAACTCAMTACTCTTTGTTCAATCAATTAACTGAAGTCTAGTTGACTAGTTAACTTAGCTAGGTGGTAGTTCACTCTCATAACTGCCTGAGAGACTAGACTAGGTGGCAGTTTACTCTTGTAACTATTGGTGTGTGTCCAGATCAATCTAGACCACCACTATGGCTCATTAGTTACTCATTTATTCTATATATATTTTAAATTATTCACTCTTTGAGTGTGGAATAACAGTTAATGAGAATTCTTCCATTATTTCTCTCCTTCTTCTTCCTTCTCCAATTCTCTCTGCAAATGTGTGTATCATTGTTTAGCTGGATCTACTATGTGGATGTTCAACACATTTACATGTGCATGGACACATTCACACACAATGCACCCTTGCAATGATTTCATATCTTTACTCTTCATATTAGGCACTTTGCCTTGGTGTGTTGCAACTCATCAAACTTCTTACCCCATGGATTTTTTATCAACATTTATCATTACAGCAAGAACGTTCCTCCTACTTTGAGTTGATCATAGCCCCAAATAAACACACATAAAACTAAAATTTTCACATGAAGGCATTCAAGCATTCTTTCTTCCTTGGTAACAAGGTTTCCAACATTTGTAGCCACCCAATTTCTCTCTTTATTATTTTTTAACTATGCTAGAATATTGGAAGATCCTACTTCCATAATGGGTAGTCCTATACCTTCCCTCTCATGAAAACATACATTTCCTCAATGCATTAATTGATTTGTTGTTTATGATCATTCTTATTTCACAATCATTCCCAATTGGTCAAAGTATTCATGACACTTTGTTCATGAATTTCCTTGCAAGGATCTCAGTCATTCTTGGATGCTAGAGGCTCCTCCCTCTATCCTTCATTTTATTCTTTCCCGATTCATACCCTACTTGGGTATCAATGGCATACAACACCCACTCAAAATAGCATGCATATCATTAAGATAATAAAATATCTCAAAATGGATTCTTACCCAATCCCTTCATACCATATGCCATGCTAGTATGAAAATTTCTTATACCTATCTGGTTGCAAGAACCCCTTTCGGATTTTTATCTCATCACCGGTGCTCCATGGGGACTCCAAAGTCCCTCCATTAATATTTTCTACTATTATTCTTCTTGTATTTATCCTCTACCTAAGGTTTTACACCATTGGAAGTTGTCCTCTACCAATAGCTCTGATCATTTCCTACACATAACATGCATCATTACATTCAAAATTATATTAATTGGTATGTAAAATTCAAATGGCATGTGTCATAGCATTTAAACCAACAATACATTTTTGGATATGTCCTAGAATGTTTATATGCACTCTATCACATTATCCTCAATGTTTTATGAGTGCATACATAATCAGATTTAAGTTTTCTCTAGTATCTTCAGTCATACAACTATTAGAATTCTCATCCTAAAGTCATTCACACATAAAAGGATTTCAGTTTCTCATCCTAGAGAAACATAATGAATAACAATGAATTAGGTAAGGGAATCTTCCCTCTTTCCAACTCCTACATAGTATAAAATTTTATGTCCTACTGAATTATTTTCAAGGCCTCTATGCCTCTACACATTCATGGATTTTATCCCAAGTCATTCCTTCAAGATAATTACCAATTCCTTTTCCCTTAGCTTTCACAATTATTCTTTCAAATCCTTCAACTATGTTAAGCAAATTATAATTTTAGAGTGAGAAAAGTATTAATATGTTTTCTCGTTCTTTGTTTTTCAATTTATCCCTCCTAGGATCTTCCTGCTCTAGTCCTTGAGAAGCCTCTGTCAAGTTCCTCTTGAATTTTCCTAAATTTTAAAAACATCCTACAACATCAACCACATCTCACAATTTAATTATGATTCAACGCAATCTGCACACTTATCAAAAGAAAATTTCGGATTGTCAAGATCCTACCATAGGTCAATTTACCATTCATGCATTATGTTTTGAAATGTAATTCATGATTCTTATGCACTTAGGGTTTTTAGTCTACTTCCTTCTTTTCCATTAGTCATTAATATTATGACTATGTTATATAGAAAGAGTATTTAAACAATTCCTCCACAGAAAAATTCCTCAACACACAACTCACATGTTGCATATCCAATACTATTTGAAACAATATTGATTTAGCCTCATCTTCATCATTTCATAGTTCTACCCAATATTCCATAAGGAATATAGAGATTCATCCTTCTTATGCATTCCAATTTACACATTCACACATGTATTTTTAAGCTATCAACTCACTTTCAAACTGTGCTTCCATGCACTTGACCACATGCATCAATGCATTGTGTGTCTACCATAAACACACTTTACAATTTCATAAACATATTTACATTAAAATCATTCAACTCATGATTGTTCACAATCGTTCTCATGTAGTCCTCAAAGGAAAATTCATATCGTCTTCTATGATAACAACAGAGCATCTTTTCTTATTTATTCTTTCAATAAGTTACACTAGCTTTTCCTAAGGAAATGGAATACATCCTCCTCAAACTATTATTCAAACGGGACAATTTAGACCCTTCTACATAGGGAAAACCATGCATCCATGGCATTACATAGATACAAAAAGTATCTATCTTGCCTCATAGCCTACTTGATCAGGTAGTCATATATATATACTAAGTATATGCATCACTTGCATATTTTTACATCATTCATTAAATTTCATTTAATATCATCTTATTTTGATGAGAACATATAGTCCTTTGTAGGACTAGTCTCAAAAAAAAAATCATAATTATGTTTCCCTCTCTCATGGAAACAACCAACAAGAAATTACTCTTTCCGCACTGCTATAAAAGAATTCCAAAATTTAGAAAATATAAGTAGGTAGTTACAACACTACCTAAGGCAGAAAAAAAAAACATTCTAACTTCTCTTCATGCCTCAGTTCTTTTTCTTGGCTAGTAGTCCTCTACAAAAGGGAATCCTTTCTAGATTCCCTCTTATTACCACTTGATTCTACCAATCATACCCATACATTTACCATCCACCTATGGTTGTCAATCTGACCCATTGGTCATTTACAAATTCTCTAGCACTTCTTGTACCAGAATTTATGTCAACCTTTCACTATTCATTCTATCTCATCTTCATATGGTTATATACAATAACCTTATCAACATTTTAACCATGTTCTTACTCTCCTTACAACATCTGGGCATTATTGACCAAGATGATCCATTAGAAGGACATATCGTACAATCATCCATAAGTTACAATAAGTCTATTTTCATGTTATATACATGCTTATGTTATTACCATATGCATTGCAACATATCCTATGCGCCAAGAATTTTACCCATGCCAACAATGCATATGTATTCTTGTTTTATGATTTTTACACTCATGTGCATTTGTCACTACGCATATACATACATGCATACATATTCAACATTCCAGTTCATTGTTTTCACCTTTTCTATGTTCTTCACACATAATGGCATGTTTGACTTACTGTCATCCCTTCTTTGGATCTTACAGTAACTCACATGACAAGTCTCATAGGGGTTATGTTTCCTTTATCTGGGTGTTATATAATTCATTGGTCTTTAGGGAAGTGTCCCATCAATCCTTTAATACAACTTTGAGCCCCTAAACTTGCTCATATGCTTATATCACCTTACCCATTTTGTTAATATTAGCCACAGTCCAAGGGACTCCTTTTGTAGTTTGCTCAACACATTATCCTAGCAACATGTCTCAATCATTACAGGTCAGTTAAACTGACCTTAGGCATTTTCCATCAATCATCTATTCAAGAGGAGTCATATGTATGTGTGTGTGTGTGTTTAAGGTCATTTTAACCTTTTATATGGGGTTTAATATTTTATTAAAACAATAATTATTAGTACTAAGGATTCTATCAATCCATACCAGATTCCTTTACGCACAAGGAATTTTCCATAAGGATGTTAACCCTTATATAAACAACCATCATAACAGAAAGAGACCTACCTACTAAAGAAAGTAGACAACATTACACTTAAAAAAAAAACTTAGCTCATGTCCTTTGTCTTGAATCATGCATCTCTATAAAAAAAAATCTTCCACCTCTTCCATTCACATTTAGGTCTTACCATAAATGCTTTCCAGCATATTCACACTCTTGTAGAAGAAGATATCAATCCAACAAGAAACAAAAATCCTTTTGTTGCAAGAAATCCCAAAACAAGATTTCAATCTGCAGTCCTTATTCTCAAGGAGC
>JZKD02S1933897.1:4494-50824 GCA_000966675.3 Picea glauca
TTCCTGTTTAGCGGAGGCGAAGAGCACTTGCGGGCAATCGAACCATTCTCGTCCGGGACATTGACACAGAGAGAGACCGCCCTCATGACCGGGTTCTGCCCGCTCTCTCTCCACAACAGATTCTCGTTTATGTTGGTCAGAACAGGGCTCAGCCCAGAACCCAAAAAACTAGCTTGCATGCCACTGGTTCTGGTCACTAAAGAGCCATCAAAGATACTTCCTCCGTAAAAACGCGTCATGTCTTATCGACGAAATTGCCAGGCACTTGTCACTTGCATCGTCCGTATAATAAATTAAATAAATAAAAAGAAAGGGGTAATAAATTTCGGACTTGGTTTGGTGAGCAAAATAATAAACTATAGTGAAAGCATTTATGAAAGCAGTAAGAATTGGCCTGGGAAGAAGCGAAGCYGRCAATAAGACTTCAAACTTCCCAGCCAATCAAATTGTGACAAATTCATAAATTTTTTATTAAAAAAATTATGTATATAAAGTTTCTAAGTTAAACATTAGCATTTTTTCAAAAATTTCGCAGTCAACCTTCAACTAATTGAAAGTCAGTGATGAACTCATCGCTATAGTCCCTGCCCTTGGCCTTCCGGCAGGGACTAATAATGGATTTCCGTAGAATTAAATCGTGGTTTAACTTTAATAATGATTTGCTCATGATTTCTTAAAAGCATGGGTCTTTGACTAAATCAAGCGCTTCAAAACATTTAAAACGGATCATAAAAGTTCTTTAAATCCATTTTGAATCACATTTATCCCACTTTTATATAACTACATTTAAACATTATAAATAATATTAAATTTATCTCATCATTTTTAAAATGCAAATTTATTTAGGTTTGAATCACATTTATCTCACTTTTATATAATTACATTTAAACATTATAAATAGTATTAAATTTATCTCATCATTTTTAAAATGCAAATTTATTTAGGAAGTGTGTAGAATTCAAATTATATGAAAATTCCTAATATGAAAGTAAGATTGTTAAACTTTATTTTAGATGTTAGAATTTTATGGTACAAAAATTCAAAGTAATTTATTTTTTGATGATCTAAATTGATTAGTTCTCATAATGTTTGGAATTTCTATCAGATTTTTATAAGATTTGTGACTGAAAATAAGGTCTATTTACCACAAGATTAATTTACTCCTACAAATACTTAGGCAAGCTTTAAACATTAGACTTGTCATAAATCTTTACCGTAGAATTTTGATGTTGCATCAAGGTTGTTAGGATAGCATTTATGGCAAAGTCTCTTTGGATCTTAAGGCTTGCCTAGAAGCTTGTATATTTGCCATTAACTATATTAGGAGATAGATTACAACAAAAAATATTAGCAAAATTAACCAAGATGTTCACTAATGGGACAAAAACTACCTTTAAGCTTGTGCATGCTTTAAATATGGAGAGAGGATGAAGACATCTCTTGTGCATATTAAAAAATGAGGTTATTACCACCATAACTTGTGCTCGATGTGAAGGAGAAGAAACTAGAGTTAAATATCAAGAGGAGTGTATGAAAAAATAAAAACTTGGCACAATTCAAGTGTAATATCTTTTCTCATATGCACCTAAGCAATTACTTAAATAAGACGATATAGTTGAAAATGTCACATTAACACTTAAACATGGAGCTGTGAATGAGAATCATATATTAGTTTATGTACCTTCACTCATCCCTTACGAATGCAACAATAATAATTGTTGAAAATAAGAAATAAAAAATGTGTAGAAGCATTGTTCTCGTGTCTTTAGATGACATGCCAGGCTAATGCTTGCTTTTATAGTCAAAAATAAGTTAGGGTTTCTTAGAATCTCTTAAATAATAGTAATTTGAGTATGTAGGTGATTCTTTTTTTAAAAAACATTTAAGAAATGATGAAAGATAAAAAAGTTGAGAACTATGTGAGAGAAATTCCAATTAACATGTCAAAGTAACTTGGTGTCAACTTAACTTGAGAAATTCCAATTAATATTGAGATACTCAAAATAAAAATAAAAATAGCCTATAAATGTTCATTATGTCTTTTAATTAAAAACATAAACCTTACCAAGAAAATAAGTTATATCTCCTTAATCATAAAAAATATATATAACTATTTATTTAATAAAAATTAAAAAATTGTATCCACATTAATCATATATAAATATAATTACTTAATAATAATATAAATAAAAATTAAAAAATAATTACATAATAGTGATGTAAGTAAAAAATAAAAATTAACGTGAATGGAAGTTTAGCAACCCAACCTCTCATACGGGAGAGTCTTGCCAAAATGTGAGGCAGCATTAAAAGTCTAAGTTTAAGAAATGAGAAATTAATAAATAAAAAAATCCAACTTAACGATTTATGTTGTTTTTTTAAATTATATTTTTAATTAGGGTTATAATATAGATTTATAGAATATGTTTTAATATTAGTTATTATAATAATTTTGAATAAATGTAAAATAAAGAAAGTTTTGAAAGTGGGATTGTAAATTCATGTTTCATGTTTTCATTTAATAATTATGAATAATGTGAATAATTGTTAATTTAAATTTGAGAGTGAATATAGTTTGATGAAAATTTTGCAAGTGGTATTGTAAATTTATATATTTGCATTTTTGCAATTTTTATGGAGGAATTTATCATTGTTTTAAATACTTTTTAAGAAGGATAAAAGTATTCGCCAAATGGGTGGACTGCTAAATTTTATTTAGACTTCTTCAAGTTGATTAGGAAAGATTTATTAAGGGTAGTTGAAGAGGTTAGACTATTAGGGAAGGTTCCACGGAGCATCAACTCCACCTTTATAGCCCTTATCCCCAATTTTGATTATCCGGATAACATTGATGGTTCTTGGCCAATATCATTACATCATTGTGTGTACAAAATTATTTCTAAGATTATTGTTGTTAGACTTAAGCCCATTCTCTCTAGGTTTATCTCCCCTTAGCATTTTGGGTTTCTTGAGGGGAGATAGATTCATAAAGCCATAGGCTCTGCTCAGAAGGGTCTCCACACTATCAAGCTCTCTTAGTATCCTACTGCAATTACCAAGTTGGACTTGTCCAAAGCTTATGATAGGGTCTCTTAGTTGTATCTTCGGCTTCTGTTGATTCATTTAGGGCTCTCTCTTCCTTTGGTAAAATAGATTATGGGGTGTGTGTCTTCTACTCTCTTTGTTGTGTTGATAAATGGGTCTACCTCTTCTTTATTTAAGTGATTTGTATTTATGAGGGAACGAAATGAAACCCAAAAATATGACAGAAAAAACAAAGATACGATAATACTCATTTTCTATTAATGAATTAAATATGCAAAAATTGTAAAAATGTAGAGTGAAGTGAACTCACTAGAATGGTGGCATCTTATCTCTGAGAAAAGATGTGATGGCTACGTGCATTCACAATAAGTGATTACATTGAGGCCAAAAGGCGTTTTAACACAAAACATCGATGAGAAAACCCTAAACATCCAAAACCCTAACCCCATAAGATGAAACACCAAGAGGTTTGTGGGCCTCGATGTGGTTAGTTGATATGTCAACTTCTCAGGGGCATAACTTTTGCATATGATCTATGTTTGGGGTGCTCGGTAGCCCATTGGAAAGGTCTAGCCGAGAAGTACACATTCTGATCGACCGAGTACATGTCTTTAGCTATTTATTAGGTGCTACTGTGCCAAAATAACATCGTTTAGGGCCTCAAACCATTGTTTATTAGATGCACAACATTTTGTACAATTTCTCTCCCCCGAAAAGTCCAAAACTAGGCAAATTTTGGGAAAGTTACCCTAACTTTCACTTGGCACATCCAATCTAGGTCAGACATGTGGAATTGTAGAGAAGACATTTCATAGTACTACAGGTCGAAATTTCAAACTCAGAAGGGCTAAAATTTCATAAATACATCAAAAGGAAGGTCAGCTAGGAGGACAAACTCCAAATCAGGGTTTCAAATGTATGTTTACTTAAAATTATCATAACTTTTGATTGGGATGTCCGATTGAGCTGATTCAAAATCCATTGGAAAGAGAAAACATAGAACATCATATTGGAACAAGTATTATAACTATTTGAGATCATTATTACAAATATATTAAGGTTGTAAATTGAGGTTTGGGTTAGATCTCAATTAAGAATCAATGGAAATACCTTACTTTACTAAAAATGAAGGTGAAGATGAAATAAATCATCTGAAATGGTTGAGGATAGTAAAGAAATATGGCATAAATGATGTAATGGAAAAAAGTTATTTGTTTGGTGAAGATTGTAAATGGTGGACTAGTATTGATCATGATACTAGACTCAACATCACATGGGAAAAAATTTGAAGAACTCTTCTCATATAAATGGATTAGGGATACAAAAAGGGAGGAGATGTATAAAATTCAAGAGGAGTTAAAGTAGTCAAAAGAAAACGTCTCCAAATTGCAAAAGGATAATGAGGAGCTAAGAAAATATATTACAAAGAAAAATGATCACTTCCTCAACATGCAATCTCTTAATGAAACACTCATTAAGGAGGTTAAGAACATAAAGCAAGAAAATAGTAGCAAAGCAAAGTGGGAAAAGGATAATTCAAGGGGAGAATTGAAGAAGAAAGATGAATAGATATGTAGATTATGAAACCATAATAAAAAAAAAATTAGATGAGGTTAAGAGATTGAAAGAAGAAAAGAAGAATTATCAAATCAAGAAGAAACAAGGATCTTGGATGGAGAATTTACCAAAAGACTTGAAGAAAAATTTTGCAAGAAGGTTAAGGAATCCATAAATATTGATGAAGTAAAATTAGAAATGCAATCCAAAATTGAAGAAGGATATAAGATTCTAGTAAATGGGGTGACATTTCAGCTTCAAAAGGAGAATGAAGACAAGATTCAAGAAGGTCACAAGAAATCCTTGAAGAAGTTGAACTTCATCTAGAGGATGTACATGCCAAATATGATGGTATTATCTCCAAGGCTAGAGTAATCAAATACCARGCAAAGTGGATAGAGGATTMTATTGTCTATGAAAATAAGATAGATGAAATGGGTGTGTAGAGTGCAGAAAAATTGTCAAATGTGAAACCATATCGACACCCTCATTAYCAGKATTTATACCAGMTCTTCCCTTTCTCTTAAAACCCAAGCTCTTTGTCCTGAAGATGGATCCTGATCTGGATCCGAAACGTCGACAATCTAATGACTACATTGTGGCTTTTCCGATCAAAACTGAAAATCCCACCCACAGCAATCTCACTCATCAATATCATCATTATCAAGGAAGTGTTAAGTTTTGGTACCTTGGRAAGTAGTCCCTTGGTGTTATTGATGTGCCTAACACTAAAGGGGGAAAAGTACCCCTCCCTTACTTAAATTTATGTTATAAAGTCAACGTGACTTTATGGACTCATTAAATGCTAAAGTGACTTAGGGAACTTAAGTAAAGGCGGGAATTTAATTTCCACCCTTGATCTTAGAAAGATAAGATCTAATCTTGACCCTTGATCCCTAGCTCAAGCTAATGAGGAGGATAAAGCAAAAGATGAGGGAAGAGGGGGGGAATCGTTCTCTTGCACGAGAAGAGTAGAGGAAGAGGAGAAGGAGTTTGGAGGAGAAGAAGAAGGAGGATGCACTTTGAGAAGAAGGGTGCACTTGTTGAGATAGGGTGCACTTGGGTTGAGTGCACTAGCTGAGGAAGAAGGGCGCGATTTCTAAGACAGGAACAACATGCATAGATTCTAAGGGTTAGGCGCACTTGTTGTTGAAGAAGGGCATGATTTTCAAGGACCCTGTGGCACAAATTCCAAGGAGATTGGGCTGTTAAGTTGAGATGCATTGGTCTATAATCTTTGTTGTAATTTTTCCCTTATAAGCTCCATGATAAATTCCTCTTCAATGGTTTTCCCCTTGGGGGTTTTTCTAGGGTCATGTTGACCAAAAATACATGTGTTAAATATTGTGGTTTGCATATTTTATTATCAACATTTAAGTGGTAAATATCATAGGTGTGTTTCTAGTTTTTAATGAATGTGGAAAGAGTAATTTGCGACAACAAACATTTGTTAATCTAACCTTGAAACATGAGCATTAAAATGAGCTTGAAATCAATTCTAGTGGTGGCCATAAAACAATCCTAAACAAAACTATTATTAACAACCAATAGAACCTCAGAAGGCAACCTTTAAACAATGGTAAATTAGACCTGTGTTGACTACCTAAAGAACCTTGGAATTCTTCATGGTATCATAGCCTAAGGGCATAAGAGAGCTGGTATAAAATGAAAATAGTGGACAGAATTTTAACTCACCTTGACAACATATTTATTTGGTCATTTTACATTTGTGGGTAGCCATGTCAATTGGAGGGTTGAGGGTGGAGAATATGCTAGTTGGAGTTGGTAATTGGTCTCCTTGGAAGGCTAGGATAGTTTTGATTTTGGAGTAGGGTGAGCTATGGGACATTGTGGAAAGTCATGTGGTTCCTCTTACAGATGTAGTGCTCTTGGCATAGTTTAGGAAGAGAAACATCAAGGACAAGAGGACTTTCCTAGATGGAGTCAAAGACCATATAATTCCTCATGTGTCTGGTAAGGACTTTACATTTTAGATGTGGGAGTCCTTGTGTATCCTTTACCAGAGCCCAAACCAAAACCAGAAGATGGTGCTCCAGGAGAAATTGAGGGGCACTAAGATGACTAATACTGGTACGGTCACCTCATTCCCCACAAGGTTTTCACAGATACATGATGAGTTGGTAGTTATGGGGGAGGTAGTGGATTCTGTAAAGTTGGTGAGGACAACCTTAAATGGCTTCTCCAAACCACGTGAGTCCTTTGTATGAGGCACTATAGCCAAAGAGCACATTCCTAGTTGGGAGAGGTTATGGGATGACTTTATACAGGAGGATCTCAAGATTGGCTCAGGATCTACTAGTCAACAACGTGGTGGGGATGATGGTGAGGATCTTGCTCTTTCTATAAAGGGAAAGAAGAAGACCAAGAAGGGTCTCAAGGGTGGGGGCAAGCAGCAATAGAAGGGAGGTGAGCAACATAGGTATATGAGCAAAGTTAAATGCTTTGCTTGTAACAATATGGGGCACTATGCTAGACAGTGTCCCAATAGGAAGAAGAAGAAGCAGGGTGGTACAACAACATTAGTTGAGGAGGATGAGTTTGCATCTCAGTTTGAGAGGGAGATTTCCTTAATTGTTAGTCTGTCTATAGTTGATACACCATCTAGTGTATGGTACATAGACAATGGAGAATCCAATCATATGTCTAGTGTTAGAGAGCACTTTAATGATCTTATAGAGTCAGGAGTCAATTTGGAGACAGTGCTTGGGAATAACACCATAGTCAGGGTGGTTGGGTGTGGCACAATTTCCTTTCAGAGGGAGTTGAGACCACCCATGGTGTTCAGGGATGTCTTGTATGTCCCTGGCTGAAGAAGAACCTGATATCAGTTTCCACCATTTAGCATATGGGATTCGAGGTGTCTTTATGAGGTTATTAGGTCCTCATTCACCGTAAGGGGTCCAGTATCACATCATCCAGAGTGATTGGGACTCGTGATGGGAAATTATACAGACTCAAATATTATCCATTACATGATTTGGCTAGTAGCAACAATAACAGTCAATTGTGTGAGTTGTGGCATAGGAGCATGGCTCACTTGAATCATGGGTCTCTAAGGGTGTCGAGGGAGATTGTGACAGGATTTCCATAGTTCGACACTGAGCATTAGGAGGTTTGCAGGGGGTGTTCTCTTGGGAAGTACATCAAGAATGAATTTTCGAGCAATGATTGTAGATCAGTTGGGATACTTGATTTGGTACACTATGATGTGTGTGGGCCCATGTCATCGGTTTCCTTGGGTGGATGTGAGTATTATTTTACGTTCATTGATTACCACTCCAGGAAGACCCGAATCTATTTTCTGAAGACCAATAATGAGGTCTTAAAGAGGTTCCAAGAGTTTAAGGCTCTTATGGAGAACCAGACAGAGAGAAAGATCAAGGTCTTGAGGTTAGACAATGGGGATGAGTATACCTCCATTGAGTTTGGAGACTTCTACACCTAGGAGGGTATCAGGAGACAGTTGATCGTTCCTTACAACCCCCGATAGAATAGGGTTGTTGAGAGGGAGAATAGGGCTATTGTTGGTGCAGCGAGATCTATGTTGCATGATCAGGGGTTACCATTTTTCTTATGGGTCGAGGCTTGTAGTATTGCAATGTATCTGCAGAACATGAGTCCACGTAGAGCTCTAGGGAGAAAGACTCCCGAGGAGTCCTTCACTGGGAGGAGGCCATATGTTGGACACCTTCACATATTTGGGTGACTGACTTTCTCTCATGTCCCTTATGAGAAGAGGACAAAGTTGGATCCCACAGTGGACAAGGGGACCTTAGTTGGATACAACAGAGACTTTAAGGAATTTCATATCTACATAACAACACTAAGGAGAGTTGTTGTGAGGAGAGATGTTAGATTCAAGGAGGATGGAGCCTTCCATAGATCTTGTGAGTTGAGAGACAAAGTTGATGAGGTCCCACAGATGTAGGATGATACATCATAGGGGACATAACCTTAGGTGTCTAGTACATTGAGTTCAAGGGTGAATGGTCCACCCAATACAACTACGGGATCACATGTGTTTGGTACATAGACCACAAGTGCATGTGCTTCAGGATCTCAAATTTCTATAGTGAGATTGAGGGGCATGAGGGTATTGCTCCACATGAGGTTACTTCAGGGAAGAATAAACCAAGATGGTTTCAAAAGACCTTGAAGGAGGCCAAGGAGTATGTTGGTGAGCCCCAGAAGTTGATGAGAGAGAGTATAGCACCAAAGAGGTTTGATTCCTACTTGGTCATGGTGACTAGCATCACAGATTCTGAGCCCGCTACTTTTGAGCAGGAAACATACCAAAAGGTTTGGAGAGATGCCATGCAGGAGGAATATGATTCCATTATGTGGAATGATGTGTGGGAGGTGGTGCCTAGACTAGAGGGAAAGTGAGTGGTGACTTCCAAGTGGTTGTCCAAGATTAAGTATGCTACATATGGAAACATTGAGAAACACAAGGCTCGATTTGTGGCAAGAGGATTCTCTCAGGTTGAGGGGATTGACTATGATGAGACATTTGCACCAGTTGCGAGATATACTTCCATCAGGAGTATTATGGCCATTGCAGCAGAGATGGGTTGGAAGATCTATCAAATGGATGGGCAGACAACATTTCTAAATGGCCTTATAGAGGAGAAGGTATACATTAAGAAGCCACAGGGGTTCAAGGTGTTTGGGAGAGAGTCCCACATGTGTTTTTTGAAAAAGGAATTGTATGGTCGGAATCAAGATCCATGAGCTTCGTATTCCAGTATTGACTCTTACTTGTTGCAGATGGGATCTGAGAAGAGTGAGGTGGATCTGAATCTATATTACATTGTTTGTGGAGAGGATACTCTCATTCTTATCCTATATGTTGATGACTTGTTTATCATTGGAGGGTAGGAGATCATAGTTGATTGCAAGGGGGGTATTGCTTCAGAATTTGAGATGAGGGAGATAGGACAGATGCATTATTTTTTGGGAATGGAGGTTTGGCTGGAGGATGGGCACGTCTTTCTGGGACAGAGGAAGTATGCAGCGGTTACTCTGAGTAGATTTCAGATGGAGGATTGTAGACCCATGTCGACACCTATGGTCACCAACTGGAGGAAGCTTAGTGCTTATGAGTTCGAGTTGGTGGATGCCACAAGATATCATTAATTGATTGGTTCATTGATGTATCTGGTCAACACTAGACCAAATATTTGTTTTGTTGTGAACACTCTCAGTTAGTATATGGTGGAGCCTAGGAGAGTGCACTGGATAGAAGCAAAACATGTTTTGAGGTACATAACAAGGTCCGTGGAGTATGGTTTGGACTACATCAAAGGTGATGGGGTCATGTTGATTAGTTATACAGACTCAGACCGAGAAAGATGTGCAGTTGATAAGAAGAGCACTTCATGGTGTTGTTTCGGGTTGGGATCAACAGTTGTTTCCTGGTTCAGCCGAAAACAGAAATCACTGGCACTAAGTTCTGCTAAGACAGAGTATATGGCAGCTAGTCAGGCCAGTTGCGAGGTTATTTAGCTTCACAATTTATTGGTTGGTCTATTTGGTCATGAGTTGAGGCCTACAATTATTCACTATGATAATCAGAGTTGCATCAAGCTCTCTAAGAATCCATTCTTTCATGACAGGTCAAAGCACATAGAGATCAGATACCACCTCATCCATGATTAGGTTCAAAGAGGAGTAGTTTAACTTGAGTACATGTCTATTAATGAGCAGATTGCAGACATTCTCACAAAGTATTTTCCAAGGGGAAAGCATGTCTACTTCAAAGACAAGATGGGAGTGGTGAAGAACACTTTCCTTGATAGGAGGGAGTGTTAAGTTTTGGTACCTTGGGAAATGGTCCTTTAATGTTATTGATGTGACTGACACTAAAGGGGGAAAAGTACCCCTCCCTTACTTAATTGTATGTTATAAAGTCAACGTAACTTTATGAACTCATTAAATGCTAAAGTGAGTTAGGGAACTTAAGTAAAGGGTGAGATTTGATCTTCACCCTTGATCTTAGAAATCTAAGATCTAATCTTGGCCCTTGATCCCTAGGTCAAGCTAATGAGGAGGCTAAAGAAAAAGATGAGGGAAGAGGGGGCACATTGTTCTCTTGCATGAGAAGAGTAGAGGAAGAGGAGAAGGAGTTTGGAGGAGAAGAATAAGGAGGGTGCACTTTGAGAAGAAGGGTACACTTGTTGAGGCAGGGCGCACTTGGGTTGAGCGCACTAGATAAGGAAGAAGGGAACAATTTATAAGACATGAACAATAGGCACATATTCCAAGGGTTGGACGCACTTGCTTTTGAAGAAGGGCATGATTTTAACGGACCTGTTGGCACACATTCCAAGGAGATTGGGTTGTTAACTTGAGATGAGTTGGCTTGTAATCTCTATTGTAATTTTTCCCTTATAAGCTCCATCATAAATTCCTTTTCACTAGTTTTCCCCTTGGGGTTTTTTCCAGGGTCATGTTGAGGAAAAATACATGTGCTAAATATTGTGGTTTGCATATTTTATTATCAACATTTAAGTGGTAAAGATCAAAGGTGTGTTTCCAATTTTTAATGATTGTGGAAAGAGTAATTTGTGACAACAAACATTTGTTAATCTAACCTTGAAACAAGAGCATTAAAATGAGGTTGAAATTAGTTCTAATGGTGGCCATAAAACAATCATGAACAAACATGTTCTTAACATCCAATAGAACCTCAGAAGTCAACCTTTAAATAGTGGTAAATCATACCTGTGTTGATTTCCTAAAGAGCCTCAAAATTCTTCAAGAAGAAGATGGAATACTCATCAATATTCATGGAATATGGCATCACAAAACCATAGTTCAACAAGATATTATCATATACCAATATCCACTACAAATTGGAGAATCTTCAACAACAATACATGGAATCAAGGGAAATAAAATTATGCAACAACAAGCCACCAAGGATTACGACCGAAAATAATTTATTTTGGATGGATGGATCATCATCAATGGAAAGAAGAATGCAGGAACTTAAGAAAATCGTATTACTTGGTTCATACACGTGAAGCCTTTAATTGCAAAGCTTTGAGGACAAAGATTTTTGAAGGAGGGTATTATGTTATGACCCAAAGGGGGGATATATAGGGTTAATGTATATGATATGACCCCAAGGGGGGGATATATGGGGCCAAATGTACATGTAATGTGTAAATACATATGCAATAAGATTGGCCTAATAGTAAAGGGGCCTCATGTGCAAGTGTAAATAGGTATATATAGAGGTCATGTATTCATCATTGTAGGCGTGTGAATGGTGATGTATAAATGTAATTGGTTATTTGGAGGATGTTCTCCTAATGTTTAAGGAGTTATTGTGTAAATTTTCTATCTGGGAGTTGTGCTCCACACTCACATTTTGTACATGGTGTGTACTTCTGTTATTTTATGGTATTTGTGAGCATTTGGATCTACAAATACAACCAAACCTTGTCTTCTACCTGAAACTTGTGTGGAACCCGATGTTGACCATGGTGTTACTTGTACTTAGCATTAGCTTTCTCTAAAATATCATGGACCTATTGGCAGGTGTGTTGAATTCAATTAATGAATTTGGTGGCTTTGTCAGCCTCACACTGAACATGGGAAGGTTATTCCTATGTGGACACAAGGGGTAGTGCTACATCAATGGGGCTCAATGGTTGAAACCTAGGCCCACTTGAAAAGGTTGTGGTTGGTCGAGCTACAAAGGGATTTTTTATAGCTTTGTTAAACATAAGGAAGGCTCTCATCCTATTTGCATGGATGCTTGGAGTTGTAAATGTGTAAGATATGCACGATCATCCTATTGATGACCTTTGTATGTCCATCAACTTGGGTGAGGAAGACAATGGATTTGGTGAGCTTGGTGTCCAATAATGATGAGAGGCTTGACTAGAATGCACTAAAGAACTTGTTGTCCCAATATAATATGATGGTGTATGGTATCCCAAATTGTACCCACACATGCTCGAAGAAGAGCTTTGCAGTGGCCTTGGTTGTGATACTCTTCTTGCAAGCTATCATAATGGCCATCTTAAAGAATCGATCAACAACACTGAATACACATTCATTTCCATGCTTGTATGAGGGGATACCTAACATGTAGTCCATCGATATGGATTCCCAGGGCCTATTGGGAATAGACAGAGGGGTGTACAATCCTTGTTTTTCAATGGTTGGCTTGGTGATGGATCAGGCAGTGCAGGATCTGATATACTTACTAACATCCTGTAGAAGCTTCGACCAATAGAAATACTTCTATAGTACTGCCACTATCTTCTCCATGCTAAAGTGTCTTGTCACTCTATTGTAGTGGGATTCCTAAATCAACTTCACACACTCGCTTGAAGGAACATAGAGATGAACTAGATGACATGAAAGTCCATCCTGAAGATGAAATTCAGTAATGGTCGTGCATGTTCCCAACATCCGATAGGTCGTAGCGAAGTTAGGATCACTGTCATAGAGTTGGGACCTATTATCGCACAAGTTATAGGTTGGGAAAAGCCCGACCCCGCCACCAAATGGAGACAACTTTGAGAACACCTACCCATTGTCACCTTAGGCAGGTATTCCCGTCACTTTAGAGATGATAGAATCACCTCAAGGGGGGAATCCCGGTGACCGTAGGGGGAAATGAGATGGAAAATGTGATGTATGAATGAATACCCCTATAGGTCAAGTTGATATGTGTGGAGAAGGGCTTCAATAAGGTCTTGATGGTAGCCAAGGTTTCCAAGAAGTAGTAGAGATTGTCGATGTTGATTTGTACTTGCCTGAGACACAAGGAAAACGAAGATACAAGCCCAAATATATGATGGACAAGCAAGTTAGGCTTGTTGTCCCTAATTGATAATGAATGTTGCAAACAAGTTGCTAAAAGTCTAGTTGAAAGAGCAAGAGATAAACTAGAAACAACTAGATCAACTCAATTAAAAATAACATTGGACTTCAACAATGAAGCAAGGTTGTTACACAATAGGATTGCAGAGATATTATTCAACCTTATTGGCTGTAACAAACAAGTTATTACAACAAGAAAATTATCCACTAAAACTTCCCCAAAATCTAAAAAGAGATGCGTTAGGCCTATTAGGTTATGTGGGCAAACTTTAGGCAACTTTTAGTGGTTGATTTAAGAGTTATTTGAGAAGTTTGATTAGGGTTTCTACAACCCTAATGGTTGTAGATGAAGTTTTATGACAACAACAAGAATTACTTGAGCAAAGATGATGCCCTAGTGTCTTAATCAAGCTTATCGAGCAAAGAATTGAATCCAACTTAAACAACCTTCAAATCATAAAATTTAACGTTAACCAATGCAATATTTTATTTCTCCAATGCAATTATACTAGTGCCTTTAGTTATTGGGTTATGTAGTCAAGTAAATAAAGATCTAAGCAATGTTATCTCCTTGGGGGTGTAAACCCTCTTACTCCCCAAGGCAAGCAAGTGTTAAGCTAGGAGATACTAGGAGGGTGTAATCCCTTTTACTTCTCATAGTAAAACCTTGTGCAAACAATAACTTCTAGGCAAAGATGATAGATACTTGTGGTGTTGTAAATCCTTATACTCCCCAATAAATCTAGCAAATCAAACTTGTGACTAAGAAATGAAGCATCAACAAGACAAATCTTTACCTAGTTCAAGAAATGACAAGATAAACCTCTCCTTACCAAGATAGATCCACCACACATGCCAAAGAAAACCTCTAAGAAGGGTAGCACACTACTTCTTCCACCAATAGCATAAAGAGACCAAGATAAAAATCACAAGAGAGAGAAGGTTTCCCAAGGAGGGCACAAATTTTAGCCAAATACTTTTCACAATGGGAGAGTTATGTTATGAAATGAGATTCATGTGATATCTATTTATACAAAATATCTAAAACATAGTTTTTCCACTTAATTAGGGTAAAACATAAGATAATGGGTCAACAACCCTTACCTTACCCATTAAACTAAATAATAATATTTAATTTACACTTTTTTCACATTAGAAACCCTAAAATAAGATGATGTCACCCTTTTAAGGCAACATTTTAGCATATTTAGCAAATCGTTGGAGTTAGGGATGGAACGTTTGGCCACCAAAGGCCTTCTCCTCATGCGCTATAGAGTTTTCCTACAAGTCAATGTGTTCTCTCCATCAAATAATGCCAAGTTTCAATGCAAAATAGCTCCATCACCACCAACCCTAGCCCTAGGTGACGTCAAGCCCCAAAGAGTTATATTTTGCCTCTCCTGGGTAAATTGTTTGGGAAATAAGGGCTAGGTAAGGTCATTCATAATGTCTTCTAGGCCTCCAAATTCAAGGCATCATGATCCGACATGTGGGTCATTGGCAACTGACCTGTGGGCTTCAAGCCCCGTGGAAGCCCAATATAGGCTTGTTCCTCCAAAATTGTCCACCAACAAGGTCCTGCAAAAAAAATAGGCACGCCCTCCAAGGATCTCAAGTCAAAATATCATGGCAAGTGAAAACCACATATAACAAACAAGGCACCTAAACATGTGCATCAAAACCACCTCATCAAATTAAACAAATGCTCCAATACCTTATACAATTGACCAACTTTAGTTATGGGAGGGGTGTCATAAAAGTCTTATTGGGTAGACCAAAACCCTCGAGTAGGGGATGCTCCCAAGGATGCCCCTTCAAGGTCATGTAGTGGATGATGAGGTGGATAGGGTTTTATACTTCATAGGTCAATGAGTTTCATGACATACAAGGGCTCGTATTATCTCATTTATGGGTGCCTTTGTAGGGGGTGTGATGCACCTTCTTCCTCGATGTAACCTTTTCCAAGCCCATTTATTACCATTTATTAATTAATCAATGATCCAAACACATGTGCACTCCCAATAGTGAATTGATTAGCTTGGGGGACAGTAACACGGTGTAACTTGAAAGAAAAGGTCCACAAAGTGCCATAGGGGTAACCATGTAAAGCGTTGTAACACACTTGTGTTAGTCTTATATTCAAGCGGGATATTTATTATGTGTTTGTTATTTTGCAGGTCTTCAATTCTTTTAAGAGAAGCAACTCATCGTTCTCAAGACCTGTCTAGGCGAGCATCTAGAAGGTTCATATTTTAGGCTCTTATCTTTTGCCAACAACCATCCCCCTGGGCCTTTAGCCCCTTCTTCCCATGAAACGAGGTACACGCCCTTCTTGGGTCACTAAAGTCAAAGGGCCTAGAAGAGGGAAATATGATGGGATTGTAATGAGCGTAAAGCAGTAAGTATGGTCAAGAATGGTACGATAACCTCTCAAGGGTTCCCTAGTTGTAACCCTTCCCAAAAATTTGGCCACTTACCAGGACGTCTATGACACTCACCAAGGTGAAACAAGGTCAAAAGCATAATGTCCAAAAAAGAGTTCTATAATCAAAAGTAACTCAAATACAACATGTTTAAATGCCTCAAATATTAGGGTGGTTACCTGCCACAATACCTGACTTGTACTGCATGGAGCAAGACCCATGATTTGTCCAGAAGCTATCTAGTGTGGTGGATGTGCCAACAATGGATCCAAATTATGATGATAGAGCAGGCTTCCATATGTGCAAGTGGACACTACTAGTCATGTGGTCTCTCGACACTCCATATTTGCAACCTGAGGGCCTCAAGACAAGATCTCCTTAGTTATCCCACAAAATGGGGATAACAAGACCACTCAGAGGACTCATTCTTACAAGAGTCGAGCATCGTGGTTAGTGTTGCAACTAAAGGTTGACTAAGGTAGTCAGCGACGTGAATAATGCTCCCTTTCTTATATTTAATGTTGAGGTGAAACTGTTGCAGTATGTGGACCACTTTTGATGGTGATCGTTCTGTAATTTTCCTTGTGTCTACATGAACTGCATAGGCATGTGATCTGTATGGATGATTGTGCCCTTCCCTAGAATGTAATGCTTCCATTGGCAACAAGCTTGTACAATTAAATACATCTCTTTTCCATAGATGGGGTACTTATGGACAACATCTGAGAGTGTGTCACTATGATAGACCACTGGATGATTGTGCTAAGTGAGAACGACACCGACAATGTAGTTTGAATCATTTGTCTCAATCTCAAAAGGTTGTTGCAGATCAGGTAAGGCGAGCACCGAGGTTGAGCATAAATGATGTTTCATATCGTCATATGATTTTTTTTGTGACCTGGCCCACATAAATTTGGCTTTGCAACCACCCTTGGTCACTTAGATAAGGGACCATGCAATATGAGAGAACCCCCAAAAAAATATGTGATATAAGTTGGAAAGGCCTAAGAAGCTCCACAGGTTGGTTAGTGTTGTCAGGGCTGGGCAATCACAAATGACTTGGATCTTGGTTGGATCTACATTCACACCATGCTCATATACAATGTATCAGAGGTATTAGTCCATGTTCATGTTGAAGGAGAATTTCTCTATTCGCAAATAACTTGTGTTGTCGCAGAGTGTGGAGGACCTACTGAATGTGCTACAAGTGTTATGCTCGACTCTTGTTGAAGATGAGGATGTCATCCAATTATACAAACATAAAGGAATTGGTGAAAGGCTGTAAGAAGTTGTTCATCAACCCCATGAAATTTGTTGGGGCATTTGTCAAGCTAAAGGGCATGACCAACCACTCAAAGAGACCATTTGTAGACTTGAAAGCAATCTTCCATACATCAGTCGGTTCTATTGGGACCTGATGGTAGCCAAACTTCAAATCAATCTTACTAAAGTAATTGGCTCCCTTGAGTTGGTTGAGAAGGTCATCAATTTGGGGAATTGTGTACCGGTTCCTGACTGTGATTTTGTTTAGAGCTATGTAATCAATACATAATCACCATGTCCAGTCTTTTTTTTGCACAAGCATGATTAGGGTTCTGCAGGGTGAGGAGCTTGGTCAAATGTGCCATTTTTGGAGAAGCTCTTGAATCCGGTGCTTGATTTCCTCATTTTCCAAGATATTGTCGATATACTGGCCCATTAGGTAAAGGTGCATCGAGGATCAGATAGATTGAATGCTTGACCTGACAGTGCAGAGGCACCCTAGTAGGTGAGGTGAAGATGTCTTGGTATTCTTCCATGACTTTGTCCACTTGCTTCTACTGTGTAGAGAAGCCATGTGTAGAGGACATCAATGTTGTTGTGACCTTTCGTTCACTTTGAGAGTGAATCATGAAGAGGAAAAATTTCCCAGTTTGGGAGATGACCTTCCGGCACTGCTTAGTTGAAACCAAAGAAATCGTGGTAAGTGGAGCTACCTCAGGTATCATGTATAGTTGTCTGCCCAAAGTAACAATGACACTACGAGGTCTAGAATCATATACAACATGATGTTTCCATATATATGTCTAGCCTAAAAGAACATCACAAACTTCAAGTGGGGAAACATCACATAATACCTCATCCTTGAAGGTCTTGATGCCATCGGGCAAGTGGCACTGTTGGTTGACACAAAGATCTCTTCCTTGGCTTAGCCATCCAATGTTGTATGGTTGCGAATGTGGTGTTGTTGGCAACTCCAACCGCTTGATGACCTCTGTTGATATTAGGTTCTTTTAGCTTCTGCTATCAACAATGAAATACAATAGAGCACCCTTCACCCACATCTGCAAGTGAAAAATGCGCTCACCTTCCTTCAACTCTTCTTGTTCATTTGGTTGGACCTTGGTGGTATCGACTGTGGCATTGGGTTCTACATCAATGATCCAATTCCCCTTGTCTAGATTTGAATCATAGTCAGAGTCTGGATCTAAATTTGGAGCTTTCAACTTAGCCACCAATGACTGCTTCGAGTGACATTTATCAGTGATGTGTCAGGCGCTTTTATGGAACTCACACCACTTCCCAACATCTTTCTTTGTCTTCCCATTACCCTTCTTTGCTTGCGGCTTATACTAGTTGTCCTGAGGTTGTCCATCCTTAGTTTGTCCTTTGTTTTGTGGGATAGGGTTTCCTTTGCCCTGCTTCTTCTATGATGCATTCACAAATCCAAACTCCCACTTACTCCTCTACTTAAATTTTTGCTCGATTTTGAAAGCATATCGATAAGTGACTCCCAGTGATGAGATGTCTATAAACTCCATTTATGTTTGGATGTACATATGTAGAGCCCCACGGTATTTTATAACCGGATGTCGCTCAGAGTCTTTGATACCCAACTTGGTGCGCAAGGTATGGAATATCTTTGTTAACTCTGACACTGTTTGGTCCCTCTCTTGACGCAATGTGGTCCATCTCATGTATTGGTTGTCATAGTTTCCAACATGGTAATATTGTTCCTTGACAACATCGATAAAAGAGTCCCAAGTGGGTTTGGCCCCAAACATTCCAAACTCCTCTGTAATTTTTCTCATAGTAAGTCTCTTACCAATTTTATACATGGGGAACAACCTTAGGGAGTGCAAAGGTGATCTTTTCCCCACCGAAAAAGTTGTGGACAAAGAAATAACCTTCTGCCGGATTTAACAAATTTTCCAAAGCATCCACATCTTTCTGACCTTCAAATATGGGAATATCAAAATTAAGTCTTACCTTGAAGGGGAAGACACCTCCAAAGTGGTCGCTTGACGAAGACGCATATGTTGTTGTCAGTAGTTGTCGAAGGATTTGGGACAAATTATCCATCATCTCTTCCCTTTATCACACAAGGGCTTCCTCAAGCAACAAATTAGTAGTATATCTTTCTCCATCGTATCTCTTTTCTTCCACCGCAGGAGATCATCAAGGGTTGACAAGAACGGTCTTTTAGAGGCTCAAGTAGTTCAAGTCCCAACTCCTTATACCCTAACCTCGTTGGGGACATGCATAGAGAAACAAACAAAGAGCGAACCACTCTATGCCACTAATCCGAATTTATGAGGGAACATAATCAAATACAAATATGACAGAAACACAAAGATACAATAATACTCAATTTCTATTAATGAATGAAATATGCTAGAACTGTAAAAATGCAGAGTGAAATGAACTCTCTAGAATGGTGGCAACTTATCTCTGAGAAAAGATGTGACGACTACGTGAATTTGCAATAAGTGATTACAGTAAGGCTAAAAGGCCTTTTAACATAAAGCATCAATGAGAAAACCCTAAACATCCAAAACCCTATCCCCAAAAGATGAAATGCCAAAACGTTTATGGGCCCCGATGTGGTTATTTGATATGTCAACTTCATGGAGGCATAAATTTTTCATACGATCTTTGTTTGGGGCACTTGGTTTCCCGTCGAAAAGGTCTAACCGAGACTTACACATTTTGATCATCCCAACACGTGCCTTTTGCTATTTAGTAGGCGCTTATGTACCAAAAAAATGTTGTTTAGGGACTCAAAATGGCCTCGCAAGTTTCGAACCTAGAAAAAACCATAGAAAACTGCCAAGATGGAAACTATGTTTTCAGCCAGTGGAATAGGTGGGTGGCCAACTGATGTCCACATGGATCATTGGGCCTTTTAGAGGCTCGAGCAAGGCTACCCTCTATCCCCATAATGTTTCTTGTTGGTTGTAGAAGGAGTTGGTAGGTTGATTAAGGAGGCTAAGAGACAAAGACAACTTTCGAGCATTAAGGTGGGAAGGAGTGAACCATTAACACACCTCATTTTTGTTGATGATGTACTTATTTTATGTTTCAGTAATGATGGTGAAGGCCAGGTTATCAAGGATATTTTACAACTCTATTGTGATGTTATTGGTATGGAGATTAATGAGAATAAATTTGCTTTGTTCTCATCTATCTTGGCTGACACTCATCATACTATGATTGAAAGAACCTTTCCTTTTCAACATCTTGATATTAATCAAGGGGTAAAGTACCTTGGTTTCACTCTAAAATCCAACAATTATAGTAAAATTTATTGGGGATGGATTTTAACAAGGATTACAAATCTCGTTTCTTTTTGGTGCAATAGGTGGCTCTCTGAGGGGGCAGGTTAGTTATTGTAAAATCTGTATTAGAGGTAATTCCATTGTCTTGGAACACTTTAGCTCATGTCTCGAAGGGGTTTTTGGAATGGATTAGGAAATGTTGTTTTAACTATTTATGGAAATGAAGCAATGAGTATAAGTTATCTCACTTGGCCATATTGAAACTCTCAAAGGGGTTGAAGGAGGATCATCATATAGAAATACATTACACCAAATTCACTCTTAGACTGAGTAACAATGGGGAGGAAAAGCATAAAAGAACATGTCAAATCAAAGCAAAGTCGTGACATTAGCCTTCCTCGTGATTGGTAAGTACTTGGCAATGGGACACGGGTGAGAATAGGACCTATGCAATCATGGAATGTGGCAAGGAGAACTTTCTTGTTGAAAATTTGTTCTTAGATTTGCAAGAGTTGGGGAGGTGCATACTAAATATGGTCGACAATCCAACTAAAACTTCCCTATGGTCTGAAAGCTACTTGTCAGCTCGGGAATTAGGGATGAACAATGAGATGAGTCAAGGATGGGAGTCCTTTCTTATTGGACTGAGAAGAGACCATATAATGTTGAGTGGGGATATCAATTATTTATAAGTATGGGCAATGAATAAGATTGGGGGTGATTACACTACGAAGCTAAAATATCTATATTTGCAATCCCTTGGCCATGCTAAGATTAGATGGTGGTCATCAAAACCGTGCAAGGTTAAGACTCCACCTAAGTGTATGTTGTTTGTGTGGTTGATTCTAAATAATAGGGTATTGATTTGGGAAATGCTTCGAAAGAGGAACAATATTGGGCTTGGAAGGTGTTCATTGTGTAAAGAAAATGATGAGACTGACACTCATATTTTCTTGTCTTGTTAGTTCTCTATCTAGGTCTAGAAGGATTTGGATACTTTGTTGGGTTTTTAGGATTCGTGGCATGAAGAGACTGTGGATATGAATTTCTAATAGTGATTTATAAGAAGAGAGTTGAAGCCTTTTAGGGAAATTCCCTTCTTTGTCACTTGGGGAATATGGCTAACCCACAACTCTAGTTTGTTTAAAGATAAACCAAACCCATATTTTCAAATCTCTTTCCATGTATTGTCTCTATTATCAGTTCATAATCCTAATGCGAGTATAAAGGAGCAGAGGTTTGTGTGAGCACTTTCAGTTGATAAGTCTTATTCTCATAGTTTGATCGACAAGGCCTGTCAAGGGCTAGGGTAGACATACAATTAGGGTATGGTTTTAATTCTATTAGATTCTCATTTCTCCACTGCAAAGGCTAATCTGCGAAAAGGAACAAAAAATGTTGGGGAATTCAAGGCTTTACTTTTCCTTATGAAATATGCACTTAAGAGAGGGATCATCGAGCTTCAAAATTTTGAGGATTTATCTCTCACTATAAATTGGATGCAGGATCGACTTCAGGTCCGTAGTAATAGTTTATCCTCATTGGCTAAGCATTTGAAGGAGATTTTGAGGCAATTTCAGGAGGTATCTTTCAAGCATGTCTAAAGGGATCTCTGTTCAAGCTGATACCCTTTCTAAATATGGTTTACAATTGATGGAAGATCAATTCATTGAATATGATTATAACGGGGGGATTTTAGTCTCTTCTAAGCCCACCAATTTTTTTTAGTGTTAGGAACCAAGTATCAAAATAGCATAAAAACCTCAGAATAAATACTCAACGCCTTGACAAAGAGAGAAATACAGATAATAAGCCTCTTTGAGGGGGAAACCTCCTTATACATCATATGAATTCACAATTACCAGATGATTCCAAATGAAAAGGTCTCCTTGGTATATATAGGAGACTAGGAGGTACAATTACAACTAATGGACCCAAACCGACATAAATAAAATAACAATACTAATGTAATATGCCCCAATTAAGGGGTAATGTGCCACGAATCAGGTCTTAACATGCCCCTCCCCTTCATACAAGTGTTGTCCTCGACACTCTAGTAGTTCAGGATGCTTATGTATAAAAGACTCATCTTCCCACATGGAATATTCAACATGTAGTTTCTTCCACTTAATGAGATACTCTTAAATTGATCTATTTATCAGCTGGTGAATTCTTGTCTCAGTGATAACTTTAGGCTCCAGTATGATTTTTCCTTCCTCGTCAAGTTATGGAAATATAGTTTGAACTAGGATCTTGTCACCTATAACCTTTTTTAACAATGAAACATGGAAAATAGGGTGTACTCGCGAAGATGCAAGCAACTCTAATTTGTATGCCATAGTACCAATCTTTTGCAACACCTTATAAGGGCCATAGTACTTCAGTGATGATTTATTATCCTTCTTACCTTGCTTGAGGGAATTTGTTTGTATGGTTGTAGTCTTAAAAATAACCAATCCCCTACTTCAAAACTTCTTTCACTATGATGTTGATTTGCTTATTTTTTCATGCGATTTTGTGCATTGGTCGGGTTCTCCTTTAAGAGTTGGAGAACTTGTTGTTGATGCTCGATGTGATCTTCCACTGCTTGAACCTTATATTTGTCTTTTAGAGAAGAAGTGATGGATGGTGGGTGATATCCATAAAGCACCAGCATGGAAGATGGCCTCTTTGCCAATTGTTTCCTCTACCTCTGTTTACACCTTTGCCATTGTTGCCCCTGGTAAAGAAACTCATCATGAAGCAATATTTCAATCAGAATATGAAAACTTTTAAAAATCCATTCGCTAATACTCTACCTAAATAAAATCAAGATGTTGGCTCTATCATTCACAAAGCATATGAAATCCATCCATTAACACAATTTTGCCAAATCCAATCAAGTAATTAACTGCAATTGAAGAGGGAATGGTAGGTTCATCGGGAATATGGGGGGGTTTATAATGAATGAAAAATAGTGGCATGGACGGGAATCAACAATGAATATTTTTCAAGCAATGCAGAGTCCTTTTCTTCCAAAACAATATCTCCATGTCACAATTTCCAATCCATAATTATTATCCAATCCTTTTGAATCTTTTTCCTTTAAAAATGATATTCAAGATAACAGAACGGGGAGTGGATAAATGTTATTGGGAATGTGGCAGGCGTATAATGAACAAAAAATGAAACAATGAATGGGGAAAAAAATGATTATTGTTCTGTTACAAGAAATAACATTT
The DNA here is from genome assembly GCA_000966675.3 of Picea glauca. Lineage (NCBI taxonomy): Eukaryota > Viridiplantae > Streptophyta > Pinopsida > Pinales > Pinaceae > Picea > Picea glauca. The sequence continues at coordinate 28,141 of JZKD02S1933897.1, forward strand.
AAAATCAACATTGTCAATATCTATAAAATCATTTGAATATCCACTGTTTGCCATCCAAAACTTTCACCAAAATTGTTTGTGCGATAACACTCCTTTAAAACTTCACACACAGGATATACAACAATCCTTTAAAATAACGCAATATAAAACTCAAGTGGAATTAATATGATTATTTGAAAAGAAATGAATTTCATTTCTCCTTTTAAACTATCATAATTTTTTGTAGGCGAATGTTTATAAAACAATTTAGCTGTCATAATTATACAAAATGTCCCAAACATCGTGAGAGGAAGAGAAACATAGAGCTATTCTCTTTCTTTTACATCATATCCACATCACAACTTCCAATAATAGCTACAAACAAACTAGGGTTGAAAACCCCCTACGACTCTGGTGGGCATTGGGTCCATAACAATTCTTTTAAACTAAAAAATCGTTCAAACCACCTCGTAGACCAATAACAAACAAGAAATAATGTTGTGGGAAACCTCAATCTTTTCAACTGTCGGGTTGTATATTTGGACAAGATTTTGAAACTAGGTCTATAGTATTCATGTGTCCACATTTGCGGATGGGAAAAGAAGGTTTAGGACTGGAAAATAGGCACAAGCCTCAAGGCACGGCTGTAAGCAAAGCTAAATACTTAATTCCCGGAGTGACTGTAATAAAATACACAGAGCTTCGTCACCTTTTTAAAATAGTGGCAAGGAAAACATGAAATGACTGTGATACTTCGAAAGTGTCGATATGTAGTAAGGATACAACACAATAATCACAAAATCGACTGTGGGTCAAATAATTCAACAAAACTTCAAAAATGGATTTTCTTTTATTCATCCACGTGTGTATTGGAAGAGGAGAAGAGGCCTGGAGAAAGAATATAGGCGTAGGGTTTGAAACGCGGGCTACGCGCAAAACAAAACCCAATTGTTTTCCTTCAACAAACAACAGGATAAAGCACATAGGCCACCCATAACATCCAAGCTATGGTAAAACAAATAAGATTGCACATCCTCCGGGGTGAGGATGCTATGCAATATTCACAAGACCCAACTACATATTTTATTTTACAGAGGAAACCCTCAGAAATAATCATACAAAATGAGAAAAAATGAACACCTTCACCCATAATTACTTATCAACAGCCATATCATAATAATATCACCTTCGCTCCAGGCCCATACAACCACACAATTCAAACAAAACAAAATGTCAAAGCGTTATTGCCAGTTTGAAATATTTTAATGCCAACAAGAAGAAACCCAATTCAACATGCGAGTTATACAACCAAAATGCCCACAATAAATCCATTAAAAGCTTTGGAAAACAAGCACATTCTGCATGAAAGCTACAAGAGCCAACACAATAATTTTATCTGGAGTAGAGATGACCATATTGAATGGAGAGATAAGAGCCAACATACCTATGAGAAGAATACGAGAAAGCTTAAGAGCACAACTATTTTTCTGCCAACGACTGAGCACAATTGAGGCGTTGCTAACCAGAGTAGCAAACGAATGCGATGAGAAGTGAAGGTGGTAGCTTGAGGTAGGGTAAGAACGACGTGCAGTAAATGCACATCCCTTCCCTTATTTTTCATTCAATTCCATCAACCTAAACAAAAAATAGAGCTCTTTCAATTTCCAAAAACACTTATTCCAATCACAGAATAACGACATCACATATCTAGATGCATATAACATAAAGTGCCATTTCCAAATTAAAAGTCGAATTGGCCTCTAATATGAACTCCATAACCATAATAGCCCATTTAACACTTAGCATCAAAATAATATGTCCCACATTCCCTGCTAGTGTTATATCATATCCAACATAATGATTATTTTCCCATGCATGCAAATAGACCATGAGTGGTGTATTATGGATATTTGAAACAATATATCAAATCCTAAGGGTAACAAGACTGGAATGAAATGTTTGATAAACATTTCTTTTGTTTTGAAATCAAATTGCTAGCACCCTTATCATCCATTAGTTTCACATGTAAATAGGTTAGGATTTCCACTCTTATTTTTCGAAACTATTAATCTTTTTCACAAGGTAATTAGGAGCGCAAATAAGAAGAGCGCTTTCTATCGTTGCTTTTATCAAGGGGTCCCACCTATCTAGTATTATTTAAGATATATATAAGTAATAATGCATTGCAACTTATTTGCGGGAGGAACTTTACGTTGCACTTTTTTTAGGTGTCAACAATGTTGTCTAATGCGCAACCATTTGAAAGGGTCCTTCCGATATACTCTAGGTACGTGGAAGAACCACACAGTTCCCAGGTTGTAGCGCTGACAAGTAACGACAAATCCTACGTTTAAAGATGCCAGAATACGTTTGTACCTTAAAAAAACCTAAGATTCTCCCAAATTTATGTGATACTCCTTTTATCCCACTTTATTCCACTTTTTGAATCACCCCAATTGGATCTTCCAGTCAAACGATATGCAAATTTCCAAAAAAAAAAACTCACATTTTAAAACCCTAATTTGGAGATAGTTTTGCTAGCTGACATTTCTTCTTCTGTAGCTCTGCAATTTCGGCCCTTCTAAGTCTAAAATTTCTACCCGAGGTAGCATGATGTGTCTACTTTCCAACCCCACAGGTTATACCAATATTGGATTCTCCAATACAATTTTATGATAACTTTCCCAAGATGTGTTGATTTTTTTCCCTTTCAGGAGAGTGAACTTGTACAGACTGCCGCGTGTCACTGTATTCACTTCAGAACTTGAAATTTGTACCAATACAACTTATGTCTGTACCCTAACCAATGGAATAGGTCTGACTCAATTTAGAGGTGTGTAGCTTTAGATATAATAGTTTTCCCAAGAACATCGATTTTAGACTGAAATCTAGACTAGCCAAAAACCCTAATTTCCTCAGGGAATAAATTTTAGAGTACAATGAATCAAGGGATGAAATTTGTACACAAGATACTTCACTATTACTCCTTCGTATTGTAAAAATTTTAGAACCTAAAACCAATCTAAAAACAATTGGGAGCTAAAATTCCAAGAATACTTGTTTCATACTAGTTTCAGGACTAGTAAAAAACCCAAACTTGAACATAATGTATCTCCAAAAATATAACGAACCAATATTTGAAATTTGGACCCGAGTTAGATATATATGTTGCCTCTACACCATAGAAATTCCATAATCTGAAACCTTCCAGAAAAAAAGTTGTAGCGGAAATTCCAAGAAGACTTGTTTTGAAGAAGCCAGTCCTGGGGATTGTCTAGCTCTAATACCAAATGTTAAAAACCAAATATCAAAACAGCATAAAAGAATAAGTACTCAATGCCTTGAAAAAGAAATAAATTCAGATAATAAGCCTCTTCGAGGGGGAAACCTCCTTATACATCATATGAATTCACAATTACGAGATGATTCCAAATGAAAAGGTCTCCTTCGTATACATAGGAGACTAGGAGGTACAATTACAACCAATGGACCCAAGCTGACATAAATAAAATAACAATACTAATGTAATATGCCCCAATTAAAGGGTAATGTGCCATGAATTAGGGTTTAACATTTAGCTTTATCTTTTTCATTGGGTGTGTTTCAATGTTTTTGACTAGCTTTGATTTGTTTCATTGATAGGTGTTTTGATGAAATGTAATGTAAGTCCTTTGGATGTGTCAATTTCATAATTATGTTTTTGATGAGTAGTGGGGTAGAACTATAGGTAGTTTAGTGACATGTATATATAGTAGCACACACTTTGAAAAATCTGCATCGTGCACCATGTGGAATGTATTTTTAACTCTCCTTGAATGAAAAATACGTTTTTTCTTTCTTACAAAAAATATATTCATTTTTATTTAATAACTATAAATAGTATGTATAATTTTTATAAAATGTGTTTGTATTTTGTTTATATATGATTGATAATGTTGAACCTTGATAATGCATGAAAGTTAGCTACCATGATAATGTTAGTGTGGTGGTCAAATTTGTCATGCACATAGAAAGGACATAGGATGGCATGATACTTCTACAAAACTCACATGTAATATATTGTATGCACATTATATCATAGACATGCTTTATCGTGACAAAACAAAATAGTGTTTGTGTTTTTTCTCCATTTTCTTTAGTTGTCAATAAATAAAGAGTATATTTTCCTATTCAAACCGTTGGTTAAGAAGGCATTAGGAAATCTAAGACTTATGATGATGAAAACTCATAGATTTAGCACTTGAAATCATGTAGATTCAATACTAGAGTCCAAGTAGGTTCGTCTTTGTGTGTTTTTTTTAATTATTCAATCAAATTGTTCGTTATTTTAAAATTACATGTATATCAAAACCCTTTTAAGCCCAAAATTGAAAATTTGAACACGGATCAACATGGATCGACATGGATAGATGAATAACAACATGGATTAATAACAACACCAATACCCTTCTAAGCTTTAAAACCAACCTAATCCTCCTCCATTTACAAACATGAATATTCATGATCTGGATTTATGAGCGGAACGAAATGAAACCACAGATTTATAATATTAACACAGAGACAAAATGAACAATAACAAAGATACAATAAAACTTGACTTCTGTTAAATAAGAAATATGCTGAAAACTGCAAAATGCAGATTGAAAACAAGTTTGCTAGAATGGTGGCAACTTATCTCTGAGAAGAGATGTGACGGCTACGCTCATTCACAAGAAGATGAGTACAATGATGATCTGAAGGACTTTTTACCATAAACATGAATGCCAAAACCCTAGACATCCAAAAGCCTAACCCTAGGAGATGAAGCACCAAAGGTCACGTGGGCCTCGTTGGGGTAAGTTAGTACATCAACTTCCTGGGGTAGTAACTTTTGCATACGATCTCAGTTTAAGGCGCATGCTAGCTCATTGGAAAGGTATTGATGAGGAGCTTCATTTAGGGGGCTCAATAAAATATTAGAAAGTCATTGAGGTGCCTGATCACGAAAAAGCGTCATTTAGGCCTTCAAAATGGCCCCATAAGTTCAAGAATAGAAAAACTGCTAAAAATAGTAAGTTGCCAAAAAATTGTTTTGAGCCAGTTGGACAAGGTGGGTGGCCACCAAGATCCTCCTAGATCAATCCCCCCCCCCCCTCTAGGAAGTAATGGTCTCTATTGCGTTCATTGCCCCCATAAGATGAGAAATTTTCTCTTGAATTTGGCCCTGGGTGAGCCGCTTGCCTTGGTGCAGGAGCTGCCCTTCTTTGACAACCCGATAAAGCTGGATCCTCTGCTGGCGAGTGCCCTTGACCTGTGTGCCCACGATCTGATAAGTGGCTGCATGTTCCATGTAGTCAGGGTTGAGCTATGTTGTTGTCAATTGTACTTCTATCTATGAGGTATCCAATAATGGTGGAAAATAAGGCTGAAGGAGGTCCAGATTGAACACTGGGTGCAAACCAAGGAAGGGGGGGAAGGTTGAGCTCAAAATCATTGTCACCCAAAACCTTGGTGATGGTGTAGGGTCCATAACAGAGTGGATGAAGCTTCCTTTTAGGCCCTATAAGGAGTTCTTTCAACAAGTGCAACCAAACTTTGTCTTCCACCTGAAACTGGTGTGGAACCTGGTGTTGATTATGGCAATGCTTGTACTTGGCATTGGAATTCTATAAAATATCCTAAACCTGTTGGCGGATGTGTTGGATCCACTCAATGAACCGGGTGGCTTTGTCAGCTCCAGTTGGAGCATCCGACGAGTCTTCCTGGGTGGCCGCAAGGGGTAGTGCAACATCCATGGGACCTAATGGTTGAAATCCCAACCCCGCATGAAAGGTACTATGATCGATTGAGCTATGTATGGCTCTATTGTAGTTGTGTTGAACATAGGGAAGACTCTCATCCCAGGTGTGAGGGTTCTTGGAATTGTACATGCCCAGGATGTGCACGATCATTTGGTTGACAACCTCAGTTTGGCCATTCGTTTGGGGGTGGAAGGCAGTGAACATGATGAGCTTGGTGTCAAGCAGTGACCAGAGGATCAACTAGAATGTGTTGAGGAATCGACTGTCCCGATCTGAGATAATGGTTTGTGGGATCCAAAAGTGTACCCACACTCATTCAAAGAAGAGCTTGGAAGTGGCCTCCGTTGTGATGCTCTTCTTGCAAGCGGCCAGAATCGCCATATTGGAAAAGCGATCAACAACCATAAAAACATAGTCATTTCCCTGCTTGGTGGACGGAAGGCCCGACATGTATTCCATTGAGATGGATTCCCAGGGCTTGTTAGGAGTAGGTAGAGGAGTGTACATGCCTTGTTTCTTAATGGTCGGTTTGGCAATAGTTCTGGCAGTGCAGGACTAGATATACTTGATGACATCTTGTCGAAGTTTCGACCAATAGAAATGTCGTTGTAACATTGCCATTGTCCTTTCCATGCTGAAGTGTCCTATCACCGGACTGTAGTGGGCTTCCCAAATCAGCTTCGCTAGCTCGCTTGATGGAACAGATAGATGGCCCAGATGACACAACAACCTGTCCTGAAGATGGAAATTAGTGACAATTTTGTTTGCGTCCAACATCTGGTACGTGTGGTGAAGTCAGGATCTTTCTAATAGAGGTGGGGCCATTCATAGGTCTCGTGGACGCAAGAATCAAGCACTGTGGTGAGTGTCGTGACTGAAGGTCATTTGAGGCAATCAACGGCTCGGTTGGTACTTCATGTTTTATACTTGATGTTGAGGTGAAACTGGTGCAAATATGTGGACCACTTCTAATGGTGGTCATTCTGCAATTTTCCTTATGTCTGCATGAACTGCAATGACTTATGATCAATGTGGATGACTGTCTCCTTCCTGAGAATGTAATGCCTCCACTGGCGGTAGGATTTCACAATGTGTTATCGGACTAATTAGTAGGTGTGGACACTAACAAATCTCCCTAGATCCACCTCGATCTAGAACAAAATAGGACAGGACATGACTCTTTCCCTAAGTTACGACCATTGAAATAGCTAGTAAGGAGGAACAAGTGACATACCTTTGTATCGCTTCCTAGGGTCTCCGTTGCTCCCGCTTCACTCCGGTGCTCTCGTGAGGTCAAGACTGAGACAACACAAACCAACCAAAGTGAAGATAGCAAAATGTATTCAATCATCAACTTATGTGTATGATCAAGGAATTACACAATAAAGCGAGAATGACTTTATGGGAAAAGGACATGTCGCTGTATCATATTAATCGAAAGTAGAAGATACAACCTGATCGCCTTGATGTCGCAAGATTCCTTTCGATGACTCTTGGTTCCAACACACACATTTGCTCGATCCTTGCATGAAGAAGATCCAATTCCTCTTGATAGACTTGCTAGAGTCTCCAAGCTCCTGTTCAAGCTGGGTTCTTTGCACAATTCCTTCACCAATTCTCCAATTAATCTTGCTTAACCTTTTCCATGAGAATCATATCAATATATAGGAGAGGATGAGATGGTTACATGGATGAGAATGATCCCACCAAATCAGGGAAACCAGTAAAATGATAACCATTCGAATGCCAACCCATTCTCTAGAAGATTCCCTTCTAGAACCATCGAGACTTTATCTTTTTCCAAGCTTGAGAACAAGTTCGCACCCTAGATATATAGCATAGTGCGAGAAGTTCGGACCCTAGCTGAAGGTAGCCTGTGAGAATGGGTCATTCTCGCACCTTAGGCTATAAGCAACTTGCGAACTCTCTTCAAAAATATGTTTTCTGGGAAGAGATGAATGTCACTTTTCTCAGGAGAAAGTTCTTGTTGGGAGCCTGAGTACACCATCATCAATACACCATCAAGATGACCAAAATCATGGGTAACAGAATGCCCCCCAAAGTATGAGGCCGGAATCAGTGACAGCCGAAATACTTTGTAAACTGCGTATGTGTGTCGGAAACCAGGAGCACACCTAATCAAAAACTTGTGAACAACCAAGCATCTACAGAATATCATACTAGTTCTGAGGTAGGCATTCCCATACTCAGATCATGGATGGATGACATTATAAGCATAGATCATGGCCACCAATCATACACTGTGGATCCATGCCGTCAAAATATCGCATAGCCACCAGAAATACACTGTGGATCTATGCAAGAAAATTCAAATTGAGACGACATAGCCACGAGACATACAAAGTGGATCTATGTGTCACAAATTATACATATTCCATCGCAACCTGGACCAAAGAGATGAGATCCAGGGTCTTCAATCCCGTCGCCCGAAAGTATGAATCTAACCATGTGATTACATGTGTTGAAGTCGAACATGGTAGAAACCACTTGATTACCGGTCATTGATGAAACCGTTAACAAGCGCGAGGGAAATCATCATTAATGTCAATGACTCCCAAGGTACACTAGTACAATCCACCGAATGTGAATGAATGAGTTGAGGTCGAACATCCGATAGAACTCTTCGATCAGGGGTCAATGATGTAAACCCACTGTCAAAAGCGAGGAAACCTGCCATTGAGGCATGCAAGTTCCAAGGTACCAAAGAATGTCTAAGTCTTGTTTTCGGATAATGAGCTGGAGTCGACGGAACAAAACTCGTCACAGGAGGGCCTTGATGTATCCCCCATCAATGACATGAAATGCGTAACAGATTTTGAAGGTGAAACAGAGTATGATGTAAGTTAGACTGGACACAGGGAAGGCCGACATGGAGAGAACGGACAACTGCAAATGGCTGACTCAATAGAGGTTTCAGGTGAACTTCTCTTGAACATATGAATGACACGACCAGTGATTTGGCAGCATTGACTCAAAGACGACGCAGGGTATGACCTTGTAGTAAATTGAATGAGAGACAAATGGATATCCCAAACCGGCTTTAAATAATGAATAGGGGGGTGTCATGTTCAAGAGCGACACTTACTGCCAATTAATATAAATACGAAAACACATCCCTTTCCCAAGCTTTCCCCCACCATTTCTGGCGAGTACCTCTTTTTTTTTACGCAAGCTTGAGGAGAATAACATATGCTTGTTGATGTAAGCTCAACATTCGGATGAGTCCTTCGGAGTACGTTTAACAAACCCTGGGAAGGAGTGGTTCGGTCCCATTACGGGTCTGACGATGTTTGTTTAATGAGTCCAAAGATAGAAACTCGAAGGTTTTTCATGATTATAGAGTCTGGAAAAACACTTAAAAGAGAACTCTCTCAGTTCCTTTTTCGTAAAATAGTCTGATGAGACCGAAAAAGAGATAAATTATTGCCCAACAGACGCTTTATTCAAATACTTTAACGAGCGTGAAAATAGCAAGGTCGCTCGGCAATCTTTTCATGTTTAGAGAGTCTGAAAAGAGCTTAAAGAGGACTCCAGGGGGTTCCTTTTTTGTATAACCTTATTGAGCCCGAAAAAGTGATAAAAGTGTGCTCAATCGCGTTCTCATGTATTTTCGAGCGTGAGAACGGACAAAGACCAAGCTTGAGGTTTTTTTACAAAAACCATAAAAAACAATCAAAACATGTGATGAAGAAGAGAAAAAATATCCGTGTCCTTGTGCATGAACATCGAGGTCGTTACGTCTACAAAAGTTGCATTCATAATGGTATTAGGCATTGGGTTTAGTAAATAAAACAATCATAAAAACCAATAACAAATGGTAAAAGTAAATATAAGTGGGTAAAAGTTCTTTTTACCATAGCCATTGCAACTTTGCCAATATTTTAGTCCAAAACCCCTCTTTTGCCCTTGAATTTCGACGTTCGATTACGGGAGGTATGAGCATCCATTCGACGCACCGTCTCCGGTAGTGATGTAAGGTCCTTGTCTTCTATCTTTTCATGGTTCAATTTTTCATTTTCATTGGCAAAAATCATGTTTTTGAGTTTGTTTTAGGGGTTAAAGTTGCGCTCAGCCATTCTCGCAGGCCAGCCACACGGGACCTGCGAGAACGCCTCATTCTCGCAGGTGACTCCAAAGGCACCTGCGAGAACCTCACACTGTGCCTAAAGGGCACCTGTGAGAACCGCAAAGTGGAATTTTTTTTTGAAGTTTGCTCAATGAAAAAGATACCAAGTGTTGAATAGAGTTGTTGACCTTCTTCTTATGTTTCTTATGCAGGTATTTGACTATCACCATGGTTCTGGAATGGTGTGAAAGAGAGCATGAAGAAGATGATGCTATTGCCGGGAATAATTCAGGCACCGTTGCTGCTTTGCGAGACTGTGGTCTCCTGAAATTCTTTCGCATCCCAGGTATGAGGGCCCAAGTCAGGTTATTAGAGTACCTTGTGCATATGTGGGACCTGGACCAACAAGAATTCCATGTAGGGGTCTACACATTGTCCTTAGATATTGAGGACATTTACTTCTTGACAGGACTGTCACGGCGTGGGTACCATGCGAGCCTGACTGGTAGCAGAGGTGGTGGGCCGCCCATGAGTGAATATTGTCGTTTGCACTGTGTTCCAGAGGCGGAAAGGAGCAAAGGAAAGGTAGCCATTTGGGGGGTGCAGGATTTGACCCTTCGCACTATTTTGTTCACTGCTGCTTGTATGGCTGGGAGTGCTACTCCTCACATGAATCTCCAGAGCTACTTTCAGTATGCCATAGAGTGTACTGAGCCTCGGGTTTTTAACTGGGCAGACGCAGTCCTTCGTATCGTGAAGAGGTAGTTAACTAAATGCAAGCAAGGCAATCTGAAGCAATTCGGGTACGAGTCTTTGTTGGTGTCCTTCTTTCTTGAGAGGGTTCCCTTGCTGAGGCTGCAAGTTAAGTGGGGTTTAGCGGCTCCAACAGATCCAAGAATGTTGAGGTGGTGTTAGCTCATGGCCCGGCACGTAGCTGGACCAATTATCAAATACAATGATGCCTTCTTCGACTGGTTGCGACCACAGATGCTGATGGTCGATGATTATGCCTATGACAGGTTGGACTTCCAAGGAGATCTGAACTTGGCCTTGCCTGAAGGCGCTCAGTGGGGGGGTCTTGGTAAGAAGTACGCATTTTTTTCTTTTTAAATGTTTTTGTGAATGTTATCATATGCAAATGCTTTTATGTTCGTCTAAGGTCTAATTAGAAATTTCTTTTTTGATAACACAGACGTGGGGTCTACCGACCACCTGGTACTTCTCCTCTTCAACGATGAGGAGAGGTGGCTCCAATGCCACGATGGGATGCCGAAGATTATGAAGCAGTGGAACAAAACCTGGAGGGTTTGATAATAGGCATTCCAGACATGCCCCTCGGAGAGGTTCCGCGACGTTATCAGCGTCATACAGTAGGAGTGTCAGAGTCCAATTGCCGACTGCTTCGTAGGGTTGCCCGGGCAGTCGTGTGTTACCGTGAACGTCATCCATGATGTCGCTTTGTAGAAGCTATGAGCTTCAATTTTGAAATTTTGGTCCTCAGACAGAACTTTTTGTTAAAAAAAATTTGATCGTTATATATACATACGGCTTCTACCGGTTTATCCTGTGTTGTGTGAAAATTGATGTGATTGATTTATAAATGACCCAAATGTTTGTCTAATACATAGTTAGCTAATGCATCAGTTAATGTATTTAAACGTCTAGGAATATGTTGATATTCAATATAATGAAAATAACGTTCCAAGGGGCGAATTCGCAAATATACCCGTAACAAAGTAGGACTTCGAATAGTATAAACATTACTTAACTGTAGTACTACGAGCTGCGAATCGAGTCGCACAACCAAGTGACGGATACCGAGTGAGATAGCATCAATAAAAAATTCGATAACGATGCTATACTCTGCAATATTATTGGTCGCATGACTGAGGCACAAACCTCGTAAAGAGACAAGTTCGTTTGTAGGGGCGTAAATTGCCCATGTAGCGGAAGCGAGGTTTTGAGTATTACGGCTAGCACCATCAGCGAAGCCGATGTAGGGTAGTGAAGACTCTGACATATGGAAATCAAACACAACGTCACATAAGGGTAGAGACCGGATAACGACAAAACGAAACTACAGTAACACACAAGAAGTATGATACAATAAAAATATAGGTACTCGTGCACAGGTGATCTTATGCATAGTACTTCTTCAAGTAAAACCCATTTTTGGGTTCACTCAAAGGGATACCATCATAATCTACTAACTCGTAAGCCCCTTTTTCCAAAACTCGTCTAACGATATAAGGACCTCGCCACATGGCTTTGAAGTTTCCATCTCCTAGCATATCTCGATCTTGTTCATAGAGGAGAACCAGATCTCCTTCGAAGAAAACACGAGGCTTGACATGTTTGTCGTATTGGGCCTTGACACGTTTTTTATGGGCTTCTATGACTAGGGTAGCATCGCGTCAAGTTTAGTCTAATCGCATAAGAAACAATAGACGTTCTTCCTCAGCAGAAGTGCTTGGTTGGAGTTCAACAACTAGTTTTAAAGAGGGTATCTCGCATTCGATCGGGAGAATGACTTCCAAACCATAAACTAACCGGAAAGGTGTAGACCCAGTAGCAGACTTGACGGATGTCCGGTAAGCCCACAATGCCGAAAACAACATTGTGTGCCAACTTGTTTTATGAATCCCTATCATTCGTCGGAACATGGTTATGAGAACTTTGTTAATTGTTTCAACTTGGCCGTTGGCTTGTGGGTAATAGGGCGTTGAGTTTTCATGGCGAATACCCAATTTTTTAGTGAGTTCGGACATCATGAAGTTTCTAAAGTGGCTACCATGATCAGTGACGATAGCCTGAGAAACACCAAAACATGCTATGATGTGATTAAAAATGAATAATGCTGCGGTCTTTCCAGTATTGTCAAATGTCGGCATCGCCTCGGCCCATTTCATAAAATAATCTACGGCTACAATAATGTATCCATGCCCCCCGACCGAGTGGGGGTGACATGTCATGAAATTGATGCCCCATTTCGCAAAGGGACCAACGGAGACCACAAGGTGAAGAGCAGCAGGATGTGACCGTATCTTATGATTATAGGTCTGGCAAGCATGGCATTTTTGGACGACGATTATGCAGTCGTTAAATAAAGAAGGCCAAAAATACCCTACTCGTAAGATCTTCTGGGCAATAGCATACCCAGACATATGACCACCACAGGCTCCAGAATGGAAGTCATTTAAGGCTTTCTCGGCTTCTTCGAACGTGAGGCAGCGTCGAAAAAATGAGTCAATCCCACGACGATAAAGAGTATCCCTGAGAATAATGTATTGACGGGCTTGGTAGGGTATTCGATGTCGGTCGGTACTGGACAAATTTGGCTGGAAAGTCTGGGTTTGGAGATATATGATGATATCACCATACCAAATATCATCGGAACTAATGAGGAAAAGGGATTCATCAGGTAATGAATCAGCTGCTACATTTTCCATTTTAGAATAGGGAAAGTCGCATATCAACTCGGCAAACAGTAAGGACTTCTTGGACTTGGCTCGTTCGAATTCCAAGTCAAACTTCTAGAGTATCACGATCCATTTGGAGTATTTTCTCCCTAGCAATTGACGTGTGAGAATGTGTTGCATAGGGTTGCAATTAGAAATCACTGTAGTCTTACGAGAGAGGATATAGTGCCAGAAGCGTTGAACTGCTTGGACGGCTGCCAAGGCCAGTTTTTCAACATGTAAATACTTGGTTTTGGTAGGCGTTAGACTGTGACTAAAGTAATAGATAACACGTTCGTCGTTAGAAACATCCTATGGGATGAGAACCATACCAATGGTGTAATCCGAGGCTACAAGGTAGAGGAAATAATCGTGACTGTAATCGGGGGGGAGAGAAGCGGAGCACGTGTCAGGGACAACTTCAAAGCTTCGAAGGCTTTGTTTGCGATGGTATCCCATACGAACTCAGACCCCTTTTTTAGGAGTCGCGTAAATCCACGAGTTATCTCGGCATAGTTCGGGATGAAATGACGAAGAAAGTTTGCTTTCCCCTGCAAACTTTGTAACTGGAAAAGTGTAGAAGGAGGAGGGAGATTAAGGATCACCTCGACCTTTAAAGGATCTACCCTGATCCCTTGACGTGAAACAATAAAGCCTAGAAGTCGGTCGGATTCCACGCAGAAAACACACTTGTGAGGATTCAAGCGTATATGGTAAAACCGACCACGGATGAAAATGGCTTGGAGGTGGATTGGATGTAATGCAACTGGTGTTAGTGAAATGGGGTCGACAGAGCTAAATTTGGCTAACTGTCGCTAAAATTGGCATATCCATTCTATTTGACAGAGCCTCTATCGAATTGGCGGGTTAAGCACCTCTTGTGTTCTCTAGCACCCAACGGAAATCAGTTTACACTTCATACTAAGCACCTCGGGACTGTGCGATATGACCACAACCCAACGGAGAACACAATGTATAAACTTTTTGTACTTACCTTTACTTTCCGCTCCCACACAATGATCGACACGTAGTTCCCAACGGAGAATGAGAAATGCTCTCGAAATTTGAACCTCTCCCTTCCGCTTCCATATATCGACGGACACTTGTCCTCACCGGAATTCACCAAATGTTTCGAAGTTTGAGCCTCCACTTCTCCGCTGCGATCTGGGTCGTCGGTTCTTCACTGATCGATTCCGCTCCAATCGTGACCGTCCGTCTTAGGGATGACCTACACCGTAAATCTCTGATCCTCTCCAGTCCCGCTTTTGATCTCCACCCTTGATTCTAACACTTACAGAATGAATTTATCAGTTCATTACAGATTTGGTTCGATTTCAGGGATTATTAAAACAACATTGGCTATGCATATGAGTACAAGATATCACAGTCATACATAGACGAGCAGGGTTTTCATATATCAAGGATTTGCATAATGGGAGAAGTTTTATTGATAAATTCTTCTCTGCAAATCTCCTGTGCACTCTCTCTCGTACCCTCCTGTTCCCCCCTGACTTCTCTCTCCCTTTACAAATCGATTTCACTTGCCTAAATACAGTTTCAAAACTTAGGTTTTCAGATCCACAAAGTCTGGATCGAATCCTTTAGATCCTACAATTTCTAATTGTAATCCTAACTTATCCTACAGCTATTACATTGTTAGGATTCGAGATCCTTTGACAATTTATTGAATTCGAACTGAATACAACAAGTAAATTAAAGAGCACCCACTCTCTTTGATAAAATTTGCCTTTGACTTTCAACAACCATAGATCTTCTAGTGCTGTGAGCTTATGCTCCTGCATCAGGATGATCGACTCGGCGCATAGAATGAGCGGGTAAGTCGTCAATATATGGTTGCACGATGTGCTTGATATCATGGAAGGCATAAGACATAGCGCATTGAAAATTTACGCGAGCGTTCTTGAGACCGAAAGGGAGTTTTCGATAGGCGAAAGTGCCCGAAGGACAAATAAAATTTATCTTATGTTGATCCTCGGGAACAATATTGATTTGATTATATCCGAAGAAACCATCCATAAGAGAGAAGATTTCGCTTCCGGCGCATTCGTTGACAATCTGATCGACGAAAGGGGTAGGAAAGTTGTCTTTAGGAAAAGCTTTGTTAATATCCCTATAATCAACGCATACACGAATCGTGCCTTGTTTCTTGTCAATCGGGGCAAGATTGGAAACCCAGTTAGTGAGGGCCACCGGGTAAATAAAGCCGGCTTTTAGAAGTTTCTCGACTTCAAGCTTGATAGCAGCCGCTTTACGTGGGTGAACTAGACGAAGGCGTTGCCGGACGGGTTTAGCGTCGGGGTATGTCTTGATCTCATGTATCACAATGTCGGGGTCGATACCCGACATTTCTTCGTAGCTCCAGGCGAAGACGTCACATAACTCTTTGAAAAGTGACGTGTAGGTGATGATTTTGTCAGGGAAAGATGAAGCTCTGATATGCACATTTTAGACAATTACAGGTTTGATGGATATGTCAAGGGGAATAGTATGTGAGATATTGCTTAAGTTCCCTTCGAAAAACACATCGTGTGTGGACTCGGGAACAATTGAAATGACGACAACGGTCGACGGGGTCGAGATCCATTGGTAGTTCTCGATGGTATGTTGCTCCAGGAAGAGGATGGAATGATGATGTCCATCGTCCCAAGGGGTGTCTTCCATGACAGACATGATCATCTCGTCTGTGGGAAAAATGACACAGAAAGGATCTGGAGATAACTCACCAAGAGAGGGGGTAGAAGGGGTTGCCGATTGAATGGCCTGATAGGCAAATTCGACCGGACTTAACGACATTTCGTCGTCGTAACGAAAATGATCTCCAGGGTCAGGTACCATCCATGGGTCGTGAGACGCAGGAGTTCTGTGAATCGAGGTGGAGATCATGTTGATTGAAGAAACGGACGAGCATGGAACATCGGGCGGTGGAATGGGGAAAGTACCCATTAACGAAGAGTCTTTGAGAAGGCCTACACCAACGTTCTCGTAACCCGGTGGGGTTTTAGCGATGAATGGTACATTGCCAGTACGGGTATCCGAGTTAAAGAAGGCTAATTGGTCGACGGTGACTACCTTTTCTTGATGTGGGAAACAGACTACACGAAAAAGAGTTGACACAACTGCGCGCATGGAATCGATCGAGCTACGAACAAGTAGAAGATTATAATCAAGAGGAGTGTCAAAGACTTCCACTTCGACTTGGACCATTTTTCCTTCTAGTGTGATTGGCAACGAAGGAAGGACACCGTAGGGCTTAAAACTAAAGCCATTGAAGGCTTTGAGAGTGTTCTGGGATTCAGTCAAAGAGGGAGAGCCAATGGCTTTCCAGCAGGTAAGAGACATGACACACGTCGAGGCACCCTCGTCGATAACGGTTCGACAAATGTTTTTGTCAGAGACAATCACTTGGATTTGGAATGTGAGTTGAGGGGGTAACCTTGGAATGTGATCTTCCAAGTAAAAAATTATTAAATTTGTGTCCGTCGGGTCGATTCCACCGATAGCTTTCAACAGTTCCTTCCGTTGTGTGGGACAACTTTGAAGGACTTCGAGGGCTGACATCGCAGAAGTTGCTTGGGCCAGATCTTCAACAATGTTGTAGTTCTGGGCAGCACGAGCATGAGGATTGAAAGCCAATTTTTGAATGACGCCCTTTGGGGGGGGTTGAAGAACTATGTCAAGGCTCGATCGTTTGAGATGAAGAGGACCGTTGGTAGGTGGAGTCGCGGGAGAGGGTTGTACCAATGAAGGAGGTGGATCATCAACCTTCTCTTTAGAGGGAGAATAATCTTTGGCTCGAGTGGTGAGTGCAATGTCATTCTTTTTTGAATCACCAGTGCACATCAATACATAGGACGTAGTAGAAGGGGAAGGTTGGTCATGAATGACCAATTGGGTCTGTTGTTGAGAGGGGAAGGGTTGGGACAAAACGGCTGGAGCAGGTGGTTTCGAGGATCCTTGAAGGAACTTAGTGACCTTGGAGCGTCGTGGACAATCTTTCGTGTAGTGATCATCACCATAGATAAGACAATGGTATCGAGGTTTGCGCTTATCCCTATCATCAACAGGTGGAGTTTTGGTTTTCTCTGCTTGTAAAGTATTTTTGTCCTCCTTATTCTTACCCTTTCCTTTTCTAGATTTTTTTTTACCGGCTGGGGTAGATTGAACTGTATTTACCTCAGAAGTCTTGCCGGTGGGAGGGGTAGGAGACAGAGCATTTTGAACATTAGAAGAAGCAGGTTTGGGGTTGGTGTTTGAGGCAGAATGTGGTTGGGCATGGAAAGTGCCAATCACACTGTCGACTGCATGAGAGGCAACTGGAGTAGTTGAAGTGGCGGAAGTGGAAGGACGAGGTGCGTCAGGGAGTAAGTCATAAAGAGTACCCGTTTGTGAGTAAACGAGGTCAAGATATTGAGCACGACTTATGGCATGTTCTTTTGTGACAACTCCACCCATGGCGATCTCACGTGCGATGTCATTCACAGATGATTTTGTGAACCATTTTGCCAGCAACTGATCGGGAAGTTCGAGTTTGATGAGATGTCGTCTCCTTCGCCATTCATGAATGTGATCGGATATATGAGTGGCTTTAGTTTGTTTGAAAGAACTCAAAATCTTGGTCCCCATTTCATAATGGATCGATAACTGGTAGTGGGTGAGGAATGCCATAGCTAGGGTGTTGAAGCCGACGAAGAAACCTCGTGGTAATTCTATATACCACTTCGCAGCAGAACCCGTGAGGGTCCTTTGAAAAAGACGTAAACGAATAGAGTCATCTATCAAAGAGTTGGATGAGCACCAGAGGTGAAAAGTCATGACGTGATTGTTCGTGTCCTCTCCCGCTTTGCCATCGAATTTAGGGATGTCCAATGGTAGCTTGGCTAGTATAGCGAGCCATTGAGGAGAGTGATGGATTGGATCATTTAAGATCCTTGACAGATTTGGGAGATCCAAAGTGGCCAAGAAGGGTAACTGTCTATTCACATGCAGGTACTGGTGGATTTGGGGAGGGAGCCTCGTTGGAAAACTAGTGGAACCATTAGTAGTCTGCATATAATGTGAAGACCCAGGCAGATTCGGGGGTTGTTGTGGAGGAAAGTAACTCATGGGATTGTATCCTTGAATAGGGACGTGTGTTTGAGCATTCGAGCCCCAAATAGGATTGGACGTACCTGGATATGGTTGGCCCATACTAGGTGGTATAATGGATGCAGCTGGAAGCTGTTGCCCCCCAGTCGATTGAGGATTATGTTGTATCATATGACTCCAATACTGGGCCAAGGATGGAGGTATGTTTTGTCCGTAAGGTGGGGGTTGTCCTCCAATCAGGGGTTATGTTCCAATTGGGGGTTGTGTTCCAATTGGGATTTGGGTTCGAGTAGTAATTTGCCCTACAAGGGGGGATTGAGTCAAACTTCCTTGGTGAAATTGTCTACCAACAGGAATCTGGTAATTTGGTGTGAATGAAGGAATAGTGCCACTAGGATTAGTGTTGCCGGTGGAGGATGAGAAAGTTCCTCCAAAAGGGGGGTGAGGAAGTGTCGGAATGAAACCGGGAGGAGAGTGCCCAGAAGAAGAGGGACCACCAGGAGTTTCGGATGGAGTTTGCGTAGGAGTGGGAATAGAAGCATTCAACACACGGTATCCGGATGGAAGTGTCGGAGTGACACTGGGCGAGAGCGGTGTGCTGATGGGAGCTTGACTAACCGTTGTAATCCCGGTGTGAATACTCGTAGTATCTGTGTAATGGACCATTTCTTTAGGGACAGTCAAGATGTGGTCAGATCACGGAGCGTCTGTACCAGGAAAATAATAAGTAGTATTAAAAGGTACTGCGTCCGGGTCAGAGGTTTTGGGGAACGCAGGTGAGACGATAATTTCAACGCCTGATCCTGCACCAAAAAGATCCCGTCTAAAAACGCGAGTAGACCAAAACAGATCTTGGCCCTCAATTCCTGGAAAGGGTCCAGTCGGTGATCCAGAAGACGCAACAACTAAGTCTCTGGAAGAATTCACTCGCATAATACGTCTCTCAGAATCGGGGTGAAGTCGAAAGTCCTCTCGAGTATTGGTAATTCAGAAATGTTCTAGAGAGTTGGTTCTTTCCACTTGTGGAGTGGTGACGTCTTGGAATTCACTCTGTTAAGGAGAGCCCTCAGGTGAGCTTGTAGGCAGGGGTTGAGAACCTTCCAGATGCTCTGGAGATAAACCCTGCATTCTATGTGAATGATGTGGAGGATCTATTGTGACTGAATTAAAAAACTGGCGAAGAAAATCCTAAGGTCAACTTGGGTAAACAAACAGCACGCGCTAGTAAACAAAATCTAGGAAACAATACCAAGCAAACAAGACCTTCTAATTCCGAAGTCACTAGTTGGTGATGAAATCCAACATCGCAACAATGAAATGAGAAGGGGCTGGGCTAGGGTGGAAAGGTTATTACACCCTGGTGCAAGCTCCCACACATAATTGTGGGTATCCTCTCCAAGGAGCCCGAGTGAGTTTGGCCAACGTCAATTCCAGGTACCATGAAGACTTGCCCCTTCATAGTCACCTTGTGTAAGACCCTAAGAAGATAGGCCACTAAGGTTACCACCGACAATAATAAAGCCTGGGGGGACAATCGACAGTCCGATCCACACGCAAGGGCAAGGTATCTTGCCCGAAATCAGCTCAAGAAGCTTCCACTCATCATTGTGGGTATACCTCGAAGTGACCCCTGTAATACATGCAATTTCTACACCGATATCAACAAAGAAGGGTGAGTAACTCTGTCAATATCAATGCGACCTCGGGTTTGACCCTTGTGTGAGAAGGGCTTCCCAGGACAAAATATTGTAAATGGAATTTGACACTCCTTAACACAAGATGCTATTATGTGTTTTGTGATTTGCAGAGTGTATCTCTCTGCCTATTCCAAAGCACTATCCTAGCTAAATGTTGGTGTAATAGAGCCCTAGAAAAGAGTTACTACTTAAATTTTAAAATTGCGCAATGTTATTAAGGGCTGTTGTTACTCAAAGGAAACGGAGATGAAACCGATGTTGTGTGAGACTCTAACCCAACAATGCATAGATAGGAATGAAATATATCAATTTCGTTTGATGAATCCTATGTACGAGAGGGAAAGAGAAGTGTTCTGGAACAATCTTGAACTACGATACACAATTTTCTTTAAAATGCAATCTCAACAAATGACGCAATAATGACAATTCTCTATTTGTTCTTTTCCAATAATTTCAACAATTGATTTTCAATATTTTCAAAAATGAAAATGCTTTTGAAAGAAAAAATGTTTTTTACTTTTCAAAAAGGATCCACACCATGATGGTCAAAGTGAGGAAAACCAATAACTAGTGAACAAGCAATAAACAAAAACCCAAACCAATCTTTCAATGGAAACAAAAATGACAAGCAGACAAAACTAGTCTTTTCAATTGCATGAGAACAATAATCTTCCAGATAATGAGCAAATGAGAAAGACAAAGAATCCCAACTTTCAAACTGATCATCGGCTCTTAACCAAACAAGCACTCAGATTCCAGGATCAGAGAGTATATCTTTGCCAAGAAAAGTCAAGAGATGAGAGTTGAGAAAAAGATGGACAGGAAGAGCCTTTGATTTCCGAAGACTGATCGTGCACAAAATTCGAAGACAAGAAAACATCAATCAATGGTCCAAGAAGTTCTTTTCAGACACCTATACTAATCTGGGCAGCTGAACATGCAAGAATCTTAAATTCAAAAATTTTAAAAGAGGGTTTGCAGGCTATCAGTGTTGTGCAGTGCGAGAATGGGTCATTCTCGCAGGCTAGCTTTGAGCAGAGTGCGTGAACCTCGCACTGGACTTAAAAGCAGAGTGCGAACTCAAGAGATTCTCACAGGCCACTGTGGGGTTCAGTGCGAGAATGCTTGAAACAAGGTAAATTTTTGGAAAAAGACAAAAATTTGAAGGGACTTCTGGACCCAAAGGGTCTATCAGGGTGTCCTGAAGATTTAGAGATTGATAGAAATGCAGAAAGGCAAGGTAAGAGCAAATGGCCAAGGAAAAACACCAAAAACCACAAAAAATATGGGTTGCATCCCCAGCGGAGTCGCCAATTTTGTTATCGGACTAATCGGTAGGTGCGGACACTAACAGATCTCCCTAGATCCACCTAGATTTAGAACAAAACGGGACAGGACATGACTCTTTCCCTAAGTTACGACCATTGAAATAACTAGTAAGGAGGAACAAGTGACATAGCTTTGTATCGCTTCCTAGGGTCTCTGTTGCTCCCGCTTCGCTCCGGTGCTCTCGTGAGGTCAAGACCGAGACAATACAAACCAACCAAAGTGAAGATAGCAAAATTTATTCAATCATCAACTTATGTGTATGATCAAGGAATTACACAATAAAGTAAGAATGACTTTATGGGAAAAGGACATGCCGCTGTATCATATTAATCGAAAGTAGAAGATGCAACCTGATCGCCTTGATGTCACAAGCTTCCTTTCAATGACTCTTGGTTCCAACACACACACTTGCTCGATTCTTGCATGAAGAAGATCCAATTCCTCTTGATAGACTTGCTAGAGTCTCCAAGCTCCTGTTCAAGTTGGGTTCTTCACACAATTCTTTCACCAATTCTCCAATTAATCTTGCTTAACCCTTTCCATGAGAATCCTATCAATATATAGGAGAGGATGAGATGGTTACATGGATGAGAATGATGGTCCGAGGGAAATCAGGCCCTTGGTGGGGGTTTGGGGTCGAAGCCCTCGAAGGAAAAATTTCCTTGTAAATGTATATTGTAATTTATTTATAAATCTGGACCATTCATTATAAGGTCGCAGATATGACGATAGAAGTTATGTTAGGGTTTTTTTTCCCTAGAAGGCAACCCTCTTTTATGAGGGAAATGCATTGCAGCTATGTATCATGGTGAATATTGTATTCTGAGTGAGGAGACCGTGGGAGAACGAAGAGGAAGTTACAACGGGTTTGTTGTAGGTTGTTTCCCTTTATTTGTTGGATAATAATAAAGGAAGGACCTGGCAATTTCTCTAGTGGACGTAGCCCACACTGGGTGAACCACGTATATCTGTGTCTCTATTGTATTGTGTATCTTTTGTGTTTTGTTTCTGCATTTGTTTTATTTTATTGCTCCGGGATCCTGTTTTTCTAACAACTGGTATCAGAGCGAAAGGTAACTCGCAGGAAAAGAGGGTTCCTGGTTCGAGTGGGAGCAATGGGGGAAGATGGAAAGTTTAGGGTCGAGAAATTTAATGGCCAGAACTACCAGTGATGGAAGATGTAGATGGAAGATTATTTATATCAGAAAGATTTATTCCTACCATTGGGTGGAATAGCAAAGAATCTGA
>JZKD02S1933908.1:0-40794 GCA_000966675.3 Picea glauca
TCAATTTCAAATGCCAATACTTTTGGTTCTTATCAATAGTTTTCTTCAATATCTGAATGAATGTCTTATTGGTGGATTCTACAAGAACAATCCCTTGTGGATAATAATTCAATGACAACTCCATAACAATCCCATATTCTCCACAAAATTCTATAAATTTTGAACCAATGAAAATTGAACCATTGTCAGCAATAGATTTTTCTGGGATACCGAACCTTGACAAAATATTATCTTTGAGAAACTTAATCAACTCTTTAGAATCAACCATTTTTAATGCTATTGCTTCCGACCACTTTGTAAAACAATCTATAGTGGTGAGGTATATATGTGTCCTTTGCTTGATTTTGGATTTATTGGTCCAACAACATCGAGTCCCCATTAGGAAAATGGTTGTTCTACAGATATAGGCTGCAATGGCATTGCATATTTTTTCATTTTTGTTATAGCAAGATTTGTCCCACCCTATGCAATCTTGCCCAGAAGGCCTTTTTCCATTCCCCCATGTAGACTTATCTTCCCTGTTTGTAAGATCCAGAGCTAAAAATAAACATTTTTCCACATGTACAAATCTTTCCACTACATCCCGCGTACATCAGGATTTGTGCTAGAAAATGAAAATGAAATGTCGGGTTTCCATCTCACGACAAGAGATCTCTAATCATTGTCCTTCCATATACTAGAAATGTTCCAACTTGGCCCTTCAGTTTCATTTTGAAGGCTATAAATGGGCCAATTCCGAGCTATGGAAAAGGGGAAAGAATTCAACTTTGAGAGAAAAGTTACTCTGGAGAAATTATTTACTTCATATTGAGTCTGCATCCCTTTGTCCTTTAAGTTTGAACACAAAGTTCATCCCCCAAGCTCTTCCCTTATTGATTGAGAACCTCATTGTTTCTCTCTTATGAGCTTGCCTTTGGTGGATGATTGAAGTGATGGAGGCCCAACTGGAAGGAACTTAGTTTATCTGTTTCGAACCGTGCCGACACGGAAGTCTATAATATTTTCGCTTCTGCTGATCACATATTAATAGAAATTCTCTTTTCCCTTCCAATTGATATCTTGCAAATATATTGAATTATTATTCCATGGGCATATTTTTCATGTTTATTAATGGATTATGCTATCTAATGTGCTAACCTTTTATATTATCACCATATGCTTGCTTTGCTTGTTTGTTGAAAACTTGTTGTAGGTATATAGCTTTGGGTCAAAGTGCTCAACGGTGGACTTCATTGAACATCTGGACGAGGTAGGCCTCTTTCTTATCTCACTTGCATATTGATTTATATAGCATGTTTTTGGGATAGAGTTGATTTCTGCAGTCATTTTCGTCTGTTGTGGTTTACCCTAGTCATAGAGAGATTTTCCTCGTAACAATTTTCCCTGAAAATTGATGACAAGATACACACTTCCTTATGGTAGCATATGAGTCCCTAAAAATTGATGGCCAATAAAACCTAGTTCTTATTATTTTATGGGCCACGACGGTAGGCAAAAAATGTCCACCACATATACCTTCATGGAATTATTTCATCAATTCTTGAGCTTTATTTTCATCAACGCATCTCAACAATATACCATCATAGTTCCTCCTGAATAATATATCAACAATCATAACATATTGGTTTGACTTCATTTTCAATGTTCTTCGCTCCTTAGAGTTCATGGTGACTGAAAATTGTTCGGACCTTAAGTAAAGTATAATATATTTATACCATTTTGAAACTGTCATGGGTTCTCCCACTGAAATCGAAATTACTTTATCCAAAGAATCACTATTTGCAATGAGCTTACACAAGCCTTGTCCTTTAACTGCTTTTAAAGGCTCAATTTCAATATCATATTCTTGAATCTTCGCCAACCAATTTGCCCATTTTCCTTCTCTCAATTGTTGATTTAGAAGCATATTCACGGGAGAGGATGGAACATACGCAATGACACGATAATTTAATATATAGGTCTGAAAGTGCGCCACTGCTTTTACAAGAGACAGGGCTTGCTTCTCTAATTCTAAATATCTTAATTCATAATCATGAAGGGTCTTGCTCATGAAACTAATTGGCAATTCTTCACCCTTGGCATTTCTTTGAGTAAGAACAGATGCCACAACAATTTCTGTAGCAAATGAATAAGTGATGAAGTCTCTTTGAAAATCTAGGCTAATGAGGACTAGGGCTGTAGTGATTTTCTTTTCGATATTATTAAAATCTTCCTATGTATTCACGGTCCATTCAAACCTTTGATCCTTTTTCAACAATGAATTGATCGGCTTCACAATACTTGCATAGTCAGGGACAAATCTTCGTACAAAGTTGATTTTGCCAAAAAATGACTGATCTCCCTTCTTAGATGATGGGCGTTGAGTTCATTTATAACTTTAACTCTCACTGGATCAATATATATTCCTTCCTTGCACACAATATGACCCAATAATTTTCCTTCAGTTACAACAAATAAACATTTTTATTGGATTTAGAGACACACCATATAACCTACACTTGTCAAAAACTTTCCTCGGGTGATGAATGTGACCGTTCCTTATTTTTTAGTGTATTGTTAAATCATCTTGGTAATCCACCATAAATTTTCCTATCAAACCCTTAAAAGCATGATCCATAGCCCTCTGAAATGTAGCTCCTGCATTTTTTAAACCAAAGGGCATCCAAGCATATGCATATGTCTCCCAAGGTGTTATGAAAGTTGTCTTTGCTCTGTCTTCCTCAACAACCAGGACTTGATTATAATCAGAAAAACCATCTAAAATGGGCATGCAAGGTGATCATGTGACTTGTTGGAGGAGAAATTCCATGTTAGGAAAACTATAATTATCCTTTACACTTTTTTATTAAGGTCCCTAAAATCTACACACATCTGAATCTCCCTAGTATTTTTTCTCACAACCACATGATTTGAAAGCAAGTCAGAATGTCTAATGGGGTATATTATTCCAACTTTCTTTAATTTTTCCAATTCAACCTTTTCCAATGGTTTTAATTTGGGGTTCATCATCCTTATCTTTTGCTTGATGAGATTTGCTCCGTCTCTCAAAGGAATACTGTGTTGAAATATTGTTTTATCATATGCCTTCAAATAATCATAACTCCATGCGAACACATCAAGATATTCTTTAAATAGTATATTGATCAACTTCATCAATTGTGCAATCAACTCCCAAGTTGACATATTTTGGGGAACTATCAGTTCCAATATTAATCTTTCTTGTTTCTTGGACCTTTTAGAGCGATACTTTTTCCAGGAGGTTCTCGGCATGATCGTCTCTTGTAAAAAGAGACTCGGATTGAATACAATTCTTTGGGACAACAATTATGTCATTATCCTCATCTTGATCATCATTCACCAATTTTTTTTCTAATTCTTCATCATTCTCAAATACTTGTAAATACTCTTGATTGTTAGGTATAGAAGGTCAACATATTCTTTTTACTTGAAAATATGTTTTGCTCTTAACATCATTTGGGTTAGATAGTGAAGCCACCAAAGCTAATGAATCTGCCTTCTGATTTTTATCCCTTGGGATGAAAGAAATTTTGAAAGAGCTGAAAGCTTCCATCAATTCATTAACTCTTTTGAAATATAATTTGAGTCTTTCTTTTTTAATCTTATATCTATGGGTAAATTGATTTATTACCAACTCAGAGTTTCCAGTCACAATCAAATGTTCTATATTCATTTCTTGTGCGAGAATCATTCCTTGAATCAAAGCCTCATATTCTGCCTCATTATTGGTGCACACAAATTCAATTCTCATAGCATGTGGATGCACACTATTTTTTTGTTTTATAAGGACGATTCCAACTCCACTCCCGAAAACTGAGCAAGCTCCATCAAATGACATCCTCTAGTAACCTTAAAAATGGTGCTTTTGATCCTCCATTTCTTCAACTTTCTCCATGTCTAGGATAGCATAGTTTTCGATTCCAACATCTATATAATCTTCCATTAGTTCATTATCCTTCTTTTTGAAGGGGAACAACCTCCTGGGTTCAGAAGGGACCTTAATCATTGCTCCTTCTTTATTTGGCAACATCATGCAACTTCCATCATTCATTATGGAGCCTTCGATGATAGATGACCAATCTCTTCCTAGTAACACTCCATATGCAGGAGGAAGATCTACCACAACAATATCGAAAAATGTAATAATATGAGGGGATACAATGATCCAAGCATAAAAATATTTGATTTCCCCATAAGCTAGCACCTACCTAGAATCAATTGCATATATGCTTTCACCCATTTCATAATATTTAGTGCAGCTCATACCCAATGCCTCCATGATCGCCAATGGCATAATATTATTTGTCGTGCCAATGTCAACTAAACGATTATGAAGAGCAACATCATGATTCTTAATTGAAATATAAAAAGGTGGGACTTTACCTCTCAACTTGACAATTGATGTGTTATGGCTTTGCTTTGGACTTATGACAACGACCTTCATTCTTCCAAATGGGTCATCCAACAACCTCAAAATATTTTCCTTCTGTTGAGGGATCTTTACCACTTCTGTGAAAGGAAGAGTTATCCTCAGGTTACTCAAATACTCTACAACATTGTATTTCATCTGGGGGGGGTTGACACCAGGTGTTGCTTCTTACTTCCAATGTTAGTTATCACATTATTATTGGCCTATTTCTCACTCACCTCTTCTTTTATCTTTTTCTTTAATTCTTTCCTTTTCTTTTTTAGATTCATCTTTATTTTTGGATTTATTTACAAACGAATGTGTTTGGGAAACATTCTCTTGCGAGTCAAGGTCATTGTCACCTTCTTCAAATATATACATGGATGTCTCACATCCATCCATCTGTATAGTTTTGAAATTTTCATCAGGTAAATACTCATTTTCTTGATCAACTAATTGCTCTATCTCATCCATAACAACTGCATTTGGGATTGGTTTCCTAGGAACCCTTTGTCTTTGTTGATTATTAGTGTTTTCAAACCTCACTCTATTTTTCGGGGGAAGGTTTCTTCTCTGTTATTGGATTGACATTCTCATATTTGCTACATAATTATCACCCCTTCTCAATCTGGTTATTTCATTTTTCATTTTCCTGATGGTTAAATTCATTTGTGCAATCTCAATTCTTTGCTTAGTTTCTTGTGTTGCAACATGGTCTACCTTCACATATGGTATGGTTCCCTTAAAAAACCCCCTCGAATGGATTGATTTTGAATTGGTTGCGACTTTTTCTCTTCATTCTTTCTCGAACTAGAGGCTTCTTGATCATTGATACTCAGGATTCCCAACTACCTTTGTACTTTTCCCAAGATAATATCGGGGTCAACACCTGTCTCATTCATAATTTCTTCCATCTCCGTGGCTTTAATCATTGCTTCCTCCAAGGTATCCATTTGGTATGTTCTGATAACATATTTTACATTTGGAGGCATCACATTCTTATAACAAGCAAGTATCACTGGGTCATTTGGACTTTTATCTTCTGGAATCTTATTAAGAGTTTTACTGAATCTGAGATTGAAATCTCATATTCCCAAATTCTTCCTCAAACCAATCTCGGTGAAATTAGTGAGAAGAGTATGATACGAAATTAGGGGAGTGAACATAGTCGGGAACATGGCTTCAAGGTCATTGAATGAACCAATTGATCTAGTGGGTAATGTTGTATACCATTCATAAGATCGTCCTGATAAGTTTTGAAGAAACATTACCATCACATCATCATATTCAACGAGATGAAAATCACAAACATATAGAAATAAATCAAGGTGTCTTTTGGCATCAATTGTTCTGTCTCTAGAAATCTCTTTCAAAGTACTTTTAGGGAGAACAGGGAGGTCATGTTGCTCACCTCGAAGATCGAGGGGGGAATCTCTTAATCTTCTTCGATTTCCAAGTATTCTCCCTTCTTGATTTCTTCCACCACCTCCTCTACCTCCTTGTCTTTCTTCATGAGGTTCTCTTCATGGTTCTTCACATCTCTCTTCATTTCTTCCCACCATATCTGGAGGTATTTCAGGAATATCTTTTTCACTTCCTAGAATACACAATTGCTTGCTTTTACTTCTATTAATGGGTCCCTTGTATTCACCCAAATTCAATTCCAACCTTGTTCTTGTGCTCTTCGAGCTTTTCTTTTGTCTCTTTGGTCTTGTCTTTCCTCTCTCATGCGTCTTCAAAGGATTTCTCTTTCTTCTTCTTGGAGCAATGTCTGCCAAGATCTTTCCAATTCTTCCCTAGTCTTGGCTGTTGTTATTAACAAATTATATAGCTGTTGCAAAATGCTTCGTTGATTAGTCAATCCAATTTCTAACTGGGGTTGATCAACCTGAGGCAAAGTAATGTATTTTCAAAAGAATGCTAAACCAGATTTTAAATTTTAAGTTGGTTCCCCACTATGGTCTCCAAAAATGTTCATGCTTGAATCCATCAAGGACTGAAATGACAACCACACGAGGTTATAAATCCTCCTATGTTTTTATAGAGGTGGCACTCCTCTCTGTTTTATAATAATATTTGAATTCTAGATTTCCAAAATGATACAGGACTTTGCAAAAAATCCATCGTGGTATTCAAAGAAATATGAGTTGCAAAAAATAAAAAAGTTTTACTTTAAAAAGAATTCCTGAGAGACGACCAGGAACCTCATACATCACAGATTTGAAAACATAAGCAAAATTTCCTCACATCCATCATAGTTAAACTAAAAATTTCTAAACACATATAAAAATAAAAGAAAATGATCCATACACAAAAGAGAATTTTAATAGAGTAGACACATGTGGAGCTCAAATGAAGAAAATGATAGATCAATCTCAAATATTTTATACTCAAAACTCAGAGTTATAAAACACCATCAAAACTGATCCCGAATGAGTTCTCTTGGGATTTCTGAAAACATATTATAGTATGTTACAAAGTTTGAAATTAAAATGCATTTGTCCGACGAACTGGGATTGGGGTTCCCACGGACCATAAAAGTAAATATGAACAAGTAGTAGACTATGGAGAGAAGAATGTGGGCGAAGGTAGAATAACAAGACCTGGAAAGAAGACAGGAAGAAGTTATTAGATTTTGGTTAAACCTTTCTAGTCAAAGAAGTGGAGTAAGTGGACGAAAAATTGATAAAAAAAGCAAGATGTGATCAACATAAACTTACTATGATGGTATCTCTTGTCCTTTTACTTGCTTGTTGTTGTCTTTTTATTCTCCTCATTGATGGTTATAGGAACCGTCTCAACTACTGTTTCTTGGTCTTCTTTAGTTAATTTATCAATTTCCCTCTTAAACCAATCTTCAATGTAACTTTTCATTGATGCAACATTTATTTCATGCCTAATTTTGATATTAAATAATCCACCTTTTCAATCGCTTAGGTCATGAGAAATGTCGTGGATTGCCTCTTCAATATCTTGATTTTTCATAGAATAATCAACCAACCAATTATCTATCCCTTCCTCGCCATATCCAATTATGCCATTAAATTTCTCAGCTGATAATCCCTTTAATATCTCCACTTTTTCATCAAATTGTTTTTTTGTCATAAACATTGAATTGAAAATTAAATTAGGATCTTGCACCTCATCAGTGTTTCCTTCCAAATCTATCTCTGTGAGCCTTATGAATAATTCTTCTCTTTTCACTATGGCTTCATTGCATGCTTGGACAATGTTAGTCAAATTCTTGATCTTTTCTTTCCAACAGGCATTCAACTATTTAATTCAATTTGGAGAAGGCAAGTCTTCTTCTCTCCTTTTCAATTCTGTCACGTTTGAGACTTTTATCCCAAATGGTAAAACAACATCTCTGTAAAATACTTCTTCATTCTTTAAATCATCTTGGGGATATTCATGAAATGCATGTGCCCTTGAACTGAAAGAAACAATATTTTTTGATACCTCCCATGCTTCTATTATCAATGACATTCTCTTTTTAAGATTTTTCTCAACATAACTTCGGACCGCTGTGAGAAAACTTGAAGATCCCTTTAACTTAATACTAGGTGTAGTTGGTTTGATCATTGTCAAAGGACTGATCAGGATTGGAAGAGGCATCAAGGCAGTCTCCAATTCTTTGATCTTATCTTTTAATTTGGCATTCTCAGCCTCTAAACCATCAATAGAGTCGTCGAGTGCGTCCTCGATTTCCCTATGGATTTTGGAAATCTGGGAAGGTCACATATACTTTAGGTTGACCTTTGAGTGGGCCTTTCCCTTTTTATTCTTTTGGTCACTTCTTTCTACAATCAACTTTTTAGATTCTTTGTCAAAAACAACACTTTGAAAAGTGAAGGATTCTTCTTCACTAAAGGTCTCATTTCCAATGACTTCCAATAAAGAATCTTGCTGAGCCATATGATCATATTGTTCTGTTGCAGGAAATATTTTTTCAATGTCTGCTTCTAGTTCCATATCCTCCAAGGAAAAGATTTGGATGTCATTTTCTATAAGATTATCTTCTTCCTCTTGCACTAAGTTATTTCTTTTCTTTCTCATGGGAAACTTGTGTGAACTCTCAATTTTTTTAGGGGGAGGATTACTCTCTCCCCTTCTGCTGGAACTACTGTTGACGGTATTTTTAGTTGGGTGGGTCGTTGGAGCATTGCTCGTGGATGTAGTATTCTTAGGAGTAACAAATGGAGATTGAGCACTTCTTTCACTGGGACCTTTTTCCCTTTGCTTGTAAAGATCATTACTGCTCAGTAATGTTTCTAAATCACCAACATTATGTACATGAGTGCTTTGGATATTACCCTCTTCTTCTTCGTTCAAGATAGTTTGAATGAAACAGTTATTGAACCCCACTGATAGCATATGTCCAACAAATATTTTGCTCGGATAAAAACCTTTGATCGTTTCAACATACTTTAAACTCACAATGTTAAAATGATTTGCAAACTTTTCAATTTTATTTATATTTATGAAAATGAGCTCTCCAATCTTATATGACAAGGGAATACATTGTTTTTTCCTTTTTTTCATGTAAAAAATGTAACCAGAAGTTATATTGCCTCGCCACTTCTGTAATAAATAGTTTATCAGATATGTAATACTGGAGAAAAGAAGGATTCTCTTTTGAGAAAAATATCCTTATGATATTGCAATTCTCCAATTTCTCTATTGTCCCCATTTTCTCTAAAAATATGGTAGTTTGAACAAATAGCCTTGGAGTGTTTTCGCCCAACAAAATATTTTTGAAGACTGGAACAAAATCATTATAAAATTAATAGCAAAATAGAGGGGTCTTATGCCTCCACAATGCTTGATACCAAAAGGTATCTGGATTGTTTCACAATTAACCCTTTTACTTATGGTTAAGTTTGGGAATTGGTAACAATGCACAATAACAAATATCAAGTAAGAGGCCATAAAGAATTTTCTGTCATTTTTGTAGTGTGATAACTGGGACAAGATTTCGATAGAAATGAGTTTTACCCAAAAAAAAATGGTTTGTTCTTGAACTGTAAAATACATAATATATAAAATCATGCGAGAGATAGAAGTAGAGTTTTCTTGCCTTGTCACCCTAGTAAATAGCCACACAATTTCTTGATAGGGATTTTTTAAAGACTCAACCTAGATTCTGGTTATGTTTGTTGGTACAAATGAAGTATTCTCCAAATATTCTAGCAGGAGGTCAAGTCCATTGTTCTATTTCTTCAATAATTCGCTGCAATCTTCACCTTTGAAAGTAAGAGTCAGCTCTGGCAGCTTTAACATCTTGCTAAAAACTTGAGGTGAAAGAGAAATTGAAGAATGATCATGGAGCTGTATGATTCTTTGATTTGGTATGCACTTGTCAAAAACCTCAGGAACACACTTAGCACGAGCAATTCCAGATGTCCAAATTACATCTTTCTGTGCCGGAAGAGAGTTATAATACCAACATGCTCTTGACCACTGGAATTTTTGGTCGTCGTGGCCGAAGATATTCAGAGTATCACCACAAAATTGTTGCCTAGATGATGTTTCCATAGGTTGACAAAACTATTTCTTCAGCTGGATAATAATCTCAAATAAATCTTTTCGGAAATATTTTGATATTTTAATCCCTTGGAAAATGAAGATTTAATGAGGTTTAATGAGTAATTCCTCGATCCTTTTGCCATTAATGACGATCTTTTTGAGGCTCACACAAAAATTGTTAGTATTAAAGAATACTTAATGCATATCGGGAAAAACAACAAAGGGGAAAGGACAGGTGAGGGAGAATTCCAATATGAGATTTTCGTGAACCCGCAAACCCGGGAACCCACGAACCCGTGGTTGGAGAGATAATCGAAAGTATACTAAGTGTAGAGGAACGGTTAGTCAGACTCGCATGCAAGAAGAATTAAATACTTTGGAGCCCAACACCCGTAATAAGGCCGATGGTCAAAATGTAGATCATGAAACTTGGGGTACAAAGTGAAGGTCATAGAAAATGGAGAGTGAATGTTCAAACCCGTGAACCCACGAAATTGAAATATGGCTAAGTGTTAAAACAATCTTATGAAATAAGTAAGTGGGTGGAAATGAAGGCCTGCGATCT
Organism: Picea glauca; assembly: GCA_000966675.3. Taxonomy (NCBI): domain Eukaryota; kingdom Viridiplantae; phylum Streptophyta; class Pinopsida; order Pinales; family Pinaceae; genus Picea; species Picea glauca. The sequence goes on from JZKD02S1933908.1 coordinate 10,518, forward strand.
CACGAACCTATGGAACTGAAAAATGAATAAGTACAGTAACCAGAAAGGGATAAAAGAAAAAGGGGATAAGGGGAGGTGTAGAAGAGGGAAAATAAATGGAGTAAAGAAGTGGGGAAAACAAAATGTGGGAGGAACGCATGGAAGCACAAAATGGTCTCAATAAGTGCCAAGGAGGTAAATCATTTTTTCATGTGAGAGTGTTTGGGTTGGTTTCTCATTTACATTGGCCAAGTTAGTGTTGTGGTTGCACCGAGAGTATCGAGGTGCTCTATAGTACAATATGGGGGATAGTGTTTCACATAACGATATGTTGCGTTACTCATGTGACAATTTTTTTTTAAGTAAAAATAAATAACTACACACCTACATATGTATGCCACAACATCTAAAAAATTAAACCAATGTAGATCCACCTTAAACCTTGATCTCTCAAGCATTGAAAGGGGTCAAATTTCTTAAGGTGTAATTTTTTTAATCATTCAATATGAAGGAGTTAATGCATGACATGGAATTAAACCATCAAAGATCCATCTTAAACCTAGAATTATCAAGTACCAAGAGGGATCAAATTTCTTAATTTGTAAATTTTTTATCATTTAATTCCATGCCATGCATTAATTACTTCATATTAAATGATCCCTCTATGTGATTTATAGATCCGGATTTAATATGGATCTATGCTAATTTAGTTTTTTTTAGATGTTGTCACATAATAAATAAATAATAATAATCTAATTTCAAGGTCACAACGTCCTTTCTTAGGGCTTCATTGTTTAACTATGAATTTGTATCAAATGGATAATATGTTAACATGAAACAGATCTAGCTAGGAACAAAGCCTCTTCGACTCCCTAGCTCAAGGAAATCAGATTTCATGGCCCCCGAGCCCAAAATCCCAACAACCAACCAACTCGTATGCAAACCAGAAATTCCCAACCATTTCCCTTTCTCCTAGATTTCTCCTTCTTCCATAATTTGCCTTGCCTCTCCCTCTCGAATGCCCCTCTAAATGTCCATCTTACCCTTCCTTATCCCTGCATCCATTGACTCCCCCCCATCACAAATTTTCTATATCCCCTTATCCTTTCTCTTAAATACCATACCTACCCTCAATACAATAGAATACTCAACTCCTTTATTGTTGCATTACTTAATTTAAAAAAAAAAAAATGATAAAATTTAATTAGTTCAATAATTAATTGACTTAGATAAATTAATGATTTAATTAATTAGTTTACTTTTAATACATTAATGACTCAATTTACCTTAATTAATCATGATCATTAGTTATTCTAATTGGGGTGTTACATACACCCACCCTTCAAGAAACTTTGTCCCGAAGTTATAGTAATTTACAATACAAGGTTAATAATAACATGATTCATACATCAAAATCAAATAAGTAACATCAATAATTTAAAACACCCATAAATACTAGTCTACATGCGCAAGGCATGTATGCGTAGCTAGCACATACATAACTCGTGCATGTACTAATGACAATAATTAACACATCTAATGCAATTCCTATATGCTTCCAATCCAATCAACAATGCAAATAAATTCATAAAGAATAAATCAATCGTTTATAATATTAGCATAATCCTCCAATTTTAATAATTTAGCACAAAGCAACATTTACCTAGATAATTGTAATCCAATTAAGCATTTTTTTTTAAACAAGAGAAAATCAAGAAATTCTACTATAAGATTAAAACCCCAGACACTCTCAACTACTTATAATCATCCCACCTCCCTAACCTACTTCCATCTTCCATCCCTATCCTTCCTCTACTGGACTATCTTGGAGCGTCAACTATATTGACCTAACTCCATATAGAACCCGTAAGAGGAAGCTTCAACTATCTTGACCAAGCTTCCCCAACAGGAAAATGGCAGTCATCATCACACATCTAGGGGAGCGTGATCTAACACCATCCTCCCATGACTCCAGGTTTCAGAGGATACATGGTGGGAAATGCCTCCACCCCTCTTGATAGAACTAGGGTCAACACCCTACCATGGACCATACGGTGGCACTGTGTTACTAGGAATTTTGTCATCGTATATTCAGTTTTAGGCAGTCTCGCTACACAAAAAACCTGTACTTGCCCACATATTATAGCAATGCATTTGAACCAACATAATTTAACATACAAATATTCAAAAATATTATTTCTCGGTCAATGTTCACGACATAAACCATTTATTATNTCAATTTCAAATGCCAATACTTTTGGTTCTTATCAATAGTTTTCTTCAATATCTGAATGAATGTCTTATTGGTGGATTCTACAAGAACAATCCCTTGTGGATAATAATTCAATGACAACTCCATAACAATCCCATATTCTCCACAAAATTCTATAAATTTTGAACCAATGAAAATTGAACCATTGTCAGCAATAGATTTTTCTGGGATACCGAACCTTGACAAAATATTATCTTTGAGAAACTTAATCAACTCTTTAGAATCAACCATTTTTAATGCTATTGCTTCCGACCACTTTGTAAAACAATCTATAGTGGTGAGGTATATATGTGTCCTTTGCTTGATTTTGGATTTATTGGTCCAACAACATCGAGTCCCCATTAGGAAAATGGTTGTTCTACAGATATAGGCTGCAATGGCATTGCATATTTTTTCATTTTTGTTATAGCAAGATTTGTCCCACCCTATGCAATCTTGCCCAGAAGGCCTTTTTCCATTCCCCCATGTAGACTTATCTTCCCTGTTTGTAAGATCCAGAGCTAAAAATAAACATTTTTCCACATGTACAAATCTTTCCACTACATCCCGCGTACATCAGGATTTGTGCTAGAAAATGAAAATGAAATGTCGGGTTTCCATCTCACGACAAGAGATCTCTAATCATTGTCCTTCCATATACTAGAAATGTTCCAACTTGGCCCTTCAGTTTCATTTTGAAGGCTATAAATGGGCCAATTCCGAGCTATGGAAAAGGGGAAAGAATTCAACTTTGAGAGAAAAGTTACTCTGGAGAAATTATTTACTTCATATTGAGTCTGCATCCCTTTGTCCTTTAAGTTTGAACACAAAGTTCATCCCCCAAGCTCTTCCCTTATTGATTGAGAACCTCATTGTTTCTCTCTTATGAGCTTGCCTTTGGTGGATGATTGAAGTGATGGAGGCCCAACTGGAAGGAACTTAGTTTATCTGTTTCGAACCGTGCCGACACGGAAGTCTATAATATTTTCGCTTCTGCTGATCACATATTAATAGAAATTCTCTTTTCCCTTCCAATTGATATCTTGCAAATATATTGAATTATTATTCCATGGGCATATTTTTCATGTTTATTAATGGATTATGCTATCTAATGTGCTAACCTTTTATATTATCACCATATGCTTGCTTTGCTTGTTTGTTGAAAACTTGTTGTAGGTATATAGCTTTGGGTCAAAGTGCTCAACGGTGGACTTCATTGAACATCTGGACGAGGTAGGCCTCTTTCTTATCTCACTTGCATATTGATTTATATAGCATGTTTTTGGGATAGAGTTGATTTCTGCAGTCATTTTCGTCTGTTGTGGTTTACCCTAGTCATAGAGAGATTTTCCTCGTAACAATTTTCCCTGAAAATTGATGACAAGATACACACTTCCTTATGGTAGCATATGAGTCCCTAAAAATTGATGGCCAATAAAACCTAGTTCTTATTATTTTATGGGCCACGACGGTAGGCAAAAAATGTCCACCACATATACCTTCATGGAATTATTTCATCAATTCTTGAGCTTTATTTTCATCAACGCATCTCAACAATATACCATCATAGTTCCTCCTGAATAATATATCAACAATCATAACATATTGGTTTGACTTCATTTTCAATGTTCTTCGCTCCTTAGAGTTCATGGTGACTGAAAATTGTTCGGACCTTAAGTAAAGTATAATATATTTATACCATTTTGAAACTGTCATGGGTTCTCCCACTGAAATCGAAATTACTTTATCCAAAGAATCACTATTTGCAATGAGCTTACACAAGCCTTGTCCTTTAACTGCTTTTAAAGGCTCAATTTCAATATCATATTCTTGAATCTTCGCCAACCAATTTGCCCATTTTCCTTCTCTCAATTGTTGATTTAGAAGCATATTCACGGGAGAGGATGGAACATACGCAATGACACGATAATTTAATATATAGGTCTGAAAGTGCGCCACTGCTTTTACAAGAGACAGGGCTTGCTTCTCTAATTCTAAATATCTTAATTCATAATCATGAAGGGTCTTGCTCATGAAACTAATTGGCAATTCTTCACCCTTGGCATTTCTTTGAGTAAGAACAGATGCCACAACAATTTCTGTAGCAAATGAATAAGTGATGAAGTCTCTTTGAAAATCTAGGCTAATGAGGACTAGGGCTGTAGTGATTTTCTTTTCGATATTATTAAAATCTTCCTATGTATTCACGGTCCATTCAAACCTTTGATCCTTTTTCAACAATGAATTGATCGGCTTCACAATACTTGCATAGTCAGGGACAAATCTTCGTACAAAGTTGATTTTGCCAAAAAATGACTGATCTCCCTTCTTAGATGATGGGCGTTGAGTTCATTTATAACTTTAACTCTCACTGGATCAATATATATTCCTTCCTTGCACACAATATGACCCAATAATTTTCCTTCAGTTACAACAAATAAACATTTTTATTGGATTTAGAGACACACCATATAACCTACACTTGTCAAAAACTTTCCTCGGGTGATGAATGTGACCGTTCCTTATTTTTTAGTGTATTGTTAAATCATCTTGGTAATCCACCATAAATTTTCCTATCAAACCCTTAAAAGCATGATCCATAGCCCTCTGAAATGTAGCTCCTGCATTTTTTAAACCAAAGGGCATCCAAGCATATGCATATGTCTCCCAAGGTGTTATGAAAGTTGTCTTTGCTCTGTCTTCCTCAACAACCAGGACTTGATTATAATCAGAAAAACCATCTAAAATGGGCATGCAAGGTGATCATGTGACTTGTTGGAGGAGAAATTCCATGTTAGGAAAACTATAATTATCCTTTACACTTTTTTATTAAGGTCCCTAAAATCTACACACATCTGAATCTCCCTAGTATTTTTTCTCACAACCACATGATTTGAAAGCAAGTCAGAATGTCTAATGGGGTATATTATTCCAACTTTCTTTAATTTTTCCAATTCAACCTTTTCCAATGGTTTTAATTTGGGGTTCATCATCCTTATCTTTTGCTTGATGAGATTTGCTCCGTCTCTCAAAGGAATACTGTGTTGAAATATTGTTTTATCATATGCCTTCAAATAATCATAACTCCATGCGAACACATCAAGATATTCTTTAAATAGTATATTGATCAACTTCATCAATTGTGCAATCAACTCCCAAGTTGACATATTTTGGGGAACTATCAGTTCCAATATTAATCTTTCTTGTTTCTTGGACCTTTTAGAGCGATACTTTTTCCAGGAGGTTCTCGGCATGATCGTCTCTTGTAAAAAGAGACTCGGATTGAATACAATTCTTTGGGACAACAATTATGTCATTATCCTCATCTTGATCATCATTCACCAATTTTTTTTCTAATTCTTCATCATTCTCAAATACTTGTAAATACTCTTGATTGTTAGGTATAGAAGGTCAACATATTCTTTTTACTTGAAAATATGTTTTGCTCTTAACATCATTTGGGTTAGATAGTGAAGCCACCAAAGCTAATGAATCTGCCTTCTGATTTTTATCCCTTGGGATGAAAGAAATTTTGAAAGAGCTGAAAGCTTCCATCAATTCATTAACTCTTTTGAAATATAATTTGAGTCTTTCTTTTTTAATCTTATATCTATGGGTAAATTGATTTATTACCAACTCAGAGTTTCCAGTCACAATCAAATGTTCTATATTCATTTCTTGTGCGAGAATCATTCCTTGAATCAAAGCCTCATATTCTGCCTCATTATTGGTGCACACAAATTCAATTCTCATAGCATGTGGATGCACACTATTTTTTTGTTTTATAAGGACGATTCCAACTCCACTCCCGAAAACTGAGCAAGCTCCATCAAATGACATCCTCTAGTAACCTTAAAAATGGTGCTTTTGATCCTCCATTTCTTCAACTTTCTCCATGTCTAGGATAGCATAGTTTTCGATTCCAACATCTATATAATCTTCCATTAGTTCATTATCCTTCTTTTTGAAGGGGAACAACCTCCTGGGTTCAGAAGGGACCTTAATCATTGCTCCTTCTTTATTTGGCAACATCATGCAACTTCCATCATTCATTATGGAGCCTTCGATGATAGATGACCAATCTCTTCCTAGTAACACTCCATATGCAGGAGGAAGATCTACCACAACAATATCGAAAAATGTAATAATATGAGGGGATACAATGATCCAAGCATAAAAATATTTGATTTCCCCATAAGCTAGCACCTACCTAGAATCAATTGCATATATGCTTTCACCCATTTCATAATATTTAGTGCAGCTCATACCCAATGCCTCCATGATCGCCAATGGCATAATATTATTTGTCGTGCCAATGTCAACTAAACGATTATGAAGAGCAACATCATGATTCTTAATTGAAATATAAAAAGGTGGGACTTTACCTCTCAACTTGACAATTGATGTGTTATGGCTTTGCTTTGGACTTATGACAACGACCTTCATTCTTCCAAATGGGTCATCCAACAACCTCAAAATATTTTCCTTCTGTTGAGGGATCTTTACCACTTCTGTGAAAGGAAGAGTTATCCTCAGGTTACTCAAATACTCTACAACATTGTATTTCATCTGGGGGGGGTTGACACCAGGTGTTGCTTCTTACTTCCAATGTTAGTTATCACATTATTATTGGCCTATTTCTCACTCACCTCTTCTTTTATCTTTTTCTTTAATTCTTTCCTTTTCTTTTTTAGATTCATCTTTATTTTTGGATTTATTTACAAACGAATGTGTTTGGGAAACATTCTCTTGCGAGTCAAGGTCATTGTCACCTTCTTCAAATATATACATGGATGTCTCACATCCATCCATCTGTATAGTTTTGAAATTTTCATCAGGTAAATACTCATTTTCTTGATCAACTAATTGCTCTATCTCATCCATAACAACTGCATTTGGGATTGGTTTCCTAGGAACCCTTTGTCTTTGTTGATTATTAGTGTTTTCAAACCTCACTCTATTTTTCGGGGGAAGGTTTCTTCTCTGTTATTGGATTGACATTCTCATATTTGCTACATAATTATCACCCCTTCTCAATCTGGTTATTTCATTTTTCATTTTCCTGATGGTTAAATTCATTTGTGCAATCTCAATTCTTTGCTTAGTTTCTTGTGTTGCAACATGGTCTACCTTCACATATGGTATGGTTCCCTTAAAAAACCCCCTCGAATGGATTGATTTTGAATTGGTTGCGACTTTTTCTCTTCATTCTTTCTCGAACTAGAGGCTTCTTGATCATTGATACTCAGGATTCCCAACTACCTTTGTACTTTTCCCAAGATAATATCGGGGTCAACACCTGTCTCATTCATAATTTCTTCCATCTCCGTGGCTTTAATCATTGCTTCCTCCAAGGTATCCATTTGGTATGTTCTGATAACATATTTTACATTTGGAGGCATCACATTCTTATAACAAGCAAGTATCACTGGGTCATTTGGACTTTTATCTTCTGGAATCTTATTAAGAGTTTTACTGAATCTGAGATTGAAATCTCATATTCCCAAATTCTTCCTCAAACCAATCTCGGTGAAATTAGTGAGAAGAGTATGATACGAAATTAGGGGAGTGAACATAGTCGGGAACATGGCTTCAAGGTCATTGAATGAACCAATTGATCTAGTGGGTAATGTTGTATACCATTCATAAGATCGTCCTGATAAGTTTTGAAGAAACATTACCATCACATCATCATATTCAACGAGATGAAAATCACAAACATATAGAAATAAATCAAGGTGTCTTTTGGCATCAATTGTTCTGTCTCTAGAAATCTCTTTCAAAGTACTTTTAGGGAGAACAGGGAGGTCATGTTGCTCACCTCGAAGATCGAGGGGGGAATCTCTTAATCTTCTTCGATTTCCAAGTATTCTCCCTTCTTGATTTCTTCCACCACCTCCTCTACCTCCTTGTCTTTCTTCATGAGGTTCTCTTCATGGTTCTTCACATCTCTCTTCATTTCTTCCCACCATATCTGGAGGTATTTCAGGAATATCTTTTTCACTTCCTAGAATACACAATTGCTTGCTTTTACTTCTATTAATGGGTCCCTTGTATTCACCCAAATTCAATTCCAACCTTGTTCTTGTGCTCTTCGAGCTTTTCTTTTGTCTCTTTGGTCTTGTCTTTCCTCTCTCATGCGTCTTCAAAGGATTTCTCTTTCTTCTTCTTGGAGCAATGTCTGCCAAGATCTTTCCAATTCTTCCCTAGTCTTGGCTGTTGTTATTAACAAATTATATAGCTGTTGCAAAATGCTTCGTTGATTAGTCAATCCAATTTCTAACTGGGGTTGATCAACCTGAGGCAAAGTAATGTATTTTCAAAAGAATGCTAAACCAGATTTTAAATTTTAAGTTGGTTCCCCACTATGGTCTCCAAAAATGTTCATGCTTGAATCCATCAAGGACTGAAATGACAACCACACGAGGTTATAAATCCTCCTATGTTTTTATAGAGGTGGCACTCCTCTCTGTTTTATAATAATATTTGAATTCTAGATTTCCAAAATGATACAGGACTTTGCAAAAAATCCATCGTGGTATTCAAAGAAATATGAGTTGCAAAAAATAAAAAAGTTTTACTTTAAAAAGAATTCCTGAGAGACGACCAGGAACCTCATACATCACAGATTTGAAAACATAAGCAAAATTTCCTCACATCCATCATAGTTAAACTAAAAATTTCTAAACACATATAAAAATAAAAGAAAATGATCCATACACAAAAGAGAATTTTAATAGAGTAGACACATGTGGAGCTCAAATGAAGAAAATGATAGATCAATCTCAAATATTTTATACTCAAAACTCAGAGTTATAAAACACCATCAAAACTGATCCCGAATGAGTTCTCTTGGGATTTCTGAAAACATATTATAGTATGTTACAAAGTTTGAAATTAAAATGCATTTGTCCGACGAACTGGGATTGGGGTTCCCACGGACCATAAAAGTAAATATGAACAAGTAGTAGACTATGGAGAGAAGAATGTGGGCGAAGGTAGAATAACAAGACCTGGAAAGAAGACAGGAATAAGTTATCAGATTTTGGTTAAACCTTTCTAGTCAAAGAAGTGGAGTAAGTGGATGAAAAACTGATAAAGAAAGCAAGATGTGATCAACATAAACTTACTATGATGGTATCTCTTGTCCTTTTACTTGCTTGTTGTTGTCTTTTTATTCTCCTCATTGATGGTTATAGGAACCGTCTCAATTACTGTTTCTTGGTCTTCTTTATTTAATTTATCAATTTCCCTCTTAAACCAATCTTCAATGTAACTTTTCATTGATGCAACATTTATTTCATGCCTAATTTTGATATTAAATAATCCACCTTCTCAATCTCTTAGGTCATGAGAAATGTCGTGGATTGCCTCTTCAATATCTTGATTTTTCATAGAATAATCAACCAACCAATTATCTATCCCTTCCTCGCTATATTCAATTATGCCATTAAATTTCTCAGCTGATAATCCCTTTAATATCTCCACTTTTTCATCAAATTATTTCCTTGTCATAAACATTGAATTGAAAATTAAATTAGGATCTTGCACCTCATCAGTGTTTACTTCCAAATCTATCTCTGTGAGCCTTATGAATAATTCTTCTCTTTTCACTATGGCTTCATTGCATGCTTGGACAATGTTAGTCAAATTCTTAATCTTTTCTTTCCAACAGACATTCAACTATTTAATTCAATTTGGAGAAGGCAAATATTCTTCTCTCCTTTTCAATTCTGTCATGTTTGAGACTTTTATCCCAAATGGTAAAACAACATCTCTGTAAAATCCTTCTTCATTCTTTAAATCATCTTGGGGATATTCATGAAATGTATGTGCCCTTGAACCGAAAGAAACAATATTTTTCGATACCTCCCATGCTTCTATTATCAATGACATTCTCTTTTTAAGATTTTTCTCAACATAACTTCGGACCGCTGTGAGAAAACTTGAAGATCCCTTTAACTTAATACTTGGTGTAGTTGGTTTGATCATTGTTAAAGGACTGATCAGGATTGGAAGAGGCATCAAGGCAGTCTCCAATTCTTTGATCTTGTCTTTTAATTTGGCATTCTCAGCCTCTAAACCATCAATAGAGTCGTCGAGTGCGTCCTTGATTTCCCTATGGATTTTGGAAATCTGGGAAGGTCACATATACTTTAGGTCGACCTTTGAGTGGGCCTTTCCCTTTTTATTCTTTTGGTCACTTCTTTCTACAATCAACTTTTTAGATTCTTTGTCAAAAACAACACTTTGAAAAGTGAAGGATTCTTCTTCACTAAAGGTCTCATTTCCAATGACTTCCAATAAAGAATCTTGCTGAGCCATATGATCATATTGTTCTGTTGCAGGAAATATTTTTTCAATGTCTGCTTCTAGTTCCATATCCTCCAAGGAAAAGATTTGGATGTCATTTTCTATAAGATTATCTTCTTCCTCTTGCACTAAGTTATTTCTTTTCTTTCTCATGGGAAACTTGTGTGAACTCTCAATTTTTTTAGGGGGAGGATTACTCTCTCCCCTTCTGCTGGAACTACTGTTGACGGTATTTTTAGTTGGGTGGGTCGTTGGAGCATTGCTCGTGGATGTAGTATTCTTAGGAGTAACAAATGGAGATTGAGCACTTCTTTCACTGGGACCTTTTTCCCTTTGCTTGTAAAGATCATTACTGCTCAGTAATGTTTCTAAATCACCAACATTATGTACATGAGTGCTTTGGATATTACCCTCTTCTTCTTCGTTCAAGATAGTTTGAATGAAACAGTTATTGAACCCCACTGATAGCATATGTCCAACAAATATTTTGCTCGGATAAAAACCTTTGATCGTTTCAACATACTTTAAACTCACAATGTTAAAATGATTTGCAAACTTTTCAATTTTATTTATATTTATGAAAATGAGCTCTCCAATCTTATATGACAAGGGAATACATTGTTTTTTCCTTTTTTTCATGTAAAAAATGTAACCAGAAGTTATATTGCCTCGCCACTTCTGTAATAAATAGTTTATCAGATATGTAATACTGGAGAAAAGAAGGATTCTCTTTTGAGAAAAATATCCTTATGATATTGCAATTCTCCAATTTCTCTATTGTCCCCATTTTCTCTAAAAATATGGTAGTTTGAACAAATAGCCTTGGAGTGTTTTCGCCCAACAAAATATTTTTGAAGACTGGAACAAAATCATTATAAAATTAATAGCAAAATAGAGGGGTCTTATGCCTCCACAATGCTTGATACCAAAAGGTATCTGGATTGTTTCACAATTAACCCTTTTACTTATGGTTAAGTTTGGGAATTGGTAACAATGCACAATAACAAATATCAAGTAAGAGGCCATAAAGAATTTTCTGTCATTTTTGTAGTGTGATAACTGGGACAAGATTTCGATAGAAATGAGTTTTACCCAAAAAAAAATGGTTTGTTCTTGAACTGTAAAATACATAATATATAAAATCATGCGAGAGATAGAAGTAGAGTTTTCTTGCCTTGTCACCCTAGTAAATAGCCACACAATTTCTTGATAGGGATTTTTTAAAGACTCAACCTAGATTCTGGTTATGTTTGTTGGTACAAATGAAGTATTCTCCAAATATTCTAGCAGGAGGTCAAGTCCATTGTTCTATTTCTTCAATAATTCGCTGCAATCTTCACCTTTGAAAGTAAGAGTCAGCTCTGGCAGCTTTAACATCTTGCTAAAAACTTGAGGTGAAAGAGAAATTGAAGAATGATCATGGAGCTGTATGATTCTTTGATTTGGTATGCACTTGTCAAAAACCTCAGGAACACACTTAGCACGAGCAATTCCAGATGTCCAAATTACATCTTTCTGTGCCGGAAGAGAGTTATAATACCAACATGCTCTTGACCACTGGAATTTTTGGTCGTCGTGGCCGAAGATATTCAGAGTATCACCACAAAATTGTTGCCTAGATGATGTTTCCATAGGTTGACAAAACTATTTCTTCAGCTGGATAATAATCTCAAATAAATCTTTTCGGAAATATTTTGATATTTTAATCCCTTGGAAAATGAAGATTTAATGAGGTTTAATGAGTAATTCCTCGATCCTTTTGCCATTAATGACGATCTTTTTGAGGCTCACACAAAAATTGTTAGTATTAAAGAATACTTAATGCATATCGGGAAAAACAACAAAGGGGAAAGGACAGGTGAGGGAGAATTCCAATATGAGATTTTCGTGAACCCGCAAACCCGGGAACCCACGAACCCGTGGTTGGAGAGATAATCGAAAGTATACTAAGTGTAGAGGAACGGTTAGTCAGACTCGCATGCAAGAAGAATTAAATACTTTGGAGCCCAACACCCGTAATAAGGCCGATGGTCAAAATGTAGATCATGAAACTTGGGGTACAAAGTGAAGGTCATAGAAAATGGAGAGTGAATGTTCAAACCCGTGAACCCACGAAATTGAAATATGGCTAAGTGTTAAAACAATCTTATGAAATAAGTAAGTGGGTGGAAATGAAGGCCTGCGATCTCACGAACCTATGGAACTGAAAAATGAATAAGTACAGTAACCAGAAAGGGATAAAAGAAAAAGGGGATAAGGGGAGGTGTAGAAGAGGGAAAATAAATGGAGTAAAGAAGTGGGGAAAACAAAATGTGGGAGGAACGCATGGAAGCACAAAATGGTCTCAATAAGTGCCAAGGAGGTAAATCATTTTTTCATGTGAGAGTGTTTGGGTTGGTTTCTCATTTACATTGGCCAAGTTAGTGTTGTGGTTGCACCGAGAGTATCGAGGTGCTCTATAGTACAATATGGGGGATAGTGTTTCACATAACGATATGTTGCGTTACTCATGTGACAATTTTTTTTTAAGTAAAAATAAATAACTACACACCTACATATGTATGCCACAACATCTAAAAAATTAAACCAATGTAGATCCACCTTAAACCTTGATCTCTCAAGCATTGAAAGGGGTCAAATTTCTTAAGGTGTAATTTTTTTAATCATTCAATATGAAGGAGTTAATGCATGACATGGAATTAAACCATCAAAGATCCATCTTAAACCTAGAATTATCAAGTACCAAGAGGGATCAAATTTCTTAATTTGTAAATTTTTTATCATTTAATTCCATGCCATGCATTAATTACTTCATATTAAATGATCCCTCTATGTGATTTATAGATCCGGATTTAATATGGATCTATGCTAATTTAGTTTTTTTTAGATGTTGTCACATAATAAATAAATAATAATAATCTAATTTCAAGGTCACAACGTCCTTTCTTAGGGCTTCATTGTTTAACTATGAATTTGTATCAAATGGATAATATGTTAACATGAAACAGATCTAGCTAGGAACAAAGCCTCTTCGACTCCCTAGCTCAAGGAAATCAGATTTCATGGCCCCCGAGCCCAAAATCCCAACAACCAACCAACTCGTATGCAAACCAGAAATTCCCAACCATTTCCCTTTCTCCTAGATTTCTCCTTCTTCCATAATTTGCCTTGCCTCTCCCTCTCGAATGCCCCTCTAAATGTCCATCTTACCCTTCCTTATCCCTGCATCCATTGACTCCCCCCCATCACAAATTTTCTATATCCCCTTATCCTTTCTCTTAAATACCATACCTACCCTCAATACAATAGAATACTCAACTCCTTTATTGTTGCATTACTTAATTTAAAAAAAAAAAAATGATAAAATTTAATTAGTTCAATAATTAATTGACTTAGATAAATTAATGATTTAATTAATTAGTTTACTTTTAATACATTAATGACTCAATTTACCTTAATTAATCATGATCATTAGTTATTCTAATTGGGGTGTTACATACACCCACCCTTCAAGAAACTTTGTCCCGAAGTTATAGTAATTTACAATACAAGGTTAATAATAACATGATTCATACATCAAAATCAAATAAGTAACATCAATAATTTAAAACACCCATAAATACTAGTCTACATGCGCAAGGCATGTATGCGTAGCTAGCACATACATAACTCGTGCATGTACTAATGACAATAATTAACACATCTAATGCAATTCCTATATGCTTCCAATCCAATCAACAATGCAAATAAATTCATAAAGAATAAATCAATCGTTTATAATATTAGCATAATCCTCCAATTTTAATAATTTAGCACAAAGCAACATTTACCTAGATAATTGTAATCCAATTAAGCATTTTTTTTTAAACAAGAGAAAATCAAGAAATTCTACTATAAGATTAAAACCCCAGACACTCTCAACTACTTATAATCATCCCACCTCCCTAACCTACTTCCATCTTCCATCCCTATCCTTCCTCTACTGGACTATCTTGGAGCGTCAACTATATTGACCTAACTCCATATAGAACCCGTAAGAGGAAGCTTCAACTATCTTGACCAAGCTTCCCCAACAGGAAAATGGCAGTCATCATCACACATCTAGGGGAGCGTGATCTAACACCATCCTCCCATGACTCCAGGTTTCAGAGGATACATGGTGGGAAATGCCTCCACCCCTCTTGATAGAACTAGGGTCAACACCCTACCATGGACCATACGGTGGCACTGTGTTACTAGGAATTTTGTCATCGTATATTCAGTTTTAGGCAGTCTCGCTACACAAAAAACCTGTACTTGCCCACATATTATAGCAATGCATTTGAACCAACATAATTTAACATACAAATATTCAAAAATATTATTTCTCGGTCAATGTTCACGACATAAACCATTTATTATSAACATCCTTTGGCTATTTCATAGCCCATTAATTTGCAGGTTAGTTATAACACATACTCATGCATATCCATACACTATTAATATGTAATTACATTTTCAACCATATCATTAACTCGATATCCACGTACCAATATATTTCAATTTCAAAATTTCAAGCTAGAAATAGGTTGCATAACATCCACCATAAATCACATAACAATAAAAATTCACAGTATTCACATTCACATAGGTCCATATGTCCAAAATTTAAAGTGTTAAGTAATCAGTGTTCCACAGATCATAAACAAATAAAGTTACAACTAGGCCGTAAGTAATTCTAGTTGTCTAAGTCAAAATGGGTCATTACATAAACCCATCCTTTGGGAAACATAGTCCAGAGGTGGTAAAAAAAAGTGAGGGATGATCTCGTTGTAAGGTCTCTGCATCCTCCCAAGTAGCAGATCCTGGGCTATACTTGTCCCACTGGACCTTAACTTGGTCTACCAAATGAATCTCGAGCTGTCTAACCCTACGGTCCAATATGCATAACTGTTTGACCATGATGGTTCCCTCGTCCGAGACTTGCAATTTCTTCCAATTTAGTTTGTGATATTCATCAAAAACATAATGTCGTAGAACAGATACATGAAAAACATCATGATTATTATGCAAGTGGGATGGCAGTACAAGGCGATATGAAATGGGTCCAATTCTCTCTTGGATTTTAAACAGTCCTATAAATCGAGGTGAAAAGTTTGTCCCTTTCCCAAACTGAATGGTACTCTTATTAGGCCTAATACGAATGAAAACCTGATCTCCCACTTCATAACTTCGATCATTCCTATGTGCATCAACATAACTTTTGTGTCTATTCTGTGCCTCCTTTAATCGTTGTCTAATATGAATCACATGTTCCTCCATCTCTTGAATCAATTCTGGCCCTACTGTCACTTGGTCTTCTAACCTTTCCCAACTCAACGATGTTTTGCATGGCCTTCCATACAGAGATTGATGGGAGGACATTCTGATTGAGCTATGAAAACTGTTATTGTAGGTGAACTCTACTAAAGGTAAGTACTTCTCCCAATGGGTTTGATTATCGATAACATACGTCCTAAGCATGTCTTCCATAAATTGATTNCTTCTTTCTACAATCAACTTTTTAGATTCTTTGTCAAAAACAACACTTTGAAAAGTGAAGGATTCTTCTTCACTAAAGGTCTCATTTCCAATGACTTCCAATAAAGAATCTTGCTGAGCCATATGATCATATTGTTCTGTTGCAGGAAATATTTTTTCAATGTCTGCTTCTAGTTCCATATCCTCCAAGGAAAAGATTTGGATGTCATTTTCTATAAGATTATCTTCTTCCTCTTGCACTAAGTTATTTCTTTTCTTTCTCATGGGAAACTTGTGTGAACTCTCAATTTTTTTAGGGGGAGGATTACTCTCTCCCCTTCTGCTGGAACTACTGTTGACGGTATTTTTAGTTGGGTGGGTCGTTGGAGCATTGCTCGTGGATGTAGTATTCTTAGGAGTAACAAATGGAGATTGAGCACTTCTTTCACTGGGACCTTTTTCCCTTTGCTTGTAAAGATCATTACTGCTCAGTAATGTTTCTAAATCACCAACATTATGTACATGAGTGCTTTGGATATTACCCTCTTCTTCTTCGTTCAAGATAGTTTGAATGAAACAGTTATTGAACCCCACTGATAGCATATGTCCAACAAATATTTTGCTCGGATAAAAACCTTTGATCGTTTCAACATACTTTAAACTCACAATGTTAAAATGATTTGCAAACTTTTCAATTTTATTTATATTTATGAAAATGAGCTCTCCAATCTTATATGACAAGGGAATACATTGTTTTTTCCTTTTTTTCATGTAAAAAATGTAACCAGAAGTTATATTGCCTCGCCACTTCTGTAATAAATAGTTTATCAGATATGTAATACTGGAGAAAAGAAGGATTCTCTTTTGAGAAAAATATCCTTATGATATTGCAATTCTCCAATTTCTCTATTGTCCCCATTTTCTCTAAAAATATGGTAGTTTGAACAAATAGCCTTGGAGTGTTTTCGCCCAACAAAATATTTTTGAAGACTGGAACAAAATCATTATAAAATTAATAGCAAAATAGAGGGGTCTTATGCCTCCACAATGCTTGATACCAAAAGGTATCTGGATTGTTTCACAATTAACCCTTTTACTTATGGTTAAGTTTGGGAATTGGTAACAATGCACAATAACAAATATCAAGTAAGAGGCCATAAAGAATTTTCTGTCATTTTTGTAGTGTGATAACTGGGACAAGATTTCGATAGAAATGAGTTTTACCCAAAAAAAAATGGTTTGTTCTTGAACTGTAAAATACATAATATATAAAATCATGCGAGAGATAGAAGTAGAGTTTTCTTGCCTTGTCACCCTAGTAAATAGCCACACAATTTCTTGATAGGGATTTTTTAAAGACTCAACCTAGATTCTGGTTATGTTTGTTGGTACAAATGAAGTATTCTCCAAATATTCTAGCAGGAGGTCAAGTCCATTGTTCTATTTCTTCAATAATTCGCTGCAATCTTCACCTTTGAAAGTAAGAGTCAGCTCTGGCAGCTTTAACATCTTGCTAAAAACTTGAGGTGAAAGAGAAATTGAAGAATGATCATGGAGCTGTATGATTCTTTGATTTGGTATGCACTTGTCAAAAACCTCAGGAACACACTTAGCACGAGCAATTCCAGATGTCCAAATTACATCTTTCTGTGCCGGAAGAGAGTTATAATACCAACATGCTCTTGACCACTGGAATTTTTGGTCGTCGTGGCCGAAGATATTCAGAGTATCACCACAAAATTGTTGCCTAGATGATGTTTCCATAGGTTGACAAAACTATTTCTTCAGCTGGATAATAATCTCAAATAAATCTTTTCGGAAATATTTTGATATTTTAATCCCTTGGAAAATGAAGATTTAATGAGGTTTAATGAGTAATTCCTCGATCCTTTTGCCATTAATGACGATCTTTTTGAGGCTCACACAAAAATTGTTAGTATTAAAGAATACTTAATGCATATCGGGAAAAACAACAAAGGGGAAAGGACAGGTGAGGGAGAATTCCAATATGAGATTTTCGTGAACCCGCAAACCCGGGAACCCACGAACCCGTGGTTGGAGAGATAATCGAAAGTATACTAAGTGTAGAGGAACGGTTAGTCAGACTCGCATGCAAGAAGAATTAAATACTTTGGAGCCCAACACCCGTAATAAGGCCGATGGTCAAAATGTAGATCATGAAACTTGGGGTACAAAGTGAAGGTCATAGAAAATGGAGAGTGAATGTTCAAACCCGTGAACCCACGAAATTGAAATATGGCTAAGTGTTAAAACAATCTTATGAAATAAGTAAGTGGGTGGAAATGAAGGCCTGCGATCTCACGAACCTATGGAACTGAAAAATGAATAAGTACAGTAACCAGAAAGGGATAAAAGAAAAAGGGGATAAGGGGAGGTGTAGAAGAGGGAAAATAAATGGAGTAAAGAAGTGGGGAAAACAAAATGTGGGAGGAACGCATGGAAGCACAAAATGGTCTCAATAAGTGCCAAGGAGGTAAATCATTTTTTCATGTGAGAGTGTTTGGGTTGGTTTCTCATTTACATTGGCCAAGTTAGTGTTGTGGTTGCACCGAGAGTATCGAGGTGCTCTATAGTACAATATGGGGGATAGTGTTTCACATAACGATATGTTGCGTTACTCATGTGACAATTTTTTTTTAAGTAAAAATAAATAACTACACACCTACATATGTATGCCACAACATCTAAAAAATTAAACCAATGTAGATCCACCTTAAACCTTGATCTCTCAAGCATTGAAAGGGGTCAAATTTCTTAAGGTGTAATTTTTTTAATCATTCAATATGAAGGAGTTAATGCATGACATGGAATTAAACCATCAAAGATCCATCTTAAACCTAGAATTATCAAGTACCAAGAGGGATCAAATTTCTTAATTTGTAAATTTTTTATCATTTAATTCCATGCCATGCATTAATTACTTCATATTAAATGATCCCTCTATGTGATTTATAGATCCGGATTTAATATGGATCTATGCTAATTTAGTTTTTTTTAGATGTTGTCACATAATAAATAAATAATAATAATCTAATTTCAAGGTCACAACGTCCTTTCTTAGGGCTTCATTGTTTAACTATGAATTTGTATCAAATGGATAATATGTTAACATGAAACAGATCTAGCTAGGAACAAAGCCTCTTCGACTCCCTAGCTCAAGGAAATCAGATTTCATGGCCCCCGAGCCCAAAATCCCAACAACCAACCAACTCGTATGCAAACCAGAAATTCCCAACCATTTCCCTTTCTCCTAGATTTCTCCTTCTTCCATAATTTGCCTTGCCTCTCCCTCTCGAATGCCCCTCTAAATGTCCATCTTACCCTTCCTTATCCCTGCATCCATTGACTCCCCCCCATCACAAATTTTCTATATCCCCTTATCCTTTCTCTTAAATACCATACCTACCCTCAATACAATAGAATACTCAACTCCTTTATTGTTGCATTACTTAATTTAAAAAAAAAAAAATGATAAAATTTAATTAGTTCAATAATTAATTGACTTAGATAAATTAATGATTTAATTAATTAGTTTACTTTTAATACATTAATGACTCAATTTACCTTAATTAATCATGATCATTAGTTATTCTAATTGGGGTGTTACATACACCCACCCTTCAAGAAACTTTGTCCCGAAGTTATAGTAATTTACAATACAAGGTTAATAATAACATGATTCATACATCAAAATCAAATAAGTAACATCAATAATTTAAAACACCCATAAATACTAGTCTACATGCGCAAGGCATGTATGCGTAGCTAGCACATACATAACTCGTGCATGTACTAATGACAATAATTAACACATCTAATGCAATTCCTATATGCTTCCAATCCAATCAACAATGCAAATAAATTCATAAAGAATAAATCAATCGTTTATAATATTAGCATAATCCTCCAATTTTAATAATTTAGCACAAAGCAACATTTACCTAGATAATTGTAATCCAATTAAGCATTTTTTTTTAAACAAGAGAAAATCAAGAAATTCTACTATAAGATTAAAACCCCAGACACTCTCAACTACTTATAATCATCCCACCTCCCTAACCTACTTCCATCTTCCATCCCTATCCTTCCTCTACTGGACTATCTTGGAGCGTCAACTATATTGACCTAACTCCATATAGAACCCGTAAGAGGAAGCTTCAACTATCTTGACCAAGCTTCCCCAACAGGAAAATGGCAGTCATCATCACACATCTAGGGGAGCGTGATCTAACACCATCCTCCCATGACTCCAGGTTTCAGAGGATACATGGTGGGAAATGCCTCCACCCCTCTTGATAGAACTAGGGTCAACACCCTACCATGGACCATACGGTGGCACTGTGTTACTAGGAATTTTGTCATCGTATATTCAGTTTTAGGCAGTCTCGCTACACAAAAAACCTGTACTTGCCCACATATTATAGCAATGCATTTGAACCAACATAATTTAACATACAAATATTCAAAAATATTATTTCTCGGTCAATGTTCACGACATAAACCATTTATTATGAACATCCTTTGGCTATTTCATAGCCCATTAATTTGCAGGTTAGTTATAACACATACTCATGCATATCCATACACTATTAATATGTAATTACATTTTCAACCATATCATTAACTCGGTATCCACGTACCAATATATTTCAATTTCAAAATTTCAAGCTAGAAATAGGTTGCATAACATCCACCATAAATCACATAACAATAAACATTCATAATATTCACATTCACATAGGTCCATATGTCCAAAATTTAAAGTGTTAAGTAATCAATGTTCCACATATCATAAACAAATAAAGTTACGACTAGGCCGTAAACTAATTCTAGTTGTCTAAGTCAAAATGGGTCATTACATAAACCCATCCTTTGGGAAACATAGTCCAGAGGTGGTAAAAAAAAGTGAAGGATGATCTCGTTGTAAGGTCTCTGCATCCTCCCAAGTAGCAGATCCTGGGCTATACTTGTCCCACTGGACCTTAACTTGGTCTACCAAATGAATCTCGAGCTGTCTAACCCTACGGTCCAATATGCATAACTGTTTGACCATGATGGTTCCCTCGTCCGAGACTTGCAATTTCTTCCAATTTAGTTTGTGATATTCATCAAAAACATAATGTCGTAGAACAGATACATGAAAAACATCATGATTATTATGCAAGTGGGATGGCAGTACAAGGCGATATGAAATGGGTCCAATTCTCTCTTGGATTTTAAACAGTCCTATAAATCGAGGTGAAAAGTTTGTCCCTTTCCCAAACTGAATGGTACTCTTATTAGGCCTAATACGAATGAAAACCTGATCTCCCACTTCATAACTTCGATCATTCCTATGTGCATCAACATAACTTTTGTGTCTATTCTGTGCCTCCTTTAATCGTTGTCTAATATGAATCACATGTTCCTCCATCTCTTGAATCAATTCTGGCCCTACTGTCACTTGGTCTTCTAACCTTTCCCAACTCAACGATGTTTTGCATGGCCTTCCATACAGAGATTGATGGGAGGACATTCTGATTGAGCTATGAAAACTGTTATTGTAGGTGAACTCTACTAAAGGTAAGTACTTCTCCCAATGGGTTTGATTATCGATAACATACGTCCTAAGCATGTCTTCCATAAATTGATTTAGTATTTCAATTTTCCTAACCGTTTCAAGATGATATGTTGTGCTTAAGTTCAACTTAGTCCCTAGTGCTGACTGCAAACTTGTCCAAAACCTAGATGTGAATGTCCCTATCTAAAATGATCTTCTTGTGTAACCCATGCAGACATATGACTTCACTTATAAAAACACATCCCACATCAATGACATCATAAGTGTCTCTGACTGGAATAATGTGTGTGCTCTTGGTCAACTTATCAACTATAACAAGAACAACAATATGCCTCTGCGATGTGAGTAGGAGTTCCACAAAAAAATGCATAGAAATAACCTCCCACTTAGACATAGGAACATCATGCAGTTGTAGGAGACCTGCCGGATGATGGTGATCAACCTTTACTTGCTGACACTCAAGACACTTAGTGACGAAATGGAATACATCATGCTTCATTCCCACCCAGAAGAAAAACTTCTTCATGTCTGCATACATTTTCTTCACACTCGGATGCGCACAGTAAAGTGCTCTATGAGCTTCCTTGAGTATGATGCTTCAAATATCCCCACCCTCGGGGATGTACATCGTTCCTTAGTATCTCAACAATCCATCTACTTCAAGGCTATATACTTCAAACTTTGACTCTGTCTGTCTCCCACTTTGGAGGGTTGAAGTAACCTTTAAATATCAACTATCTTCAAGAATTTTCCCCAACACTCTCTCCCTCAAATTAACCTTTAAGGGCACCAAGGAGAAGATACGTGGCCTTTTGCTTAGGGAATCCATGACCACATTCTCCTTTCCCCTTATGTATGAAATTCCGAAATCATACTCACTCATAAACTCACTCCATCGCCTCTGCCTAGCATTGAGATCCCTTTGAGTGAAGAGATGCTTTAAGCTTTCATGGTCTATTTTGAGCTCAAAGCTTCGCCCCACTAGATAATTCCTCCAAAGCTTCAGAGCTAACATTACAGTTGCCAACTCTAAATAATGAGTAGTGTAAAGCTCCACATCTTGCTTCAAATTTATTGACACATATGCTATCACTCCCCCATCTTGCATTAGCATGGACCTGAATTCTTTCTTCGAGGCATCCGTGCAGACGATGAAGTCTTTTTCCATATCCGACACTCGTAGAATTGGCGCACTAGTTAGTAACCTCTTAAGCTCGATGAATGCAATGTCACATTCATTTGTCCACTCATACTTGACTCCCTTGCACTGTAAGGTGGTGGTGGGTTTCTCTATCTTCAAGAACCCTTCCACAAACCTTCGATAATAACCAGCTAGCCCCATAAAGCTTCTCACCTCATGAGAATTCCTCGACACTGGTCAATCCATTATGGACTTCACCTTTTCCGAGTCCACAAAAATTCCTTCTTCCAAAATGATATGAACCAGAAAGTGAATCTCTTTCTAGAAGAAAGAGAACTTTGACAACTTTCCATACAACTTGTTCTCTCTAAGGTATGACAACACCTCTTGTAAGTGTTCCTCATGTTCTCTTTCATTCTTGCAATAGATGAGGATATGATCAAGAAAGACATGCACAAAGTAGTCTAAGTACTTTCAAAATACAACATTCATGAGGCTCATGAATACTGCTGGTGCATTGGTCAAACTAAAAGGCACTACAATGAACTTGTAATGTCCAAACCGAGTTTGAAATGAAGTTTTAGGTATATTGCCTTCCTTAATCCTTAACCAGTGATATCCCTATCGCAGATCAATCTTTGAGAATATTGCTTCCCCTTTCATCTGATCAAAGAGATAATCTATATGCTGTATTGGGTACCTATTCTTCATGGTAGCATGGTTCAAGTCCCTGTAATATTTACATAGTTGTAAGGAACCATCCTTATTTTTGAAAAACATTACTCGTGCACCCAAAGGTGAAACAATAGGCCTTATCAATCCTAACTCAAGTAGTTCCTTCAATTGCATTTGCAACTCGAAAATTTCTAGAGCCGTCATCCTATATGGTGTCTTGGAAATTGGCTCTACACCAGGTTTTAGCTCGATGGTAAAATCAAGCTCTCTCTAAGGAGGCAACCCTGGAAACTCTTTCGAAAAAATGTCCTTAAATTTCGACAAAATTGGATACTGATATATATAGGGTCCCTTCCCTTCATTGATTGCTTCCACTACATATAATCAACAACCTTGCCTCATGCAACGTTTAACCTGCATTTTTGAGATAAAGTATAGAGACACCTTCCTACATATACCATGGATCTCTACTAACCTTCATTCATCATCTACGCAAAGCACCCTCTTTGTGAAACAATCTACGAAATCTCGACGAGCTTATAACTAGTCCATCCCAATGATTGGATCATACATCCATAGGGAAGTGACGTACACCTTCAACACAGTAGTACACACTCTTAGGTCTACAAGACAATTATTGACACTAGGTCCTACAACTTGTTTTTCCCCCGAAGCCATCTCGACTTGTTTAAATTCATCGTGCTCATAGGCTGCCAACCCACACTTTTCTAATGCACATAGTGAAATGAAACTATCTGTAGCACCATAATCAAATAAAATTTTAATATTGACATGATTTAGCATACCTGACGACTCCACCATAATGGATTGATGTTCTTCCTGATGATTATTAATCGCTGCATAAATCTGGTGGCTGCTACTCACCCCTCCCATCCGGGCCTTTCCTTCTCTATGCATAAATCTTGTTTGTGACTCTGGGCAGTCACACTAGTAATGAGGTCCTCCACACCCCCAACAAGTAACACATGGTAGAACCTATACACTACCCTGTGAAGGGCTTTGAAATGTGTTCCTTTCCCTAGAACCCATGCCCCTACTAGGTTCTCCCCAAGAAGGTTGTGTACTTGCCTATGCCGCTAGTGATGAGTGGGATGTTGCACTCGCTGCCATCGAAATACCTGCTGCAACTTCTCTAGGTGCAACTCTATTACCATAAGGAGGTGGCCTGGAGCTTCCTCCCCTGGAGAATCTCTTAGGGGTCGTCCCTACAAATCCATGTTGTTGTGGAATAGTTGATCTCATACATCTGTTTAAGCTCACATGTTCTTTTGTGCAATGAGCACTTTCAACTTCTTCAGCCACTAATGATGGTTTCCACATTCACACTGTGGCCCTTATATTAGGGTTTAACCCATACACAAAATGATATGCTTGTCGTTGATCGATATCCATGTATGAGACATAATTTACTAATTCTGTGAACTTGATTTCATATTCTTCCGCAGTTCGGTTTCCCTGAATTAGAGCATGAAATGCTCTTACCTGTTGTTCTTCATAGTAAGCCAAAAAATATTTTCTTCGGAACCTTTCTTCAAAAAGATCCCAAGAGACGGTGTCTGGATTAAGGTGCAACTGCCTCTCTGGATTACAGGAACCAGTTCCAGGCACTATCTCTCAACTGAAAGATCATTATTTTCACCTTTGATGTGGACGCATAGTCTCTCAAGGTGAAACATATTGTCATTCCTTCCAACCATGCCTCTGCACATTCACTTGCACGACCCTCGAAAAACTCTGGGAGTTTGATTTTTTGTATTTCTTTGGTGATGTCCCCCGATGGAGGTTCTCTCTCTGAGTCCCTCAACCCTTCTAGGTTACCCACTCTAGATGGTGCGGGCTCCACTTCGACATCTGTTGACTAGTGTCCCTTTAATGTCTCATTGATATCCTCTAAGGAGCGCAATATGAGGACTAGTTCGGGCGATGGCGGCGGCACCACTAGTATCAATGGTCCTTGCGATGATGCCCCCCCCCGACCTCGATTTCTCTGAGTCCTAACCATCTTGAATAACTGAATCTGCATCAAACAAATGCTTATAAAGAAAGGGTTTAAGACATTCAACATTTTAATCAAACTTATACTTGCAAACATAATTTTAGGTATAAGTTTCTTTATACTTGTCTATAAACAGACATTACTCCCATACAGTAAGTGGCTAAAGGTCAGGGTCAAAATCCTCTAAACTTGGGAACTTTGTATAGGCGTCCTAACAACTCTCTCACTTTTCTAGCTATACAACCCTACATTATACTTATTAATTACTCTAATTTACCTTGCTTTTTATTCTTTTTGGCGTGCATGAGGTTTCTCCCCCTATAACTCTTCAAGTCCATATAAATCTTGAAACTAATTAATGTAGTTACCTTCTTTTAATATCATGTTATCTTAAGATAAAGATAAATAAAAATAAATAAAANTGATTGAGCTATGAAAACTGTTATTGTAGGTGAACTCTACTAAAGGTAAGTACTTCTCCCAATGGGTTTGATTATCGATAACATACGTCCTAAGCATGTCTTCCATAAATTGATTTAGTATTTCAATTTTCCTAACCGTTTCAAGATGATATGTTGTGCTTAAGTTCAACTTAGTCCCTAGTGCTGACTGCAAACTTGTCCAAAACCTAGATGTGAATGTCCCTATCTAAAATGATCTTCTTGTGTAACCCATGCAGACATATGACTTCACTTATAAAAACACATCCCACATCAATGACATCATAAGTGTCTCTGACTGGAATAATGTGTGTGCTCTTGGTCAACTTATCAACTATAACAAGAACAACAATATGCCTCTGCGATGTGAGTAGGAGTTCCACAAAAAAATGCATAGAAATAACCTCCCACTTAGACATAGGAACATCATGCAGTTGTAGGAGACCTGCCGGATGATGGTGATCAACCTTTACTTGCTGACACTCAAGACACTTAGTGACGAAATGGAATACATCATGCTTCATTCCCACCCAGAAGAAAAACTTCTTCATGTCTGCATACATTTTCTTCACACTCGGATGCGCACAGTAAAGTGCTCTATGAGCTTCCTTGAGTATGATGCTTCAAATATCCCCACCCTCGGGGATGTACATCGTTCCTTAGTATCTCAACAATCCATCTACTTCAAGGCTATATACTTCAAACTTTGACTCTGTCTGTCTCCCACTTTGGAGGGTTGAAGTAACCTTTAAATATCAACTATCTTCAAGAATTTTCCCCAACACTCTCTCCCTCAAATTAACCTTTAAGGGCACCAAGGAGAAGATACGTGGCCTTTTGCTTAGGGAATCCATGACCACATTCTCCTTTCCCCTTATGTATGAAATTCCGAAATCATACTCACTCATAAACTCACTCCATCGCCTCTGCCTAGCATTGAGATCCCTTTGAGTGAAGAGATGCTTTAAGCTTTCATGGTCTATTTTGAGCTCAAAGCTTCGCCCCACTAGATAATTCCTCCAAAGCTTCAGAGCTAACATTACAGTTGCCAACTCTAAATAATGAGTAGTGTAAAGCTCCACATCTTGCTTCAAATTTATTGACACATATGCTATCACTCCCCCATCTTGCATTAGCATGGACCTGAATTCTTTCTTCGAGGCATCCGTGCAGACGATGAAGTCTTTTTCCATATCCGACACTCGTAGAATTGGCGCACTAGTTAGTAACCTCTTAAGCTCGATGAATGCAATGTCACATTCATTTGTCCACTCATACTTGACTCCCTTGCACTGTAAGGTGGTGGTGGGTTTCTCTATCTTCAAGAACCCTTCCACAAACCTTCGATAATAACCAGCTAGCCCCATAAAGCTTCTCACCTCATGAGAATTCCTCGACACTGGTCAATCCATTATGGACTTCACCTTTTCCGAGTCCACAAAAATTCCTTCTTCCAAAATGATATGAACCAGAAAGTGAATCTCTTTCTAGAAGAAAGAGAACTTTGACAACTTTCCATACAACTTGTTCTCTCTAAGGTATGACAACACCTCTTGTAAGTGTTCCTCATGTTCTCTTTCATTCTTGCAATAGATGAGGATATGATCAAGAAAGACATGCACAAAGTAGTCTAAGTACTTTCAAAATACAACATTCATGAGGCTCATGAATACTGCTGGTGCATTGGTCAAACTAAAAGGCACTACAATGAACTTGTAATGTCCAAACCGAGTTTGAAATGAAGTTTTAGGTATATTGCCTTCCTTAATCCTTAACCAGTGATATCCCTATCGCAGATCAATCTTTGAGAATATTGCTTCCCCTTTCATCTGATCAAAGAGATAATCTATATGCTGTATTGGGTACCTATTCTTCATGGTAGCATGGTTCAAGTCCCTGTAATATTTACATAGTTGTAAGGAACCATCCTTATTTTTGAAAAACATTACTCGTGCACCCAAAGGTGAAACAATAGGCCTTATCAATCCTAACTCAAGTAGTTCCTTCAATTGCATTTGCAACTCGAAAATTTCTAGAGCCGTCATCCTATATGGTGTCTTGGAAATTGGCTCTACACCAGGTTTTAGCTCGATGGTAAAATCAAGCTCTCTCTAAGGAGGCAACCCTGGAAACTCTTTCGAAAAAATGTCCTTAAATTTCGACAAAATTGGATACTGATATATATAGGGTCCCTTCCCTTCATTGATTGCTTCCACTACATATAATCAACAACCTTGCCTCATGCAACGTTTAACCTGCATTTTTGAGATAAAGTATAGAGACACCTTCCTACATATACCATGGATCTCTACTAACCTTCATTCATCATCTACGCAAAGCACCCTCTTTGTGAAACAATCTACGAAATCTCGACGAGCTTATAACTAGTCCATCCCAATGATTGGATCATACATCCATAGGGAAGTGACGTACACCTTCAACACAGTAGTACACACTCTTAGGTCTACAAGACAATTATTGACACTAGGTCCTACAACTTGTTTTTCCCCCGAAGCCATCTCGACTTGTTTAAATTCATCGTGCTCATAGGCTGCCAACCCACACTTTTCTAATGCACATAGTGAAATGAAACTATCTGTAGCACCATAATCAAATAAAATTTTAATATTGACATGATTTAGCATACCTGACGACTCCACCATAATGGATTGATGTTCTTCCTGATGATTATTAATCGCTGCATAAATCTGGTGGCTGCTACTCACCCCTCCCATCCGGGCCTTTCCTTCTCTATGCATAAATCTTGTTTGTGACTCTGGGCAGTCACACTAGTAATGAGGTCCTCCACACCCCCAACAAGTAACACATGGTAGAACCTATACACTACCCTGTGAAGGGCTTTGAAATGTGTTCCTTTCCCTAGAACCCATGCCCCTACTAGGTTCTCCCCAAGAAGGTTGTGTACTTGCCTATGCCGCTAGTGATGAGTGGGATGTTGCACTCGCTGCCATCGAAATACCTGCTGCAACTTCTCTAGGTGCAACTCTATTACCATAAGGAGGTGGCCTGGAGCTTCCTCCCCTGGAGAATCTCTTAGGGGTCGTCCCTACAAATCCATGTTGTTGTGGAATAGTTGATCTCATACATCTGTTTAAGCTCACATGTTCTTTTGTGCAATGAGCACTTTCAACTTCTTCAGCCACTAATGATGGTTTCCACATTCACACTGTGGCCCTTATATTAGGGTTTAACCCATACACAAAATGATATGCTTGTCGTTGATCGATATCCATGTATGAGACATAATTTACTAATTTCGTGAACTTGATTTCATATTCTTCCACAGTTCGGTTTCCCTGAATTAGAGCATGGAATGCTCTTACCTGTTGTTCTTCGTAGTAAGCCAAAAAATATTTTCTTCGGAACCTTTCTTCAAAAAGATCCCAAGAGACGGTGTCTGGATTAAGGTGCAACTGCCTCTCTAGATTACAGGAACCAGTTCCAGGCACTATCTCTCAACTGAAAGATCATTATTTTCACCTTTGATGTGGACGCATAGTCTCTCAAGGCGAAACATATTGTCATTCCTTCCAACCATGCCTCTGCACATTCACTTGCACGACCCTCAAAAAACTATGGGAGTTTGATTTTTTGTATTTCTCTAGTGATGTCCCCCGATGGAGGTCCTCTTTCTGAGTCCCTCGACCCTTCTAGGTTACCCACTCTAGATGGTGGGGGCTCCACTTCGACATATGTTGACTAGTGTCCCTTTAATGTCTCATTGATATCCTCTAAGGAGCGCAATATGAGGACTAGTTCGGGCAATGGCGGCGACACCACTAGCATCAATGGTCCTTGCGATGATGCCCCCCCGACCTCGATTTCTCTGAGTCCTAACCATCTTGAATAACTGAATCTGCATCAAACAAATGCTTATTAAGAAAGGGTTTAAGGCATTCAACATTTTAATCAAACTTATACTTGCAAACATAATTTTAGGCATAAGTTTCTTTATACTTGTCTATAAACAGACATTACTCCCATACAGTAAGTGGCTAAAGGTCAGGGTCAAAATCCTCTAAACTTGGTAACTTTGTAAAGGTGTCCTAACAACTCTCTCACTTTTCTAGCTATACAACCCTACATTATACTTATTAATTACTCTAATTTACCTTGCTTTTTATTCTTTTTGGCATGCATGAGGTTTCTCCCCCTATAACTCTTCAAGTCCATATAAATCTTGAAACTAATTAATGTAGTTACCTTCTTTTAATATCATGTTACCTTAAGATAAAGATAAATAAAAATAAATAAAATCCAAAATTTATCCCAATAATTTATATATATCCCTCCCTTTGTTATAAGACTTCTAAAATTGTTGTCTTATACCCTTATATAAATTAAAATTTTATACCCTTAT
>JZKD02S1933908.1:40804-54652 GCA_000966675.3 Picea glauca
TCTGTAGGGACTGGAAGAGTAACCAATCGGTAGAGAAGACTCTGTAACGAGCTCAGGTTCCTAAGGCCATGCTAATCCCAAAATTATGATGATGAATGGACTCAATAACTTTGTGCTTTGTTCAAAGGCGACACAACTGCTGCCAATATAAGATAATACTCCCTTCCCGCCCATCTTTTTTTGTTTTTTCATAGAGAAACTAATTCTATGATACAGAGGAGGAAACAAGTGTCACAAGTAAGCAAACCTAGTTTTAATAGTGGAACATACATATGCTCAATGCAGGGAAATGCATGCGGGAGATGGACACTCGGGGGAATGTTCCCTCCTAGGTATAGGGTGTCAAATTGCGAAGGATATAAACAAGGCTCTGCTTGGTTGAGGATGAAAAATTGTTGAGGAAAATGGTTTATAACGCAAAGTGAGAACCAACTATAGGCTCAATACTGCAAGCAAGGGCATGAGATGCAATCACAACTTAACCCCCAAAAATGTCCTTTTTTATGTCTTTTAGTCTACTTGGTGTGAAAAAGGGATAAACTTGTGCCAAATAGACGTCTTTTCAAATCCTATTTACGAGTGTGAAAGAGACAAGTTCACTTGACAATATTTTCATTTTTTGACAACGAGTCGGAAAAGAGCTTAACTAAGACTCATGATCTTTGAAGTCCAATTTAACGAGTGTGAAAGGGACAAATCACTCGACAATCTTTTCTCTTTTTGAACATGAGTTGGAAAAGATCTTAAATTGAACTTGGTTGGGAGTCCTCGGGGTATAAGGTATCATGTTTATGATTGAGAAATGAGGCTCAACATAAAGTCATGTACTAGTTATCAGGGACTCCCGGTCCTATGGAAAAACTCTGCATGGGCACCAAATGCAGTAGGGGATCTAACTAGGGAACCCATGTTCGGTATGTCTCTACCACTTGATAACGACACAACTTATAGCAGATGGAAGGTTCCGTGTCGCAACAAATGGGTTCGTACCTAAGGCATAAAAAGTGACAGTTATAAGATAATGAAAAAATGCACGATGGAATGGATACCTATCCTATATGCTGGGTAATGAAAATATCTGCCCGTGGTGACGAACGACCAACATAACGTTGAAATCCGCAAGAATCCCAGGTTAAAACTGCAAAAACCAACTCAATCTACCTTTGTATTAGTCCATGAGGTGAAAAAATGGCTTAAAACTATAGAAAGTGGGTAAAAATAGTTCATAAATAGTAACAAAACCAAAAATTACTATACCATTTTGATTTTTTACCCAACTAGTGCAAATTGGACCAAAATACTTTCGAGATTCAAACGGTGATTTTGGGAGCGTTAGGAAATGAAATCAACAACCGTCTGGATCGGGTAAATCTACTTCCCTTCCTCTTCATTTCCAGTGGATTAAATTTTTTAATTAGGTTCCAAATTTTTAGTAATTGAGGGCACAAACTGTGAAAATCGGTGTACGCAGGCTGTCTTGGATCGGGTTGCGTATACGATCGGTTATATGCTCTTGTGCAAACTGCAGGGCACGTATAACCAGCCCTATACGCTACTGTAAGTGAAGTAGACCGCGTACATGCATGCAAACAATACATTTTAAGGATTCTAACTCAATTTTTGATTTGTCCTTGACAAGATGGTTCTTGAATGGAGAGAAAGAGAGCACGAGGAGGTCGATGCTGTTGTAGATCGAGATCCGGGGGGCCAAATGGCCTTAAAGCGATGTTGATTATATAAAATTTGGGCGCTCAAAGGATTGAGAGCCCAGGTGAGGTTGCTCGAGATGTTTGTGGGTTACTGGGACCCTGAGAGTGAAATCTTCAATCTTGATAGGCAACCATTGAGAATTGAAGTAGAGGACATTTAATTTTTGACTGGTCTATCACGTCGGGGAGAGGTTGTAAACCTCAAATCATGGGGAGCAGGGAGCAGAATGAAAATAGAGGAGTACATCGATGCCCACTGTGTAGCAGGGACTCCTAAGGTAGGGAGTCAACTCCCTATCCGGGCAGTAAACAACCTCAGTCTGAATATTATTGTCCTTGTGTTGACCAGGATCACAGGCTCGACCTCATTTCCCTAGACATCGAGACCGCTCATGTTCTATGTAGTGCAGTGTATGAGACCCACATTATATGACTGATGCACCTCACTACTGGAAAATATGAAGAGCCAGTTGACAGAGTGCAAACATGGGAGTAAGAGGAATTTTGGGTTTGCCTCTATCTTATGCCGTTTCTTTTTCAAGTGGGTTTTAGGTCTGGGACCTAGATTTGAGATTCTTCCTAGGGGACCTTGCGATTCGGCCATGGCACCATGGACCGAGGTAATGAGGCGGCTGGGGAGAGGTAGGGTGCCGACACCCTACAACGAGGATTTCTTCTACTGGTGGCAGTGACAGGTCATTGCCCTAGATGACTATCCCTATGCAGGGATAGACTTTCGAGGAGATTTGGACATGCCACTCCCACGAGGGATTGCCTACGGTGATATAGGTATGTCAAAAGTTTTTACATATTTCATTTTTTTTGTATTCTTGTATAGTAGAACAAAAATATTTTTGGATGGTGCTTAAGTATTCCCTAGACACTTGTGTAATGCAGACGTGGGCCCGTGATAGCCGAAAGGGTTTCCTCGACATCGACGGAGGAATCGGGGAGACGAGTTGGCGAGAGGAGAAGCTGAGAGAGTCCTACAAAATGTGCAGGGAAACCTGTCTCGTTTGACTCACAGGATTCCCATGGTTCAGGTAGAGGATATTCCTAAAGCCATGCAACGATAGGTGGTTGGTGTACCCAGAGACTAGGTACGACTCTTTAGGCGTCTCACAAATGCCGTAGTTTGTTACCATGACACACATCTGACGCCACAAGCGTATATGTCGTAGATATTGTAGTACCGACTACATATGTGTATTGAGGGTATTAGCCCCAATTTTGTACTATAAACACCATATTTTTTGAAATATATAAAAAGGGATCTTCGACTTTACTTATATTATACAATGTGTACATTATGTGATGGTTTTATTTGCTTTAATTATGTGACAAATGCCAATCTAAAATGAAATGAGCATAA
The DNA here is from genome assembly GCA_000966675.3 of Picea glauca. Classification (NCBI taxonomy): domain Eukaryota; kingdom Viridiplantae; phylum Streptophyta; class Pinopsida; order Pinales; family Pinaceae; genus Picea; species Picea glauca. Next base: position 43,886 of record JZKD02S1933908.1, read on the forward strand.
GCATCAGATACATGATTAGAACTCCTAGGAATGTTATAATATGTAATAAAATCAAAGCGTCGTTCTAAAATACGTACCCATAGGAATCGTCGGAGTAAAGTAGGATCACACATGCGGTAACTGTCGTTTAACTGACATACTACTAACTGGGAATCCATGCGAACTTCTAAAGAGCAAATACTGTGTGAGATAACAGCACACAAAAGTTCTATAACGCCGCTATATTCGGCCACATTGTTCGTGGATGGCCCTAGGCATATGCCACCTGAAGACACCAGTAGACCCTTGAGTGAGTAAACCACCCAAGTGGCGGAAGCCAAGTTTCGTGTATGACAACTGGCTCTATCTTCAAATCCTAGGTAAATCAAAGACTCCGTTGACATCTGCCAACAAAGGGAAAACTCGATAAGCAAGTTGAAGACAGAAAGAAAGGGAATATATATATATATACACTAAATTACATCAGTATACAAAGAGTTTCGCCCAAGCCAGGGGCTCAAGCGTAATATCTTTTCAAGTAGAGCCCATTTCTGGGCTTGGCCAACCTATTCCCTTTATAATCTTCTAACTCATAGGCTCCTTTTTCTAGAATACGTCGCATGATATAAGGACCATGCCACATGGGATTAAACTTGCCTGCCCCTAGTGGTTCTTTGTCTTTATCATACAAGAGGGCTAAGTCACCCTCGACGTACAACTGAGGACAGACATACATATCGTACTGGACCTTAACACGTCTTTTATTTGCCTCGATAGCTGTAGAGGCGTCTTGACGCTGCTCGTCAAGACTCTCTAGGTGTACAAGGCGTTGCTCGAGATCAGAAGTGTCAGGTAGGAGTGCGACTGCCAACTTAAGAGAAGGGATTTCACATTCAATGGGTAAAATTGACTTCACACTGTGTACTAACTAGAAAGGGTAAAATCCGGTGGCAGTCTTGACTGAGGTTCGATATGCCCAGAGTGCAGGATATAACATGATGTGCTAGTTGGACTTGCTTTGGCTGACAGTTTTTTGCAAAATGGTCTTAAGAGACTTGTTGACGGCCTCTACTTGTCCATTTTTCTGGGGGTATTAAGGAGAAGAATGACCATGTCTAAACCCCAGTTTAGTTGCTAGTTCTTCCATCATTTCGTTTTGAAAGTGACTGCCATGATCAGTGATAATCTCACTCGGGATACCGAACTGGGCGATAATTTGATTGAATATGAAGAAGGCAAAAATATTCCCATCAGATTTAATTATAGGCATGGCCTCGACCCACTTAGTAAATTAGTTGATGACCACGATAATGTCTTGATTCCCCCCAGTCGAACTTCGGTTAGAATCCACGAAGTCCACTCCCCACTTGGTGAAGGGACCAATGGTAATGACTGGGTGAAGAGGGGCTGGATGTGAGTGCATTTTCTGAGTGAACACCTGGCAAGGGTGACACTTCTTAACCACTTCAATACAATCTTTAAAGATAGTAGGCCATAAACAACCGGCTCGCAAATTTTTTTGGGCTGTTGCAAACCCAGATAGATGACCACCACAAGCCCCACTGTGGCAATTGTTCAGGACTGACTCGACTTCTCTGTGACTTAAACAATGACGCAAGATATTGTCTATTCCTTGACGATACAAAGTGTCACCGATGATAGTGTATTTATTAGCTTGGTATCTTACACGTTATTGGTCATCTCGTGAGAGATGCCGAGGGAACTTCAAAGTTTGGATATGGAGAACAATGTCTCCATACCAGGTGTCAGATGACGATACAAGAAAATTGTGTTCGTTCGCAAACAAATCAGCATGGATGACATCCTCATCTAATCGTGGAAAATCAGATATTAACTCTGCGAATACTAGTGATTTCTTGGATTTCGTAGAAGCGAAATCGAGATCAAACTCTTGTAAAATGACAATCCATTTATTATATTTCTCCTCTATGATACGCCTGGTAAGGACATATTGAAATGGATTGACATCGACAACCACAATAGTCTTGCAAAGTAATATATAATGACACAAACGTTAGACTACATGCATGGCAACCAAAGCTAGCTTTTCAACATGAGAATAATCAAGTTCAGGACCAACTAAGGTTCAAATAAGATAGTAGACGACGTTCTCGTGGAGCTCATCATCCTCCTGAACAAAAACCATACCAATCGTATCCCTAGATGCGACGATATAAATCAAGTAATCTCTACTGTAGTTAGGAGGCTTCAGCAGAGGCGCCGATACCAAGGATTTCTTTAAAGCATTGAAGGACTCATGGGCTCACTCATCACTAATAAAAGGGGGGTCCTTCTTCAAGAGACGCATGAAACCCTTATTGATAGTGGCATAGTTCACTATAAACCGACGAAGAAAGTTAACTTTCCCCTGTAAACCTTGAAGTTGTATAATCGTGCGTGGGAGGCAATCGAAGTATTGCCTCAACCTTTGGTAGATCTACCATGATCTCGGTCTCAGAAACTAGAAATCCCAAAAGATGACCAGACTTAACGCAAAAGATGCACTTGTGAGGGTTCAACCGGATTCTATAGTAACAACATCTTTCAAAAACAAGCCGAAGGTGCATAGCATGATCCGGTCTCTTATGAGAGTAAGCAACAAGATCATCGAGGTAAGCTTCGACTATGTTCTTAAAATCGTGAAAAGTGAAAGTCATGGCACGTTGGAAGGTTGCTCCAGCGTTTTTAAGGCCAAAAGGCATTTTTCGGTATGTGAAAGTACCCCAAGGACAAATAAATTTCGTCTTGTGTTGATCCTCAGGTTTGATTTGAATTTGGTTATACCCTGAAAATCCATTCATAAAAGAAAATACTTCGCTTCCCGCACATTCGTCGAGAATCTGATAGATGAAAGGTGTCAGGAAGTTGTCTTTAGGACATGCCTTGTTCAGGTCATGAAATTCCATACCTACATGGATGGTTCCTTGCTTTTTATCTATAGGAACGGGGTTGGGTACCCATTCAGTCAAGGGAGCTGGGTGATGAGGCCAACATTAAGTAGCTTCTCCACCTCTACCTTAATAGAAGGGGCCTTTCGGGGATCGACAGCTCTAAGACGTTGCCGAACAGGTTTAGCATCCAGATAAGTTTTAATCTCATGTTCGACGATACGAGGGTCGATTCCTGGCATCTTTTCATATCACCAAGAAAATACATCTGGGAATTCCTTGAAGAGTTCGGTGTAGATAAGTATTTCTTCTGGCGAACAATCTGCACCAATATTTACGTTTTCAATCTTTCTAGGGGAATGAGAGATATTGATCATGATGGTAGGAGAAATACTCACCATGTTTCCTTCGGCATAAATAACATGCGTATCAAGCAGAACTACGATGTGACCGACTATCTCACTCAAAGTAGATCTAAAGTTGTCTTGTTTGATTCTTTCAAGCTCTGGGAGAAAATAAGAGCGCTGATGCATATCATCCCAAGGTTTGTCAGAACCATTCATGGCTTCGATGATAGCTTCGTTCGAAGGCAAAGTCTCATCAAGGAAATCATGTGAACAAGATAACGAAGAGGCCCACACGGGCTTGAGAACAAAATCCTCCTCGTTCGTCGATGAGGTAACATGATCGGGATCGACGAAAGAGTCAAGAACAACTTGATACAGAATCTCTGCTGCCGATAGTGGCATGGCCATTCCATCATGCAACTGACCTTCAAAAGGCAAAGTCGGGGAAGGTAGGGTCCACAGATCACTAAAATTAGAAGTGCGGAAAGGAATGGACCTCCGAGTCAAAACACGCTTACTGGACATGGTGTAAACGTGGTGAATCGGTGCCGTGAAGTCAAAAGTACCCATAAGGGAAGAATACATTCCGACACCGATGTTCTCAGTTGTCGGTTGAGAACTGTCAATCACTGGGATCGACAGTCCAATAGATGCATTAGGACTAGAATACGCAAAGGATAACTGGTCGATCGTCACGATCTTCCCTTCGTGAGGAAAACAAAGAGTATAGAAGATAGACGATACGATGATGACCATAACATAGGTCCAATTGTGTCCTAGTAACAAGTTATAATCTAGAGGTGCATCAACTACCTCAAGCTCCACCTCTACCGTCTTCCCACCTAACTGGACCAGAAAGGTAGGAAAAATATCGTGAGGGCAGAAGGAATGACCGTCAAAAGCAGTCAACATGTTCGATGACTTGGAAAGAGTCAGAGAACCAAGAGCTTTCCAACAAATCAGGGACATCACACAAGTGGCAACACCTTCATCAACAACCATGCATTTGATGGTATACTTTGAGTACTCCATGTGGATTTGGAAAGCCACATGGTAAGGCAAACGAGGCTTCACATCTGTGACGTCAAACTTGATAACTTTCGAGCCACTAGGTTCTAGAGCTCCTAAAGTAGATAGTAAGACATTCCTCTATGAAGGACATGTTTGGAGTATCTCCAAAGATGACATCACATAAGGGGTTTGACCCAGGTCCTCAACAATAGAGTAGTTCTAGGCGGATCTAGCATTTGGATTGTGGGTAGAGCGCTTGAGTGCTCCTTTCGAAATACAAGGTGGTGGCTCTAGTTTTCAATCTGTAAATTCATCTCCGGAGGAGGAGGAGGAGATTCTAGACCAAGAATAGCTTGTGAAGAGCTATAATATCGAGATCGAGTGGCTACATGAACTTTCGCATCGACCATATTGATACATAAATGGTTGTTGTCTTGCAACGACGAGTTTTGACTCCCACCAGCCGCATTTCTTGCATTAGAGTAGCTCGAGGCCATGTGTTGATTATGTGGGAATGGATTCATTAGCACGACAGGCGATAGATATAATAGCCTTGCAACTTCTGCAAGTTTGGGGCATAAATGGGTAAGGTGATCATCTGTGCAAAGCTTATAGGGAAACTTCACCTTACGTCTTTCTCGTTTTCCCTCTCCAACATTATTATTCATATTCTCATTATTATTATTGTCCTTGGGTTTATTACCACTGATTCTGCGGACTTTACATTGGTGGTACCTACAATGCCATCGACATGAGGTCTGGGTTTTGCCTCGGGTCATAAGTTGACCACAGTGTGTCTGGAAGAAGGTGGTACAACATCCCAGATTGAGCATATATCAAGTCTAATTGTTGGGCTCTAAAGATTGCTTCATCCTCAGTGGTAACCCTGAAAGTAGCAATGTCCTTCGAGATAGGAGCATGCAAAGAATTAAGGAACGATTCTAAAAGAAAGGCCAGGGGTATAGGGGTCTTAATCAACCTCTTCCATCTACGCCACTCCTGGATATGATTTGAGATATGAGTGGTGGTGTCCTGGCATAAAGTTGACAGAATTTCTAAGACAACATCATAACAAATGGGCAACTGGAAGTGGTTAAGGAAGACCAACACCGACTGACTAAAAGTCCCATATGCCCCCCTAGGTAGCTCAATATACCATTTCGCAGCAACCCCAATGAGGGTGCGTTGAAACAATCTCAACCAAATAGAATCATCATTAAAGGAATTCGATGAGCACCAAAGGCGAAAGGTAGTGACGTGATCACCAAGATCCTCTCCATTCTTACCTTCGAACTTTGGGATGTCCTAAGGAAGCTTGGTGGGGACGAGAGTCCATGTAGGATCATGACTCATAGGGTCGTACATTAACTTAGACAAGTATGGTAGATTAAGCGTGGCCAGAAAAGGGAGACGAGGTTGCGATATCTGGCCCCAAGCTCTCGAGAAAGATTGTGCTTGAGGAATTGCAGCCCATCCAGGGTTCTGGTAAACACCATGGCCCTATTCGGGATTATAAGGCCCTCCTCTGGGTTGACCCATAAAAGGTTGGTTGGGCATCTTTTCAGTGGGAATGTTTTGTTGAGGGTTATATAAATTGCCCCCAACCGGATTGGATATGGGTTGGGGGTTTCCCAAAGCGTGAAACTGAGCTCCTCCAGGTGGGAATCCCGAGGATAAAGGTGGATTTGTCATGCCAAATGTATTGATCAGAATCAACACCGAGGAGGTAGGGGTGTAGGACTGAACTTGAGCAGAAGCTTGTCCGCCAGGTTGGTTTTTCCACCCAGAAGCAAGAGGGTTGGACCCAGGGTTAAAAACAAGAATGCCTCCCATATTAGGAGTCGTTTGAGGGGTTTGAGACCCACCAAACGAAAATGGTGTGTAAGGAGGTGTAGTGCCCCCAGGCCCAATGCTAGAATTAGGGCCAACAACTGGGATGGTGTTCAAAAACTGCGAGGTAAATTTTGGGATACCATAAGAAAAGGGACTAGAATCCATAGGGATGGACTGGACATTATAGCCCATTGAGTGGCCAAGAGACCCAAAAGAGTTCGAGGCGGTAGCTTGAGCATTCACTATAGGTCGAGCCATAGTAATGATAGGTGCCTATGGCACTACAACCATGGAGGTTATGGGAGTCGAAGGGGTGTCATTAACTATAGTAGGTATGGGATTCGAAGGGATCCCAATGTTCTGAAGACTAGGTTCAGTACTCATCCTTGTAGAATCATAAGTTTGAAAAGTGGATGTGTGTGTACCACGTCTAATAACTCTATGCCTTTTAGAAGGCAAAGACTTGAAATCCGGTGGTAACTGTGACAAGCGACGAGACCGAAGGGGAGGCTGGTCCATCTCCACGATGACTTAAGACTCTAATGACAAAAAATATATCCTAAGGCCAACTAGTAATCAAAGATCACACCAAAAGTCAAATGACCAATATGCATACAAATGGGGTAAAGTGGTTGAGTGGCCTCCCTCCCTAAAGAAGGTATGTCTCGCCCAAGAGGGGCATGAGACTCCCTCATAAAGATCGGGGGTAGAAAAATCAGTTATAAGGGCTCTCGTGGGCTTAAAAACCAGTCGGTCGGATCCCCCGAGAGAGGTAATCCTCCATAAAGGCTGTGTGTTGTATGACCCTTATTTGACCCAGGGTACCTACATAATAACCCTTGCAAGTAACCTATGAGACACCTAAGTCAAGCAACTAATAAACTACTGTATAACCGATGCATAGGTGAGCAGTCATAAGTCAGGTCCACTGTATGGGCAGGGAAGCAAAGCTTGAAACCTTGAAAGCACATGGTGTAAACGTGGTGAATCGGTGCCGTGAAGTCGAAAGTACCCATAAGGGAAGAATACATTTTGACACCGATGTTCTTAGTTGTCGGTTGAGAACTGTCAATCACAGGGATCGACGGTCCAATAGATGCATTAGGACTAGAATACGCAAAGGATAATTGGTCGATCGTCACGATCTTCCCTTCGTGAGGAAAACAAAGAGTATAGAAGACAGACGATACGACGATGACCATAACATAGGTCCAATTGTGTCCTAGTAACAAGTTATAATCTAGAGGTGCATCAACTACCTCAAGCTCCACCTCTACCGTCTTCCCACCTAATTGGACCAGAAAGGTAGGAAGAATACCGTGAGGGCGGAAGGAATGACCGTCAAAAGCAGTCAACATGTTCGATGACTTGGAAAGAGTCAGAGAACCGAGAGCTTTCCAACAGATCAGGGACATCGCACAAGCGCCAACGCCTTTATCAACAACCATGCGTTTGATGGTATACTTTGAGTACTCCACGTGGATTTGGAAAGCCACATGGTAAGAAAATGAGGCTTCACATCTGTGACGTCAAACTTGATAACTTTCGAGCCACTAGGTTCTAGAGCTCCTAAAGCAGATAGTAAGGCATTCCTCTATGAAGGACATGTCTGGAGTACCTCCAAATATGACATCACACAAGGGGTTTGAACTAGGTCCTCAACAATAGAGTAGTTCTAGGCGGACCTAGCATTTGGATTGTGGGTAGAGCGCTTGAGTGCTCCTTTCGGAATACAAGGTGGTGGCTCTAGTTTTCAATCTGTAAATTCATCGTCAGAGGAGGAGGAGGAGATTCTAGACTAGGAATAGCTTGTGAAGAGCTATAATCTCGAGATCGAGTGGCTACATGAACTTTTGCATCGACCATATTGATACATAAACGATCGTCATCTTGCAACGACGAGTTTTGACTCCCACCAGCCGCATTTCTGGCATTAGAGCAGCTTGAGGCCATGTGTTGATTATGTGGGAATGGATTCATCAGCACGATAGGTGATAGAGATAATAGCCTTGCAACTTCTGCAAGTTTGGGGCATAAATGGGTAAGGTGATCATCTGTGCAAAGCTTACAGGGAAACTTCACCTTACATCTTTCTCGTTTTCCCTCTCTAACATTATTATTCATCTTCTCATTATTATTATTTTCCTTGGGTTTATTACCATTTTTCCCACCCTTACGATTATTACGTCATTTCTTCTTAGTCCCGCCTGGTTATTGGTTACCATTTGGGTTGACAGACGATTGAACGGAATGTACATCTGCCGACTAAGTGGGGTTGGAAGACACAAACAAAATGGCCCTCTTGCAGATTGGTTTAGAGACAACTCTTTCATATGGCTTGTCACCGATTCTGCGGACTTTACATTGGTGGTACCTACAATGCCATCGACATGAAGTCTGGGTTTTGTCTCAGGTCGTAAGTTGACCGCGGTGCGTTTGGAAGAAGGTGGTACAACATCCCAGATTGAGCATATATCAAGTCTAACTACTGGGCTCTAAATATTGCTTCATCCTCAGTGGTAACCCTTAAAGTAGCAACATCCTTCGAGATAGGAGCATGCAAATAATTAAGGAATGATTCTAAAAGAAAGGCCGGGGGTATAGGGGTCTTAATCAACCTCTTCCATCTACACCACTCCTGGATATGATCTGAGATATGAGTGGTGGTGTCCTGGCATAAAGTTGATAGAATTTCTAATCCAACATCATAACAAATGGGCAATTGGAAGTGGTTAAGGAAGACCAACACTGACTGACTAAAAGTCCCATATGCCCCCCTAGGTAGCTCAATATACCATTTCGCAACAACCCCGATGAGGGTGCGTTGAAACAATCTCAACCAAATAGAATCATCATTAAGGGAATTCGATGAGCACAAAAGGTGAAAGGTAGTGACGTGATCACCAGGATCCTCTCCATTCTTACCTTTGAACTTTGGGATGTCCTAAGGAAGCTTGGTGGGGACGAGAGTCCATGTAGGATCATGACTCATAGCGTCGTACATTAACTTAGACAAGTATGGTAGATTAAGTGTGGCCAGAAAAGGGAGACGGGGTTGCGACATATGGCTCCAAGCTCACGGGAAAGATTGTGCTTGAGGAATTGCAGCCCATCCAGGGCTCTGGTAAACACCATGACCATGTTCTAGATTATAAGGCCCTCCTCCGGGTTGACCCATAAAAGGTTGGTTGGACATCATTCCAATGGGAATGTTTTGTTGAGGGTTATAGAAATTGCCCCCAACTGGATTGGATCCGGGTTGGGGGTTTCCCAAAGCGTGAAACTGAGCTCCTCCAGGTGGGAATCCTAAGGATAAAGGTGGATTGGTCATGCCAAATGTATTGATCAGAATTGACACCGAGGAGGTAGGGGTGTAGGATTGAACTTGAGCAGAAGCTTGTCTGCCAGGTTGGTTTTTCCACCCAGAAGCAAGAGGGTTGGACCCAGGGTTAAAAACAAGAATGCCTCCCATATTAGGAGTCATTTGAGGGGTTTGAGACCCACCAAGCGAAAATGGAGTGTAAGGAGGTGTAGTGCCCCCAAGCCCAATGCTAGCATTAGGGCCAACAACTGGGATGGCGTTCAAAAACTGCGAGGTAAATTTTGGCATACCGTAAGAAAAGGGACTAGAATCCATAGGGATGGAATGAACATTATAGCCCATTGAGTGGCCAAGAGACCCAAAAGGGTTCGAGGCGGTAGCTTGAGCATTCACTATAGGTCGAGCCATAGTAATGATAGGTGCCTATGGCACTACAATCATGGAGGTTGCATGAGTCGAAGGGGTGCCATTAACTATAGTAGGTATGGGAGTCGAAGGGATCCCAATGTTCTGAAGACTAGGTTCAGTACTCATCCTTGTAGAATCACAAGTCTGAAAAGTGGATGTGTGTGTACCACGTCTAATAACTCTATGCCTTTTAGAAGGCAAAGACTTGAAATTTGGTGGTAACTATGACAAGCGACGAGACCGAAGGGGAGGCTGGTCCATCTCCACGATGACTTAAGACTCTAATGATAAAAAATATATCCTAAGGCCAACTAGTAATCAAAGATCACACCAAAAGTCAAATGACCAATATGAATACAAACGGGGTAAAGTGGCTGAGTGGCCTCCCTCCCTAAAGAAGGTATGTCTCACCCAAGAGGGGCATGAGACTCCCTGATAAAGATCGGGGGTAGAAAAATCAGTTATAAGGGCCCTCGTGGGCTTAAAAACCAGTCGGTCAGATCCCCTGAGAGAGGTAATCCTCCATAAAGGCTGTGTGTTGTACGACCCTTATCTGACCCATGGTACCTACAGAATAACCCCTGCAAGTAACCTATGAGACACCTAAGTCAAGCAACTAATAAACTACTGTATAACTGATGCATAGGCGAGCAGTCGTAATTCAGGTCCACTGTATGGGAAGGGTAGCAAAGCCTGGAACTTTGAAAGCACCACCTCTCACGGAGGTAAGGGCACTAACAAGATCCCCAGATACGAATAGATCCCTAGAAATATCTTTGACGCTAGGAAGCTATCCGAGGGATATCCCTTCAACCAACTTCGCCAGACCTCGTGATTAACTCCAGTGTGAGAGGATCCTCCTGATCTTACCAATTATACAATGGATTTCTCCACTCCCTGACTTAGACACATATGTTGATTTAATTGCCTTGGAGAAGTTTACTCACAAAATCCTATT
>JZKD02S1933919.1:25443-38571 GCA_000966675.3 Picea glauca
CAAGGTTGAAGAGTTGGTGGAAGAGGACTAGTTCATTTCTACAATTGTGATGAGAAAGGATATTGTCCACTTCCAAGAATACCTTGGTGTGCACATTGCAGGAAAAATACCCATGCTACTAAGGAATGCCAATAGATGATTTCCAAATGGGAAAATTATGCTAGACAGAGAGGAGACAACCTGATAAATTTAGAACCCAGAGCTATGGATGAAATAGGTGGACCTAATATTAATATCATAACTAGAGGAGGAGAAAAGACTCATTTTGATGTAGGGAGCCCTCATCAAATACAAATTCAGAAGGCTATCCCAGAAAATACCAAGTATGATCCTATTAGAAAAACAGGATTGTGGAGCAATAAAATAAAACAAATGCGGAAATAAAAAACATAAAATACACACTACAATAGAGACACAGATATACGTGGTTCACCCAGTGTGGGTTATGTCCACCAAAGAAATTTCCAGGTCCTCCCTTTATTATTATTCAACAAATGAATGGATACAACCTACAACACACCCACTGTAACTTCCTCTTCTTCTTCTCATGGTCTCCTCACTCAGAATACAATATTCACCATAATACATAGTTGCAATACATTTCCCTCATAAAATAGGGTTTCCTTCTAGGGAAAAAACCCTAACACAACTTCTACTGTCAAATCTGCAACCTTATAATGAATGATCCAGATTTACTATGAAATTACAATATACATTTACAAGGCAATTTTTCCTTCGGGGGCCCGCTTTCCCCCGAACCCTGAAGGGGGGGTAACCCCCCTGCACTAACCTACATGGAGGAGTGTACATTCTTTCGGGGTGTAAATTCTTCATGGGGTGTAAAGACAACTGAAAACAAAGACCTCTTAATTAGGAAGATAATCGGGCTCCACAACCAACAATATCCCACTTGGAGACTGATCTCAACAACTCCACCGATGTTGTATATGTTGGACTATTATCCTTCTTGGACCTGGAAAATTTCTCATCTTCACCTTCATGCTTGAAGAGCAACTGAAACTGATCAGGAACTAATTTTATCCTTGGTTACTCCATTTGTTAACATGTCTGCAAGATTCTGGCTAGTGTGTATATTTTCCAACTTCAAATGTCCATCTTCCAAGATGGATCGTATGAAATGGTACCTGAGATGTATATGCTTATTGTTCGAATGGAAGGTTGAGTTCTTTGCAAGATGAATGGAACTCTCACTATCACAGTACAACCAACTATTCTCCTGCTTCTTTTCCAATTCCTCCATAAACCTCTGTAACCAAATCATATCTTTACTAGCCTTTGTAGTAGCAACATACTTTGCCTCTGTTGTTGAAAGTGCAATAACCTTTTGCAGTTTCAAAATCCAACTTACTGTTGTTCCACCTATAGTAAAAACATACTTTGTGGTGCTCCTCCTGCTATCTTTATCACCTGCCATATCTGAATCAACATATCCCTGTATAATAATGCCTAAAGCTCCAAAACATAATGCATGAGTAGCAGTACCTCTCAAATACCTGAGAATCCAATTTACTGCCTCCCAATGTTCTTTACCTAGATTGTTCATATACCTTCTCACAACTCCCACTACATGTACAATATCTAGTCTTGCGCAAACTATCGCATACATCAAGCTGCCAATTGTTGATGAATAAGGGGCCCTGGACATGTATTATATCTCCTCTTGTGTCTTGGGACACATTTCCGTAGTTAATTTGAAATGGCTGGCCAAAGGTGTACTAACTGGTTTTTCATTCTGCATTCTAAACCTCTCCAACACCTCTTCTATGTACTCACCCTAAGACAATGTCAACTTGCAATTTTTCTTGTCTCTTATTATTCTCATACCAAGGATTTTCTTTGTAGCACCCAACTCCTTCATTGCAAATTAATTAGCTAATTTCTTCATGAGCACATTTATATCCTACATATTAGACCCTACAACAAGCATGTCATCTACATACAATAGAAATATAATATAGCTTCCATTTTCTAGCCTTTTAAAATAAACATTGTGATCAGAATGAAATCTACTATAACCTTGTTATGTCATAAACCTATCAAACTTCAAATACCACTACCTTGGAGCTTGCTTTAGTCCATACAAGCTCTTCTTCAACCTGCATACCAAATTCTCCTTCCCTTTGACCTCATACCCATGTGGTTGTTGCATATAAATCTCTTCCTCCAAATCCCCATGGAGAAAATATGTTTTTACATCTAATTGTTCAAGATGCAAATATTATGCTGCCACAAGACTTAAAATAGTCCTAATTGAAGTCATTTTAACAACAGGAAAAAATATTTCATGAAAATCTATACCTTTCTTTTGTGCAAACCCATTTAAAACAAGTCTAGTCGTGTACCTCTTTTTGCATCCATCTTCTTCCTTCAACTTGTAAACCCATTTATTTTGTAATGCTATTTTTCTGCAGGCAACTAAACCAAATCCCAAGTCTGGTTATTTACTAGGGAATCCAATTCCGATTTCATTCCTTTCTCCCACTTCTTTTTAGTGTCTACCTGCATTACCTCTTCATAACATTCTGGTTCACTAGAATCAATCAACAATAAATAATACAATGAATGAGAGTATCGTTCAGGGGGTCTACTTAACCTGGTAGATCTTCTAACAAGACTGGAAGGAGTTTGAAGTACCTGCTACTCCTGTTGTTTTACATTTTTATTTTCTGGTGCCTTTGGAGTTTCTTTTTCAGTAATCTCATCAAGCACCGTGTTTTATGTTTTTTCTTTTTCTTGTATCTTTCCTTGCAACTGATCTTTGTACATGAACTTTGCATTGAATATGACATCTCTACTCCTAATGATTTTGCGATTTTCATAATCCCATAAGTGATAACCAAAATCATTAACACCATATCCAATAAAGGTACACTTCTTGGATTTTTCCTCAAGCTTTGTTCTATTTTCTTTATCAATATGGACAAATGCTTCACAACCGAAAGTCTTCAAAAAAGAATAGTTTACCTTTTTACCTGTCCACGCCTCCTCTGGAATTACACCATCCAAAGAGCTTGAAGTTCCTTTGTTTATTAATTAAACAACAATATCTACAACATCTTCCTATAACTGTAAGGGAAAACTAGCATGCAATTTCATACTCCTTACATGCTCCATGATAGTCATGTTCATCCTTTCTGACACACCATTTTCTTGTGGTGTTCCTGGAACTATCTTCTCTCTATGATTCCTTTGGTATGAATAGTAATCATCAAACTCCTTGCTGCAATAGTCACCTACATTGTCTAATCTGAGACACTTCAACCTTTTTCATGTCTCGGTCTCAACCAAAGCTTTCCATTTCTTAAAAGTATCAAAAACATCATATTTTTGTCGAATGCAATAAAACCAAGTTTTTCTAGTTGCATCATCAATAAAAGTAACATAATAAAGAGAGCCACCAAGAAATGATACATGAGTTGGTCCCCGTACATATGCACAAGCTCCAACCTTTCACTCTTATTTTCTTTTCTGACTCCGAAAAATCTGACTCTCTTATGTTTTCCATAAACACAATGTTCACAAAAATCCAAATCAATTTGTTTAAGATCTGGAAACAAATTTATTTTGTGAAGTATTTGGATCCCCTTCTCACTCATGTTTCCAAGCCTATGATGCCACAGTGATGTATCCATTCCTGTAGAAGCTAAAGATATAGAAGAGTCAGTATTACCAGTACATAAATACAATGTATCTACCTTCTCTACTTTTTCTATCACCGATGATCCTTGGTGACCTTCCACACCTTATATGTAAATGTGTATATACAACCTTCACTTTCCAACTGCCCTGTTGAAATTAGATATTTCCTTAGATCTGGAACATGTCTTACCTCTTTCAACAACCATTGGTTTTCATTCCTTTGCTTTATTTTTACCTTTCCCATTCAAACAATTTTGCATGGTGCATCATCACCTAAATGAACCTGTCCAAAATCACCTTGAACATAATCTAGAAAATGTTTCCTATAGGGTGTGGCATGAAATGAAGCCCCTGAATCTACTACCCAAGACTTAGAAATATTATCTACAAAAATAATCAAAGCATCTTGTAACACATCACATGTTACATTTGCTTCCTGATTTTTCTCCTGTTGTCCATCTCTTTGTTTCTTTGGAGCTATGTAGCCTTTCTTCAGATGTCCTTTCTTCCCACAATTTCAACACTCTATATTTCCAAGTCTGGATTTGTATCTTCCCTTCCTAGAATTCCCACGGTTTCCTAATCCCTTTCCTATATCCTTTTGTCTTCCCCTGTTCTCCATGTTCAACACATTACTTGATGTCTCACATGTGCTTTTCTATCACATTCTTCACCAAGGATAACACCAACAACATCATCAAATTTTAAAGTGTTTGAACCAGACACAGAGTTACTTACAACCATGACCAAGTCGTTCCATCTTTATGGAAATGAGAACAAGATTAGAAGAGCCCTGACCTCATCATCAAAGTCCACTTTTCTAGAACTTATTTGATTAGTAACCATATTAAATTCATTTAAATGATCTGCAATAGACCCACCTTCTGACATATTCATATTAAATAATCTCTTTGTTCGGGTCCTAACCTGCACATAAGTAGAACAATATATTCAGATTTAATAAAGGTCAATATTAATAAGGCCTTGCAATAAAATAGAATAAGTCGAATGTAAGAAGACCTAATAGAAGCTTCCGCTTCTAGAAGTTTTTTCCTCTAGATGCTTCTTTTGATAGACATATTTAGTATAAATAGGAGTTAAGGGTATGAGAACCATAGCTTGGAGATTATTGTAATAGAGCTCTGCTCGACTGGAGGTTTCCCCCTTGAAGAGGCTCATGAACATTTCTCTCAGAATCAAAGTGTTATTTATGTTGTTATTCTTATATCATTTCAGTGTTATTGTGGTAATTGTTTTGGTTATATTACTGTTATTCTGCCATTTCTAGCATTTTATTTATGTTCTGCATACTTTTTATATCTAGTATACTACAAGTGGTATCAGAGCACTTTCCTTGGCAGAAATTGTGGGTAAATTTTTTTCAGGGTAGAGACGTATTCTGACGTCTTTAAGCCAAAGAGATCTGTCATTACGCGCATAAACCCGTGGTTGAGGGATTCATACACGCATAAAATACAAGTGGTTCTTAAGCGCACATCTGTTTGCCACCCTTGTAACCCCTGTTGGTACCCCTTCGAGTGGTAGTGCATCAGACAACACCTGTGTACGGATCGACCTAGATTTCCCAAAGCCCTCTTTAAATAAATCGATCGGTCACCTGACTGCTATAGTGCCACCAAGAACAACACTCGAGAAGATACTCTCTAGTACCTGGGTAGTCGAGTAGTACGGCTAAGGGTACGGTCTATCCTCTTTAGTTAGTGCCCTGAGATATTTGGCCGAATACTACTGTTGGACCCCGCACATATATCAAAGAGCTATAGCACAGTGCAAACCCTTGTCTGTAGAACCCTTGAATACCTAACCCTTGGGGGCAGAAACATAAACAAAATAAAACAGACAAGATCTATTTTCACACAACTGTGTTCGAGTTTCCAAGTAACTACACATTTCTTCTTGGTTAAGCATTTGGGCATTTCATCACTGCAGTATTCTTCAGACCGGAGTATAACTCCGCAGGTATAAAAAAAAAAAAAAAAAAAATCGGGGAATGTTTTCACCATTATTTGAGACCTATTCCATTAGATTCATTTCTTCGCCCTTCTTACATTCATACATATCATTTTTTGAAAAAAAAAATTGAACCCACCCACCCCTTTTTGGTTCCCTCGTCCTCATGGCCCATACCTGTAGCCAAGACTTGGAATCTCGCTTTAATACCTTGCAATCTAGTCTCACCGAGACATAAAAAAAAGTGAAACAACTCAGTTCCAATGTTGCCACCATCAATACAACCATGCAGTCCTCAATGGAGGAAATCAAACAAGACCTGGCCACCCAACTTGAATCTATCTTTTTGTCACTGTGCACCAAGCTTCATATACCTACAGATAACCCTTCCTCTGACTCACCTCCATATATTGAAGGTGGACATTCCTCTCATTCCCATAACTTTCAACACCATCACTTTCAATGTGACACACACCTTCCACGGGTGGATGTGGCCAAACTTGATGGCTCAGACCCCACTGGTTGGGTAACCCAAATGGAACATTATTTATCCTTATACAGCATTATAGATGACTTGGCCAAACTCTGGTATGGTGTTCTCCATCTAGATCAAGAATGTTGGCAATGGTGGCAATGGAGAAAAACTTCCCGTCAAGGGTATATTGCTTGGACACACTTTGTGGAATAGCTTTATGAATGCTTTGACACTTACACCAACCATTT
Organism: Picea glauca; assembly: GCA_000966675.3. NCBI lineage: Eukaryota > Viridiplantae > Streptophyta > Pinopsida > Pinales > Pinaceae > Picea > Picea glauca. The sequence continues at coordinate 31,798 of JZKD02S1933919.1, forward strand.
GGGCTGTTTGACAAAGTTGAAACAATCAGGAACGGTGGAAGAATTTATAGTTTCCTTTGAGCGCCTGCCTTTTCGGACAGAGGGCATGTCTGATGCCTTTTTTCGAGAGTGTTTTATCAGTGGCCTCAAGGATGAGATTCGGGCCCATGTCCTCATGGCTCGGCCTCAGATTTGGGTGGAGGCTTCTAAAATAGATAAAGAAGCACAACAGGTTGTATCGTCTCAAAACCAAAAACCCTCCTTTACCCCTCACCCTAAACCGGTAAATCCCACTACTCCCTCCACTCCACTAAAGATCCAAAAATTGACCAAGGATGAAATGGATGAATGCCAACTCAAAGGCCTTTGTTATAATTGTGATGACAAATATTTCCTGGGCCACAAGTGTAAGGAAAAAAATATTTTTATGGCCATCTCCGAGGATATTTTGGAAGAGGATGTTGAAACTCCCCTTGTGTCTGAGTCACCTGAAACCACCGACATAACCCCTCCCTCAGACCCTCCCAAAGGAGAACCCGTCATTTTCCTCAATGATCTCACTGGCTTCTCCACTCCCCAAACCCTCAAGCTAATCGGTTACATCAAGAATCAGAAGGTCATCATTCTGGTTGATAGTGGAAGCACCCATAATTTTATTCATCGCCGCATTGCCCAAGAAACTCATTGTTACATCCATGCCATCAATAATTTCCAAATCATGATTGCCAATGGTGGTTCCATGAAATGTGGAGGGCGTTGTGAAAATGTGTGTCTCCAAATTGGTGACTACCACCTGAAATCTCATATGTTTACTATCAACATGGGAAGTTGTGACATTGTGTTGGGTGCAGACTAGCTAAGGACTTTGGGTCCCATTCTCATGGATTTTAAGGAATTAACCATGCAATTTGACCAAGAGGGCCACCAATATAATTTCCAAGGCATCACCACTGGTTCACCTGATATCATTAGTTCCCATCGCATGGAAAAGCTTCTCAAAAAAGGTAATTCTGGTGTTATTGCCCAACTCCATGCCATACAAGCAACAGAGACACCCTCAGTGCTACAAGACCTCCAAGCCATCATTTCTAAACATCAAGTGGTCTTTTCCACTCCCCAAGGAATCTCTCCTTCCCGTGGTGTTCATGATCATTCCATTCCCCTTGTACCCGGAAGCCTTCCTCCCAATATTCGTCTGTATCGTCACCCCTTTTCCCAAAAAAATGAAATTGAGAAAATGGTCCAGGAACTCCTTAATGAAGGCATTATCTTCCCTAGTATGAGCCCCTACTCTTCTCCTATGGTCATGGTCTTGAAGAAAGAAGGTTCTTGGCAAATGTGTCCTAACTTCCATGCCCTCAACAAACTTACCATTAAAGACAAATTTCTCATTCCTGTCATTGATGACCTCTTGGATGAATTGAGTGGTGCCCAATTCTTTACTAAACTTGATCTTCATTCGGGCTACCACCAGATATGTATGAAAGAGGCAGACATTCCCAAGACTGTCTTTAGAACTCATGAGGGCCACTATGAGTTTGTGGTCATGCCCTTTGGCTTGTGTATTTCTCCCTCCACCTTCCAAAGCCTCATGAATCATGTCTTCCGTCCTTTTCTCCGTCATTTTGTCTTACTTTTCTTTGATGATATCCTCATCTATAGAAAAACTTGGACAGACCATCTTGCTCATGTGGATCAAGTTCTCCATCTACTCTCTCAGCACCAACTTTTCCTGAAATAGTCTAAATGTGCTTTTGGCGCCTCAGAAGTAGAATACTTGGGTCATCTAGTTGGAAAGGATGGCGTCAGGGTGGATCCTAAAAAGATTGAAGCTATGCAAGACTGGCCTCACCCAAATAATCTCAAAATCTTGCGTGGATTTCTGGGTTTAACAAAGTATTATCGCAAGTTTTTTAAGAATTATGGAAAGATTGCAGCACCTATCACTGCTCTCCTAAAAAAGAACTCTTTCACTTGGACTCTAGTCGTTGCTCAATATTTTCAAACCTTGAAGATGGCCATGTGCACCACTCCAGTCCTGGCCCTTCCTAATTTCACAAAGACCTTTGTCTTGGAATGTGATGCCTCATGGAAAGGAATTGGTGATATCCTTATGCAGGAGGGTCAACCTTTGGCCTTTACTAGTAAGCAACTATCTGAAAGAAATATGGGCAAATCAATATATGAAAAGGAAATGTTGGCTATTCTGCATGTTGTTGATCTGTGGCGCCCTTATCTATTGGGGAAATGTTTCCAAATTAAGACAGACCATCAAAGCCTCAAGTATTTTCTGGAACAACGCATTTCCTCCCCAGAGAAACAAAAATGGGTGACTAAGCTCTTTGGATATGATTATGAGATCATTTATAAGAAAGGAAAAAACAATGTGGTTGCGGATGCACTTTCCAGGAAATATGAAGATGAAGGATCCATTTTTTCTCTTTCCTTCATTGTACCAGATTGGCTACAAGCCGTTCGCCAGGAATGGCTACAAGATCCCAAATTTTTGCATCTGATCCAACAATTGTAGTCCAATTCTCTAGATTCCCCAGGGCACTCTTGGCTCCATGATGAGCTTCGATACAAAGGTCATTTTTATTTAAGTAAACAATCAAAGCTTAAATCCACAGTACTTTTTAAGCTTCATGCTACATGCATAGCGAGGCACTCCGGGTTCACCAAAACCTATGACAGGGTCAAACGTTCTTTTTTCTGGGATGGTATGAAATAGGACATTCATAATTTTGTCATTGAATGTGATGTGTGTCAATGCAACAAGGGAGAAACAGTCAAATCTTCGGGCACACTACAACCGCTTCCAATTCCACCTAGTATTTGGAAGGATATCTCTATGTATTTTATTACCAGCTTACCCAAATCGGGAAATAAATCAGTCATCATGGTGGTTGTTGATCACCTTTCCAAGTATGCTCATTTCTACGCTCTTGAACACCCATTTACAGCATCCATGGTGGCTCAAATTTTCATGGATCGGGTCTTCAAGCTTCATGGCATGCCGCACTCTATTGTTTATGATCATGACCCAACTTTCACAAGAAATTTTTGGCAAGAATTGTTCAAGCTACAAGGCACCCAATTACATCTCAGCACATCTTATCATCCCCAGACTGATGGTCAAACGGAAGTTCTCAACAAGTGTTTGGAAACATATTTGAGGTGTTTTGCCTCAGAAAAGAAAAATCAGTGGGCTCAATGGTTACCCCTAGTTTAATGGTGGTACAACACTTCATACCATACAACGACATGCATGACTTCTTTTGAAGTGGTGTATGGACAGAAGACACCTTCAATTCTCTCATATTTACCTGGTGTCTCGAAGGTCCAGGCGGTTGACCAAACACTTACAGTTCGAGAGGTTATTCTATGTACCCTCAAAGAGAATTTTGTCATGGCACATAATCACATGAAGAAACAAGCAGATCAAGGTCGCTTTGATCATCAATTTGCAGAAGGGGATCAGGTGTTTCTTCGACTGCAACCTTACAAGCAAAATTCCCTCAAGGCCAAGCATTTTCAGAAGCTAGCGCCCAAATTTTATGGTCCTTATACCGTTCTCAAGCGTGTGGGACAAGTAGCCTATCAATTAGCTTTTCCCAGTCATTCGAAGCTACATCATTTTTTTCATGTTTCATGCTTAAAGAAGGTGATTGGAACTAAGTGCCAAATTCAAACCAACCTTCTCGAGTTAGTTGAAGAAGGATCCATTTGGATACAGCCACAAGTAGTTTTGGAAGAGCATTAGAATCGCCTGCATCAGAGAACCATCAAGGAAGTGTTAGTCCAGTGGAAAGATACAACTCCAGCAAATGCCACTTGGGAACCAGCCACCATTCTGCAATAATTTCCACATCTCAAGCCTTGAGGACAACGTTGTTTTTAAGGGGGAGGACATGTTAGGGTCCTAACCCGCACATAGGTAGAACAATATATTTGGATGTAATAAAGGTCAATATTAATAAGGCCTTGCAATAAAATATAATAAGTCGAATGTAAGAATACCTAATAGAAGCTTCCGCTTCTAGAAGGATTTTCTTCTAGATGCTTCTTTTGATAAACATATTTAGTGTAAATAAGAGTCGAGGGTATGAGAACCATAGCTTGGAGATTATTGTAATAGAGCTATGCTCGATTGGAGGTTTTCCCCCTTGAAGAGGCCCATGAACATTGCCCTCAGAATCAAATTGTTATTTGTGTTGTTATTCTTATATCATTTCAGTGTTAGTGTGGTGATTGTTCTAGTTATATTACTGTTATCCTGCCATTTCTAGCATTTTATTTCTGTTTTGCATACTTTTTATATCTGGTATACTACACTCTTCATTAGAAATACCTTATTGGATGTTGAGGGTTTTTCATACAGTTTAGCCAATGTGTCCATTATCTCCTTCGTTATCTTTTATTTCGAAGTATTGAAAGCCACTAACGCTGTCAGGCTCAGCCGTATTGTTCCTAGAGCCTTTCTGTCAAGAATCTCCCATTCTTCGTCCTTCATGGCTATCAGCTTCTTTGCTATTCCACCCAATGGTAGGAATAGATCCTTCTAATATAAATAATCTTCCATTTGCATATTCCATAACTGGTAGTTTTTGCCGTTAAATTTCTCGACCCTAAACTTTTCATCTTTTGCCATTGCTCCCACTCGAACCAGGAACCCTCTTTTCCTGTGAGTTACCTTTCACTCTGATACCAGTTGTTATAAAAAAAGGATCACGGAGAAATAAAATAAAACAAATGCGGAAATAAAACACAGAAGATACACACTACAATAGAGACACAGATATATGTGGTTCACCCAGTGTGGGCTACGTCCACCAAAGAAATTTCTAGGTCCTTCCTTTATTATTATCCAACAAATGAAGTGATACAACCTATAGCACACTTGATGTAACTTTCTCTTCTTTCTCTCACAGTATCATCACTTAGAATGCAATATTCGCCATAATACATAGCCTCAATACATTTCCCTCATAAAAGAGGGTTGCCTTCTAGGGAAAAAAAACACTAATATAACTTCTATTGTTCGATTTGCGACCTTATAATGAACAGTCTAGATTTACTATGAAATTACAATATACATTTATAAGGCAATTTTTCCTTCAGGGGATTTACCCCCAAACCCCCGCCGAGGTCCCGCTTGCCCCCGGACCCCACAAGGGGGGTAACCCTGCACTCCCCTGCGTGGAGGAGTGTACATTCTTCCGTGGTGTAAATTCTTCATGGGGTATAAACACAAATGAAAACAAAGACCTTTGAATCAGGAATATAATCAAGATCCACAACCAACAGATCATGTAAAGCAGAAATAATTCTTTAAGAATGTAGTAGAAATATTTAGACAGATGCCTAGTCCTCCAACACCTGAAGTTGTGGAAACGAGTTCTAAATTGAGTCCTCATTAGCCAAGGGTCGCTAGAGAATCATTTTCTCAAATGGAATCCTCAGGTAAGTCGGAGAAGGTTGTCAATCTTTGGATTCAACTATTTTCCAATATTTTGGAGGATGAACTAAACTTACTGAGAGGTTGTGCAACACAATCAATATGGTCTTGGGAGCTGAAGGAAACTGTGAGGATTTTTTTTTTTTTAACAAAATCGGTTATGAGCTTTCATTATAAGAGGCAGAGGGGGATGCCAACCCGTACATATTCAAAATCAGAGCAAGGCTCTGTTTTCAGTCCTTAAACTAGAAGCCTATGAAACTTAACTACAGATACATGCCGAGTACATAGAGTCTGCTAATATGAACTGTCCATTCCTTCTGAGAATCGGAGCCTCATAACCCTGCGCAGTCTTCATAGAATCCAACGAAGCATCAACACCCTGCCTTGGAAGAAGCCTCAGTAGTGGCCTCTGATATCTTACCGAGGGTTTTGGTGATTTCATCCACCTGAGTTTCCAGCTTGCTTAGACGCTTGCCCAGATTTCCCATCATATTTGCAGAGTCCTTTAATCCGGTTTGTATCTCGTCGGTGAGGTCGTCCTTGATATCCTTCATCTCCAGCGAGAGCATTTCCCATTTATGTCGGGATGTAGACGCCTTTATACTTTCTAGCTCAGCCCTAATGAGATCAATGCGTTCCTGCGGGGTGAGCCCTGGTTTGGAAGCTGATTCCATTGTGCAGTCGCTCTGAAGCGTTGCCAACACAGACTGGATACTAAAACGGCAATGCGAATGAGGAGAGCAGACCGCCTCCCTGCCAAATTTAAGGAAGAACAAGGCCGCCTCCTCGGGATTTCCCTCGATTCGGTTCGTAAAACAAATCTCTGTCTTAGATTTTCCGTCCCCTTTGCCTGTGATGGAGCTGGAATTCGTCCTGTCCTTCGAGCAGATCACGTGGTGTTCTTGGAGCACGATTTCCAAAGGATTAAGGGATGGGCTGAAGGGACGTGATTTCATTTGATGTTAGGAGTCCTTTTCCCATGAGAGCGCCCCGATTTTCTTGCGAGTTAGCAAGTCCATTCAAAGGTCTTAAAACATGATAAATATGATAGTCTTTGAACTGTAGCAGGAGGAGAATAGACTTTCTGTAAACTTGAGCCAGAGTGCAATCCTTGGGCGCCTTTTTGGTGTTGATAGCTTCCACAACCCGCATAGAATCTCCAAAAATCCTAATTTCCTGGATGCCTGAGTTAATCGCCTGGTTAAGACCTTTCCAGAGTGCTAGAAACTCAGCATGGTTGTTTGTGGCATGGCCTAAACCCCAGGCATACTCCTTGTGGATTTTCCCGGCAGGGTCCAGAATGACTCCCCCACCGCCAGCCTGCCCCGGGTTGC
>JZKD02S1933919.1:38581-69996 GCA_000966675.3 Picea glauca
TCGGACCCGGTCAAAGGCATTGGCTAGGTCCAACTTAATCACCATTCCCTTCTCTTTTTTTTTACAACTTGTATGTATGGCTTCCTGGACGAGGATGATGTTGTCGAGAATTTGTCGTTCTCTGACAAACCCTCCCTGGTTTTCCGGGATCAGCTTCGGCAGGACTCTCTTGAGTCTGTTAGCTATGATCTTAGTGATAAATTTGTATCCCGTGTTGCAGAGAGATATTGGTCTGAAGCGATTAAAGGTCTTTGCCCCTTTCTCTTTTGGTATGAGGGCAAGGAAGGATGAATTAGTGCTTCCTCCTAATTTGGTGCAGTTTTGAGATTTCTTGACCATCTTGCAAAGATCTTTTTTGATGATGTTCCAGCACTGGATGTAAAATCGAGCTGTGTAACCATCGGGCCCGGGAGCCTTATCAGGATTCATGCTGAAAACTACTTTTTTAATTTCCGTATCACTAATCGGCCTGCTTAGCCTTGAATTTTCTTCTTCGGTGATTAGTTCGGGCACCTCTGAAAGTGGGTAAGCCTGCGGGTCCAGGGCTTCCATTTCGCTGGCTGAGTACAGATTTTTAAAGTGGTGGTGGGCGGCCTCCTTGATGTTGTGCGCATCCCTATGAACTTGATCCTGCGAGTGGATTTCGTCAATGGAGTTGTAATTTATCCTTGATTGAGTGTGTTTGTGGAAGAATGCGGTGTTTTTATCACCGTCCTTCAGCCATAACGCCCTTGACTTCATTCGCCAGTATGTCTCTTCAGCTCTGCAACTTTTGTGGAACTTACTTTGATTTTCCGCTTCCTGACTGAGGATGGCCTACGTGATGAGAATCCCTTCCATAGTCTGCTGATGGTTTTCCAAAGTTTCCTGTGCCTGTTTTCTTTCTGTCTGAGGCGAGACTAGATATTTGGCCCACGGTTTGAGGGTGGATTTAAGGCGTCTGAGTTTTTCTTCCCAAACGTAGGAGGGAGAACCAGAGACAGGGTCTTTCCAGGAGAGATACACCAGGTTGAGGAAATCGGCGTGATCTAACCATAAAGGGGAAAACTTGAAAGGAATGGGGCCTAGGGCAGCGCTAGGACGAAGAGAGAGGGCTAAGGGTTTATGATCGGAGGTATAATGGGGAAGAACTTTGGAGGAGGCGAATAAGCCGAGGGTTAGAAATGAGGATTGAATTAAAAAACGGTCTAGCCGGGCAGCTATGTGCCCAGGGCCAAGTCTCTTATTAGACCAAGTGAATTTGTCATTTGTGGGAGGGATGTCCTCCAGCTCCCAATCTGTCATCAAATCTTCCACCCATTCTCTTGAGGGATCTCGAATGATAGAGCCCCCTTTCTTCTCAGCCAGCGAGAGAGTAACATTTAGGTCCCCAGCAACTACTAAATTCTTGGTGTGATAACTATTAAGAAACAGTCTTAAAGAGTCCCAACAGTCTTTCTTATCATTTATTAAAACGGGAACATAGAGATTAAAGAGGCTTACCTGGTGGTCTGAGCCCTTGTGTTGCAGTTTGGTGTATATCCAGTGCATGGTGTCATATTCTTCGACTAACTCCAACTTGGACGAATCCCAGAAGGTAGCGAGCCCCCCGGAGGCTCCTCTTGCGCTGACTGCCTTGCCGGGGCCTTTCTTCCAAAAGGTCTGACTTATCTGCAGGAGGTCTTTCTCCTCCATTTTTGTCTCCTGGACAAGGAGGAATTCTGGATTTTCCATCCTTACTAAGTCCCTCAAGGCTTCTTCTTTCATTTTTCTCTCGAGTCCTCTGCAATTCCAGGAGACGTATTGCATTATTTATTTGGAGGGGGAGGGAGCCCACCTTTCGGTGTTTTCCCCGGTTTTGCACCTGATCTGGTATGCACCATTTCCGGTATAGAAAGCTGAGTACCTTGGGCCACTTCCTTACTAGCTTGTTCCTCCCTGCGTTTCTTCTCGGATTTCCTACCCCTCTTTGGCTGCTCCAGAGTGCCTTTTAGGCTGCTTGCTTCTCCTTCTTCTTCGTCCTGGATCTCTGTGTCCGTATTTGAGTGCAGGCTAATGTAAGCATTGTCTAGGTTGGGTCTTTTAGTGGGCGCATCCAACGGAGCCAATGGGGGATCTGCGTCTCCCTCAGTACCCTCTACAGGGCTAGGGTTAGATTGAGGATTATCATGGACGTTATGAGCGTTTTGAGAGGGTTGACCTCCTTTTGCGGGTTCCTGATTCCTTTTGTCCTTTCCTTTGGCATTGTTTGAGTTTTTCCCCCTTTTGACTTTCTGCCAACCTTCAGCTTCCTCTGTCCCAGTGGTCTTCTTTTTAGGGCAATTCCTTTGAAAGTGACCATGTTCCTGACAATTCCTGCATTTGAAAGGCAAATGTTCATAATCTAGCTTCTGGTAATGGGTTCACGGCCCAACCGAGAGTTTTACTGCTTCCGGAAGGCCTGCCTCCAAATCTACTTCCACACAAATTCTGGCACAGTTATACTGCCCTCTGTGGTCCGCTCTGTCGATGTACCTACCCACTCCATTACCTATCCTTTGCAGAGATTCCGAGTCCCAGCAATGCAACGGGAGGTTGGGTAATCTGACCCAAACCGGCACTTCTTTCGGCGTGTCCACCAGAGGGTCAAAATCCGGAGTCCATTTGTTCAAATATAGGCCCTGCGATCCCATGAAATAGGGACCATTCCTGAATATCAGATCCCGATCCTTTTCTGAGATAAATTCGAAAACGAAAAACCCACGACCCACCGAGTAGCAGGTAACACCTTGTGTCAGATTTGGTTTCCAGTTTCTCTGGACCCAGTCGTCAGTGGTTTTGGCAGACGACCAGAGGCCCATAAACTGACCCACGAGACCCCGCTGGGCTAGTGCAAGGGCGGTTTTCATTGGTCTTGCTTCAGGAAGAACGATTTCTGGGATCTCCTCCAGTTTTTTTATGAATTTCGGGATCATTGGATCGGCCTTTCTTTTGCCGTTACTGTTGATCAATCTTCGAAAAGCATCTTCGTTTGGGATCAGCGGAGGGGGGACCTCCGTCCCACCCCCAGGCACCGCCATGGAAACCCTCGCCCTCGAACCAGGTTCGAATCCAGCTCAATCGCTCAAACCCTCGATCGCTCCTTCTTTGGTTAATAATTAGTTTTGAATCACCAAAATCGTGAGGATTTTATTACTGCCAATATATAAGAATTTTGTATATTTTGTGATCATGGTTTTGTTACTAGACATTAATGCTTTATTGTGCTAAGTATTGAAAGTACTTTTCGATTTAGATTCTTCTCATTCATATTTCAAAGTATCATTACGAATAATTTCATTACATCTTTCAATAACTTGCAAGTTAGGTTTCGTAACATGTGTAACATGTTCTTGTTTTCATGATTTCTTTGTTGATCAATGTGGCTAATATTATATTGTTAGGAAAGAAATCAAGAATTCATTCACTATTATCTCATTCATTTATTCTTATTTTCTTAAATTCCTTATCTCTAGATCATATTTAGGGACATGAGCTACAAAATTGCATCTTAAAATAATGACTATGATATAACCCATTTTTTTCTTAGTTCCAATAATCTCTATTATAACCTAGAACTATAGACAATAATTAATACTATTTGCATATAATAAAATCTTTTTTATAATTTATTTGATTTTCATAAAAGATTTTATTATATGAATTTATTCAAAACTATTTTGGTGATGTAGGATGATTTTGGTGTTTGAATTATGTACACTGCCACCAGTACCATGCAAAGATATTTCCATATATGTGCCTAGAATCACGGTCTATTCATCTCAACTAAATGTCCATTTGCGTTGTCATTTCAAAAGAGAGCAAGGGTTTTCACTATTCTTTTTTTCACGTAAATTTTACTTAGACGTTTTCCCTAGCTGAACCTTTGGACGTTGAGGATTACCACGAATTTATTTCTGAATTTTTGATTCGCAGCTATCCATGGTTTTAAACAATTGAAGGTATTATTATCACCCGTTATATGCAATTGGAATTTGACCTCTGTTTTCACTTACACGTAATCAACTTGCAATGCAGAAAGATTCAATCATTTAGACCATAGAAAAGAGTTAACTTGAATGAATTATCCAACAAAAAATAAGAATTGTTAATGTTTACTCTTTCTTGGTTTGTGTAGAGGTTTTTGATGGTAAAAGTCATTTTTAAACTTGAAATCTTTTTATTCATATTTAATTATGTATAATTAATGTTTATTGTTTCTTGGTTTCTGTAAAGTTTTTTCACTGGTAAAAGTCATTTTTAAACTTGAAATATTTTTGTTCATATTTAATTATGTAATTTCTTAGTTTAGAACATTTTTTTTCAATAGATTCCAATTTTTAAATTATAAATTAATTGTTATTTCTTGATGTTCTTTCAACTTGGTTATAATTTTGTGTCAACTTGGTTATAATTGTCATTCTGTTTAAAGCTATGTTTGCAAGAATGAATAGGATTTAGACCATAATTGATAATGAATTTATGGAGACTTGCTAGTGATCACCGATAACTATTTATTAGCTAATCACAACCTTGTCTTGGACAATAAGCATTCATAGCTTTGCATTAATCATCTACCCTACTCAACATATAAATAGCAGTAGGTACATCTCACTACAATACTACAACTAATAGTAATCGGTCTAAGTTCTTCCCTTACTAATTACATTCTAGATCTGGAGTACATATCCAGTTCTTGCCTCTTGTTCCTCTCTCCTATCTTTCACACATGCACCCATTACAATACAGTACAATCCCAAACAGAATCCATACAATCGATTCCTTTTCATTCTTGAGAACCCGTAGGCCCTCTTCTCTTCTTGATTCGGTTGTAATTGTATTGTCTCAAAAATGATTATGCATTGGCTTCGAAGAAGCGACTGATCGATTTGATTAGGGATATGTTGTGGTTTAAACTAGGCAAACTAGAATGGCCTGAGAAAAGGATAGTTGGGTCCCGGTTAATATTGAGGAGGGGTTTCCCTCTATAACTTAACTAGCTTCCTTACTTCTAAGCTCTCTTACCTACCTCTGTATCAAGAGCCTAATAAGAGACCATGTTCTGTTCCAATGTCTTTATGTTGTGTGTTTCCTTTCTTGACCTTCTTCAGTTGATGGGATGTCTCATTGACCTCCTAGAACTATTCAAGTTTGTCTTGCCACTTTCTGGCAAGCAATGAAGCTTCTGCAATGAATTGGTGTGTTGTGTTGAGGTTGAATCCCTTCGGCTTGGATGCAATGAGGGAATTCCCTTCTTCATATGCTAATGTCTCAACCTGATGCATCTGCAGGTATGTAGTTTGAATGATAGGCCTGAAGGCTCTTAGTTCCTTCTTTGCTACTGTTTGAGCTTCAAACAAAGCATTCATAGAATTTTCCACTTGCTGCATTTCATCAATTTTTTCTTGTTGCTCCATAGGATCGTATGTTTTAGCTTCTTCTTCGTTGAGTTTCTGGATTCTAGTGCACAAGTCTTTGAGTGCCTGGTTGTGGCAGGTTATAACACCCATCCAATTGCTGACTTATTTAAATATGGTGGTACACTCAACCGTCTTTTTTTGTAGCAAGGCTCTTGCAATGTTTCCTTCCAGGACAACTCTTTTTAGTTGTTGTTGGAGTTCCTTAGGTTGTGCCTCGGCCTTCAAATTCATCCCCTCCAACTGGTTTTGAAGGTCCTTTGTGCGATTTGTTAGTACCTCCCTTGTTTTTTAAACCAATCTAAGCTATTCCTATGGTTCTGTAGTGGCATTGTATTCTAGCATCTGAGGGGTTGCTTTTTTGAAAGTTGGCCATATCTTTGTGAGCTTTCCCTTCATTTTCTCCACTTTCTCTTCTGCCTAGATTTTCAAGTATTGCTCATGTGTTCTTTTGGTCTGTTCTAGCAATCCTTCATGTCACCAATACTCAACGTGTTTCATATTGTTGAACCCATTTCTCTAGGTGATCAGTTGAGGCTATGATCAAGCCTACTAGTTGCAGTGTCGGTAACTGAGTGAGCTCTCTAGATGAAATTGTGGCCTCCAGCGGGAGTCTGATCTGAAGTGGAAGCCTGCTAAGCATGGATTTCTTTGATGGTGCCTCAAATTCTTTTTCTCCCTAGAGTGATCCTCACAATTGTTGGGATAATTTAGTCTTCAAGGATAATGGAAGCAAAGGGATAGCTTCCACCTGCGCTAGGCATAGTTATAACATCTCTGAGAATTTCTTGGAAACTCGTCAAATTCATTTCTTGGAATAATTATTATTCCCTTTATTCTGATTTGTTTGATGACAATAATTCTTTTTCTAATCATTCACCAATTCTTATTGATACAAATGATCTTAATGAAAACAAAGGAATTGCTAAAATTTAATTAATGGTGAATTGTTGTTCATATCTAATCAGGGTAATGAATTATTACGAGATCACATTTCTCATGATTATGAGAATTCTTTTAATATTGAATTTTTCTCATGACTATGAGAATTCTTTTAATGTTGAATTTTTCTCATGACTGTGAGAATTCTTTTAATGTTGAATTTGATCATTTCGATGTGTCTGATTTATTCTTAGAAAGAGAAGAAAATGTTAATGCAAATTGTCTAGTCATTTATGATAATTATTTAGAGTTTGAGAATGTTAAGTCATCTCAATCATTATCAATGCCTCATACTTATAATAGTTCATGTATGTTTCAAAACAAAAAATCTCTTTTCATTGATTTTACTATTATTAAATATTCTCATTTTGAGACTCCAATAAATATTAATAACTTTTCATAAGAGAAATACATTCCTATTTTTTATTCAGATCATGATCCTAAACCTATATCTTTTCCACAAGTGAAGCTTGCATTGATCTTGATTGTACTATTTCATCCAATACTCATGAGAAGGATTTTTTTGTAAATGAATCTCAAGTCCTTTCTAACTATAGTATAGATAGTAATGGTTGGTATTGTGATCAGATAACTTTGAACACTTATCAAGTGAATCGATAAAAGAGCTTGAGACTCAAATTGTAATTAATGAATATCAAGCCTATCAAACACTTGATAAGGTATCCTCACCATTTTTCCAACCATCTCATCTGATGATCTTCTTAGGGATTTATTTGAAGGTCGTTTAGATGACTCAGTTGATCCGATAACTATTAATATTTTGTTTCTTGTACATAATATTAACATTTTATCATCCCCTCTTCCTTCATATCTCCTCCAAGATCTAATGAATGTGCATTCTTACTTTTATGATCCACTAGGGTTTTGATTGAAGAGAACATTTCAAGAGAAGTTGTTTGTGAATATATTAGTGTTAGATGTACATAGTTTGTTTAAGTTTTCTTTAGATAGTTTAGAATTATTTTTGCTTTTGTTACTGATGTTTGATGTATACATATGTGCAAGATTAAAAGTTCTTTATTGGTTCATTGGAAGTACGATTTCACTTAATTTTTAATTGTCCTTTTAAGATTAGAGTAGGAGTAGGAATAGTTTAGTTAAATCATTTTTCTTTCTTGTTTTCTTTGATAATGCAAGTGTGAAATAAGCAAGCAACAAGCCTTTAATTTTTTGGAAAAGAATGGTTCAGATCCATCTCAATAAAACCTGTTTACCAACATGTCCATGGAAATTTTCTCTCATTCATCATAATTTTAATTTTTGACAAGATGTGCTCTATACAGGTTATGTGATTTATGATATGAATTATAATCATGGCATGTTTGTTCTTCTAATGCAACTGAATTTTTGAACATCACTTATGAAAAATTAATCACTGAGATAAAGCATTAGCTAACTACATGATCTGATAAACAATAAGGTTTATAATCAAGATGCAAGTTGCATGAGAAAAAAAAATTGCAAAGGCGATATTCACAACTGCAACTTAAAGCAATGCACATCTTGGCATATTTTATTTTAGCATGAATCTATAATTTCTGATGAAAATTTTAATCTTGAACATGAAAAATAAAAAATTCTGGTCTTCAAGAATTTTCTTGAAAATCTAGCACCCTTTCTTGCTAATATTTGGAAATCACTCTCCTTGTTTCACATGTTTTTGAGTTAGGCAAAGCAATACTAATGCTGATAAAATTGCAAATAAGCTAAATCATGGAGTCTCTGAACCTCTATTTTGCTTTCATTCAATTTCATTATAAGCCTCATTTTTATTAGATAATCGATAAGATTTTTCCATGGAGGCTGAATTTTGAAGCAAAACATTTGCAAGGTGAGGAATATTTGATAATCATAATCATAGTTGCTTCCTATATTTTAGATTTTGGATTTTGGTTTGAATAAAAAGCCCAATTAGCTTCAACTTTGCAAGAGATAACTTGTTAAGATCTCAACTTAAGTCAGACAAAATGCTTTCCTCATATTCATTCTTTTGTTGAGATATACTTTCATAAGTTTCCTTGTTGAAGTTTATTTTCAAATTTGGCTTTTCCTTTATCTTTTTCTTTGGATTTGTATTTTCTTTCTTCATTTTCAATCTTTTAAATATTTTGGTTTCGTTTTTTTTTTTTATCGATTTTATGATATATCCAAACTTTAGATGGGGGAATCTTTCCTACCCAACATTGGTTGACCAGCATAGAGAAATCTTGACTCTCTCTCTTTTCAATAGGATTTCATTTACTTAAAGGTCATTTTTATCAAGTTTTCACTCTTCATCCAATCTTTTAAGTAACAAGCCTCTTGTACCACCCCGCTCTCTTCACCCAATTGTTAAAAACAATTCTCCAAATATGTTTATGAAAAGGGTGGGAACAAGAGAGATGAAAACACATGTGGGAAGTGTATGCAAACCCGTCAAGGTACTGAACATGCCTTTGGAAGCAATGCATACATGGTAAGTTAGTAAATATTCCTTATATTTGCATTCATTATCTTGGAACTGAGCATTTAAGTACTTTCATCTTTAAAAACTTATTTTTTCTTTGACCCTGGCTTATGTGGGACCCTTGGGAATGGTTTCATGTGCCATAAAATTTTAAAAGTTTTCACTTCGATCTTTGATAAATTTAGTCCTATTGTCTTAACAAAGATAAATTTAGTCACTATTCATTTTTTATTTTATTTTTCGAAGTAAATTTTACTTAAACGTTTTCCCGAGCTAAACCTCTGGACGTTGAGGATTACCACGATTCTATTTCTGAATTTCTGATTCGCAACTATCCAGGGTTTTAAACAATTGAAGGTATTATTATCACCCGTGATATGCAATTAGAATTTGACTTCTATTTTCACCTACACATAATCAATCTGCAATGAAGAAAGATTCAACCATTTAGATCGCATAAAAGAGGTTAACTTGAACAAATTATCCAGCAACAAATCATAATTACTAATGTTTATTGTTTCTTGGTTTCTGTAAAGTTTTTTGATCGGTAAAAGTCATTTTTAAACTTGAAATCTTTTTGTTCAGATTTTATTAAGTAATTTCTTAGTTTAGAACGTTTTTTTAATAGATTCCAATTTGTGTATAGGTGTTAACAAGTTTATTTCAGGTTCAATTTTGAAGGTTCAATTTTGATGGGGTCCAGAAATATCAGATCATTCTTAAGAATTAGAAATAGTTGGGGCAAAATCAACATATACAGGAAAATTTCTGGGGCAGTTTATGGCGAAACCATGTGAAATTAGAAAACAAAATAAGACATGAGTTTTTTTCACAATGGATCGAATTCGTAGACACTCGAGGATTTTCCCAAACAAATGAATATTTCGAGAGTATCCTCAATCCATTCGAAGGAATTTTTAAAGTTGTGATTTCATAGCTCAATAATATCATCAAAATGTCAATTTTAAAAGTGGAAGATATCAAGAAAACTTGGATCATGGTAGAGGATTTG
The DNA here is from genome assembly GCA_000966675.3 of Picea glauca. Taxonomy (NCBI): domain Eukaryota; kingdom Viridiplantae; phylum Streptophyta; class Pinopsida; order Pinales; family Pinaceae; genus Picea; species Picea glauca. The sequence goes on from JZKD02S1933919.1 coordinate 48,417, forward strand.
AAGGCACAAAATCTTGAAGGAAAAAAAACTAGAAAAGAGATATAAAAGGGGGTTCCATATCTGAAACTATAGGGGGGTTTTTGAGCTTTTTCAAGTGAGGGCTTCACACTACTAATTGCATGAAGGAATTTGAAGGTTTCAAAAGACTGTATATGTACAAGGCGTTTGAGTTAATAACAATTAGTTTCTTTTCTTTGCACTATTAAATTTAAATTTTAAATTAATTGTTATTTCTTGATGTTTTTTCAACGTGGTTATAATTTTATGTTAATTAGTATATTATTGATCAATATTAGCTAATTGTTTGCAGAATTGATAATGAATTCATGGAGACTTGCTAGTGATCACTGATAACTATTTATTGGCTAATCACAACCTTGTCTTGCATTATTTTATATTGAATTAAATAAATAAAATATTTAGTTCAATATAAATCTTATATTGGATTCAATCATGTAAATTTTATATTGGATTCATGTTTTGGCGCAAAGTTGTCAGACCAAGGTCCTCTTTAGGTTACCAACAAAAGAGTATCGATGTCGTCTAATGCGTTGGCATTTTCATCTTTCCGAAAGGAAAGAAGTCTCACTCGAAAGGCAACTGAGACAAAACAACTAAGGGAAGGGTGAGAAGAATGTTATACCCCATCTATATTGTTACCATTCTAACACAAGGTAGATTAGTCAGTTAAGATCCTTAACACATCATACACTGATATATGAGAACAAAACTATACATAACATTTAGAATTGATAAAGACATGTAATTCATAACAGACAACAACATAATGATAGTTCAGAGATACAAAAAGTAATATAAACCAAGAGCATTTTCAAAATTTGATCTCCATTTTCTTTTTATTATATCATAAGTCTTGGACAATAAGCATTCATAGCTTTACATTAATCATCTACCCTACTCAGCATATAAATATCAGTAGGTACATCTCATTACAATACTACAACTGATAGTAATCGGTCTAAGTTCTCCCCTTACTAATTACATTCTAGATCTGGAATACAGATCCAGTTCTTGCATCTTGTTCCTCTCTCCTATATTTCACACATGCACCCATTACAATACAGTACCATCCCAAATAGAATCCATACAATTGGTTTATTTTCCTTCTTGAGAATCGGTAGGCCCTCTTCTCTTCTTGATTATGTTGTAATTGTATTGTCTCAAAACTGATTATGCGTTGGCTTCAGACCATGTTATGGTCCAACGTCTTTTTGTTGCGTGTTTCCTTTCTCGGCCTTCTTCACTTGATCGGATGTCTCCTTGATAACTTGTGCAACTTTTTTTATCAAAACAAAGGGCCCAACAGACCCCGTCCACAATACTTGACTCCCCCCGAGTCAAGTCTTTGGTTCTTTTGTGTTCTTTGATTCGGCATGTTGTCCTTCGGGGGTTTTTATTTCTTCCTCCTTGGCTCCTTCAAATGAAGGGCCCAACTATGGCACTAGATCAAGCACTTTTTCTTTGACCTCCTGGAACTGTTCAAGTTTGTTTGCCACTTTCTGGCAAGCAATGAAGCTTCTGCAACAAATTGTTGTGTTTTGTTAAGGTTGAATTCCTTCATCTTGGATGCAATGAGGGCAATCCATTATGCATCTACTAATGTCTCAACCTGATTCATACGAAGGTATGAAGTTTGAATGATAGGTCGGGAGGCTCTTAGTTCCTTATTTGCTACTATTTGAGCTCCAAACAAAGCATTCATAGAATTGTCCACTTGCTACATTTCATCGAATTTTTCTTGTTGCTCCATAGGATCATGTGTTTTAGCTGCTTCTTCATTGAATTTCTGGATTCTGGTGCACAAGTCTTCCAGTGCCTGGTTGTGGTAGGTTATAACACCCATCCATTCACTAACTTATTTGAATATGGTGGTACACTCAGCCGTCTTTTTGTGCAGCAAGGCTCTTGTAGTGTTTCCTTCCAGGAAAACTCTTTCTAGTTGTTGTTGGAGTTCCTTGTGTTGTGCCTCAGCCTTCAAATTCATCTCCTCCAACTGGGTTTGAAGGTCATATGCAAGATTTTTTAGTACCTCCCATGTTTTTTGAACCAATCTGAGTTGTTCCAATGGTTATGTAGTGGCGTTGTAATCTAGCATATGAGGGGCTTCTTTTTTGAAAGTTGGCTAGATCTATGTGAGCTTTCCCTTCATTTTCTCCACTTTCTCTTCTGCCTAGATTTTCAAGTATTATTCATGTGTTCTTTTGGTCTGTTCCAGCAATCCTTCATGTCACCAATACTTAGCTAGTGTTTCATATTGTTGAACCCATTTCTCTAGGTGATCAGTTGAGGCTCTGATCAAGCCTACTAGTTGCAATGTCGGTAACTAAGCGAGCTCTCTAGATGTAATTGTGGCCTCCAGCAGGAGTCTAATCTAAAGTGGAATCCTACTAGGCAGGGATTGCTCTGATGGTGTCTCAACTTCTTCTACTCCCTAGAGTGATCCTCACAACTGTTGGGCTAGTTTAGTCTTTAGGGATAACAAAAGAAAAGGGATAGCTTCTACCTGTGCTAGGCATAGTTGTAACATCTCTGAGAATTGTTGTGGATCTTGCAGTATGGAATTTGACTGTTCTTTTAGTGAGGTTGTGATTTTTCTTGACTGAGTCTCCTATGGTGTTTGAGACTCTTCCTCCTTTTGCATTGTTTCCTGCGTTGTGGGTGGAACTTCAAGGGTTCCGCTCTAATCCTTTGGGACTTCTGTGTCACTCTCTGTTCTTAGAGACTGTGTATCTGGGAGGGGGACATATGGTAGTTGTGTGAGTACTGGTGCTATGGATGGTTGGCTCTCCTGAAAGGGAACATTTTTTCGAATATCAAGTTGCATAGGTTATGGGGAATTGGGCGGTAGGAGGACTGTGGTATCCATAATTGGTGGTGACAGTTGTTGCTTAGTGACTATGGTGGAAGGTATACTAGGGTTATACTCAGGGTCATCGATAATATGGATAATATTTTGGGTTGCTCGAGTGGCTTCTCGGGTGCGAGGTAGCACAGTCGATATAGGCTGTGGGTTGATGATTTTAGCTGGGTTTACTTCTAGGGACACACCGGTTTTGGGATTCTTGGACGAAACCTCATGTATGAATGCGATAGATAAAATTTTGTTAATGGTTTTACCTGAGAAGATGGCCTTGTCTGGAAGCTTAGGACATCCTGTCAAAGGCCTCTTTTTTCTCTACAACTAGTGTTCTTCCTCTTCCTCTAATTCTGAGGTCATTGGAGACTTCTGGGGTTGTTCTAACTTTCTAGAGCTCGACCTTGCTTCTTTTGTTGGGTTCTTCTTCTTTAACAATTCTGGTGGTAATGAATAATAAACACCCAACTTACGTAGGGTGCTTTTAACTCTTGGACAAGAAAGGATTTCATTGTCCGGTATCTCCTCATCCAAATAGAATGGTAGGGGCCATGTATGAAAGTCTGAAGGATTTACATGCCTTGACCAGACGAATGTATAATGACAGTTCAGAGAAAATGAGATGTTCCTTGTATGCAAATTCAGAATTTTTTGTGGTATAAGCATCCTTTGGGTGGCGTCAATCAACTGATTGTACCACTTTAGGAATGTAGTGTTGTTGAAATCCATGTTTTTTTAGTCTTCCCTTGCATGCCAAGGCTCAAAAATATTGGCGAGGCAGCCTTTGTCGACAGATTCTAACTATATTCTCGTGGGTGGCCTCCACTTCAGCATTGTAAAATCCATAAGCATATATTTTTATGTGAAGGTACCCCCCTTCTCTTGAACTTCCTCGCAAGCGACAAGGAGTTCTTCCAACAAGTAACTACACCAATTGAACATAACATTTGCGTAGAAGTTAGCCACTAACAAGGCATCCAGTGTATATTCACCCTTATAGTAAGAGTGCATGATCTTTCTAGCGATCACGTAGCATGTCGTTATGACCGTCTCAGGGAGGATTGGTTCAATATTTGTTGTGCAATCTCCCCTCTATGTATGGAAGCGCTCATATAGGCTAATCTCACCCTTCCTCTTTCCATGCTTGCTTGGTCCTTGAAATCCTTTGGAGACGTCTTCGCCCTCCAAAGATAATCTTGTAAGTTGGTGAATATCTTCAAAATAAATGGGATATCATCTGTCAAGACATAAACTTCGATCATGCACCCTGTTGATCGGGAACTTGGTGCATTGCGCAAATTCTCTAGTGGTTTTGAACATTGGGAGGTCCCGGAGGTTCACGATCGTTGAGTGGAACAAATTTAGAAACTCAACCTTTGGGAGAAACTTCACCTCTCTTGTCGGACCAGAGTCCATCTCACAGAACACGTCGATGTTCATTTGGGGGAACAATTTCATGTCCATGAGATCCAAGTTGAGGAGTTTTGTCTGCTTAGATTTTCCTTTGACATCACTTAGGACCTCAATCCTAGGATCATAGGGCTCATATGGAACTTCTTCTTTCGATACGGAGCCTCGTCCTCCTAATATTCTTGGCATGTTGACGCTACAATTCTAGTAGCAACATTGGATCGGGAACTAGGTGGCGATCAACTTCTCAGAATGCACTAGGATGAAGAGACTCAACATGAGAAGACAAGTAGATGAATAAAACGTCATTATGAACAAGATTACAAAGTATTATAGATAAGGTAACGGGATAGACCATTAATGAATTATCAATGAACGAGTAAGTAGGCCAACAATGAAATCTATGGTGTGGATGTGCGACGGGACTGATAACGGGGTCAAATATTCTAGCCAGATATTGACTTTAATGGGTCTCTTACTCAACACGTGGTTGGCATGAGGGTCTTACCATTTTAACAGTTGAGAATCATGGCCAGCTTATCAACAATATCGACAGTATCTGCAAGTACCACAACTTCCTTCCTATAGACCAACTGAAACGGGGTGTACTTGTGCAACTTCTTTGTGGTAGTTCTATAAGCCCATATAATTGTTGGAACTCTGTCATCTCAGTCCTCCATGTTTTTGTAACACACCTTCATTATCCCTCTCTCTAAAATATTGTTGAATGTCTTTGTTGTTTCATTAGGTTGTGGATGATAAGGAATGCTCTTATGGTGTTGAATAAGAAATTGTGTCATCAATGTTGCAATTGTGTTACTAATGAAATGGCTCTCTTGATCACTAGTCGGGATCCTAGGACATCAAAACCAAGCAATAATATTTTCAAATATAAATCTAGTCGTTGTATCTGTTGAACAATCCTAGAATTCTTCTTCTTCATCCCACTGTGTAAGATAGCATGTTGCGGTAATGATATATATGGCCTTTGAATCTTGCGGGTGAGTTAATTGGTCCAATAAAGTGGACATCCCATTTCTCAAAGTCTTGTAATTCCCTAACCGGATGAAGAGATCATTTGTCTCTGTGTGATGGCTTCCCTACTTTTTGACAAACATCGCAAGACCTAGCATATACTTTATCATCTTTGAATAACGTTGACCACCATAATCCGGCTTGGAGAACCTTCTGTGTTGTAGCTTTCCCTCCAACATACCCTCCCGCAACTCCACTATGGCATTCCCATAGGATATCTTTCCTTTCATGGTTTAGGACACACTGTCTGAGAATTCTAGCAAGTCCCCTATTATAGAGTTGGCCTACAATAAGTTATAATCTATTGTGTGGACTACCAGGTGCCTCTTCTGGGTTGCAGAATAATTCTTTGGGCAAGTACCTGTACTGAGGAAAGAAGAAATATCTTTGAGATATTTTAGAATGGATTCAATCTGGAACAAGTCTGCATCGGGGATATGGTCGTCCACTACTCCTCCACTTTCGCCTAATTCCATTATTGACAGGCGATCCTGTCCTAAGTTACATCTTCCATGTTTGACAGTTACCCCAAAGGAAAAATATTGAAAGAGTAAGAACCACCTGCAAATCCTTCCTTCAAGAACAAGCTTATTTACAAGGTATTTCAACGTAGAATGTTCAGTGAAAAACTTAAAATGAGAACCTAGTAAATAGTGTCAAAATGTTTGCAACTCATAAATCATAGCCAAACCTTTCCTTTCGGTTGTTATGTAGTTGTGTTTAGCTTGAGACAACTTTATGTTGGAAACGTATATAGGGTGATCAATATTCCATTCACTTGGTTGTGTTAAGATGGCTCCTAGCACAACACTCGATGCATCCACGTGTACATGGAGTTCAATTTCCCAATTGGGGTAAATAAGGATTAGTGCAGTACTAAGCTTTTCCTTGAGTGTATCAAACGCCTTGTCACACTCAATCGTTCATCGAAATGCTTCGGACTTCTTCAGTAATTTCTCCAATGGTGTTGTAATATTGGCATATCTTCGGATGAACCTACGGTAGTATCCTGTATTACCAAGCATCCTGCACAATTGTTTCTCACTTGTCGGTGGTGACATGTTCAGGGTAACTGTGACTTTAGCTGGGTCTACCAGGACTCCTTCCCGGCAAACAATGTGGCCTAGAAGGTTGCAGTGTGGTACATAGAAAATACACTTCCTCAGGTTTAGATCTATCTGTAACTCCCAACATCTATCAAACATCAACCAGAGTAGCCTTACATGCTCCTTCAACAAATTGTATACCGGCCAATAATCCATGTAGACTTCTAGGAACCTATGTATGAAATCACGAAATGATGCAATAACAATCTTGGAGAAGACTACAGGGGCATTCTTCAGTCCAAAAGGCATTACATTATATGTGAATGAACCCCACTCAGTTATAAAAGTGGTCTTCTTCTTGTCATCCTCTGAAATTTTGACTTGGTGATACCCTAAGAATCCATTTGTAAATGAATGTGCTTCTTTCCCCGCAACCTAATATAATACCTCATCACTGAAAGGTGTAGGAAATGGATCATGTACACATGCGACATTCAAAATCCTATAGTCAACACAGACTCAAATGTCCTCATTACCCTTTTTGTTATGTATTACTATAGGGCTAACCCATTTTCTTCTTTGACAAGAAAGATTAGTCATGCCATAAGAATTTTGTCTATTTATCTTTTGACCTTTTATTTTACCTTGGGATTGAGACGATATAGTTTGTGCTTTATGGGTTTCAAGTCAGGTTTTAGCTCGATATTCATCTCTCCCATGGTTCCTTTTATGCCTTTCATTTTTGAAAATTTTTTGGGGAATAGGTCTTTGTGTTCCTACAATAGACTCTGAATTTCATTCATTGTTTGTTCATCCCAGTAATCCCCTATAGAATTTATCTTAGGATGCTCTTCACTCCCTATGTTTACCCTCTGCAACTTTAGAGGATGGGTATAGGTGTTACTTGTATGACTAGGTGTAGTATCCTAGATTTCCCTAGTTCCCACAGTTTCTTTAATATTGAGGTTCCTAAGTTCTTCTACTTCATTAGGTTCTTCCGGGTCTTTATCAACTTTGCAGCAAGCTACCGCTATTTCGACAGGGTTGTGGTCTCGGTTGGACTGAAGAAAATGGGCATGATCATAACATACTATTGGGTTTGATCTGGATTCACAATCATCAGTAAATAGAATATTATGAATTCTTTGAAGGACTAGGTGAAGCTCAGGAGTCCTATCCGTAAAAGAAAAGTCTCTGCAAAATTGGTCTTCTAGTGTCTTCCACGGGTTTGTTTATCTTATGTTCTCTTCATGGATGTACCAGGTTTTTGGAATTGCACTTAATGAATGGAAAAATAAGTGAACCCATAAATGATATGGTACTTGCACAAATTGCCATTTCTTGATGCAATGCTCAACATGTAGATTTTAACCTTGTAAAATTATTTACTACAAACAGATTTTCAGTAAAAGAACAAAAAAGATACAATGGCATATACACATATTACACAGATATTTTTCCCTTGGAAACCCAAACTGGAAAAACCAGCATATTCTATATTCATTAATAGTGATACATTGTTTACAATACAATATACATATAGGAGCTAGCGGCATCCAAAACCCTAACCCAGTGACCTGGATTAGTCAACAACCCTAATTCCTTAACCAAAAATAGAAAACCATTGTCAAAAAAACCATGTGTCGAAAAAACGCCCAACAATGGACATGAAAATTCAGGCAACATGAAAAATGAGGCAAAAAAATGTGACATGTTTCCTGAGGTAAAAGGAAACATGAAAAACGAGGCAAAAAAATGTGACACTAGAGCTAGTAATGCAAAGAATATAACACATACCCAACACAACATGGATTATGGGGTTAGACTACCCATCGAACAGTTGCGCTTCACGAAAATCCATGTTCATATATGTTGTTACTTGATCACTTCTGAGAAATCTATATCGAATAACTCGCTTTGCATCCTCCCAATATAGAAGTGAAGCTCTATGAGTGACCCACCACCTGGTTGGGGTATCCTTCAAAGTTATGTCCAAAACTGAGAGCCTTTTCTCTAGCGCTAATTTTTTGTTTATTATAGTGAGGAATTTATTCAATAATGAAGTATCGGCGTATGTTGGGTGATCCCTCATCTCGGTTCCAATCCATCTTGTTTCCCTAATAGTTGCACAATGACTTAAAAATATTTTGTATGAACCCTGCTGCCAACTATCAAAAGCTAGTTATGACTCCTCCTCAGCTGACTGTATACTCCTCCAACTTATAGATCCATCTGCAGTGGGGTTGATGTAATATGGTTTCATCCCTATTGTTATGGTGTATAACTGATCAAGAACTTTTGATTCCATGTTATTATCCACTGGCTCAATATATCTAGGTGACATGTATGGATCTAAGTGTTGGACTAATTTTACTCCATCTGCTTCAAACATCATAGTGTCCCTCTTTAAGTCAATGACAACATAATTGGCATAAACCCAATCAATTCCTGATAAGGTAGGGTAGGGGTCTTCATCTCCCATGATTTCAATCACTTCAAAATTAGCTATTGTTTTAAGTCTTGCAATATCTACTTCCACATCTTCTAGCCTTCCCACTAGAAAAATGCAGTATTGATATTCCATTCTCAGCTGGATGGAGGAATAGACTAATTGAGGTTTCCCTAGAGCCTCCCAAGTATTTTTGGGTAAGATGTTGACATATGAGCCCAAGTCTAGCATGACATATTTAATTTCAAAGTCGTCTAACTGGGCTTCCAACCTAAATTATTTTCCAGTTCGCACCTTACTTATTTGTACTTTGTGTGTGTTCTTCTTAGGGAGGTTGGTGATTATATTGGTCTCTGGGGTTCCCTCATCCCCCAAGATTAGGTACAAGGTGTTACGAAACTTCTCAAAAATTTGATCATCTCCTAGGATATTAGAGAATAATTGAAACCAAAGGTTGATTATATTTTGGACTAGTCATGGGGTCTTCTTGAATTTACAGGGTTTCGGGGTGTAGGATGTGAGGTAGGAGCTTGAGAGGTCTTGGGTTGAAGGGTGACTTTAGGATTATTTTCTCTTATTTTTGGAGTAGATTCTCCTTTAAATATTTCCACTGCATCTTTGAAAAATATTTTTTGTTTCAAAGGATCATACATGTTATCCTTGGGGGCTGATTTTTGGATATTGGGTTAATTGTCAGCATCTTCCCCAGTTTTTTCTCCATTGTGAGTTATGATGTCGATTTTAGGTAACCTCTCTTTGAATTCTCTCTTGAGTTCTAAGCCTATGAATTTAACTCCTCTTTGACGAGACTGATCCTCCCACTTTGTGATCAGATATGGGTACTCTTCAGTTGCGTGGGATTTAGCTCTGCAATGTGAACACCATGGCCATTTCAGATGAAGACAGTCTCTAGCCATATGTCCTTGTTCATCAAAACTATCACATCGACCTAGTCCTCATCCTCCATTCCTTCCTCCTTTAAATCCTCCTGCACTGCCACTTCCCCGACCTCTTCCCATCCCTTGGGGTGTTTCGTTTATCCTGAATGTAGTCTGGTCCAGTCTGTCAGAAAGTGCATATAATTCCCTACATTAGTTTGTAGCATGCATCATGGACCCACAGAATTCACAATGTATTGTATTTGGCGCAAGTGAGTACTTCTTGGTGCAGAAATTTCTTGGTGCGTGCCCCTGAGTCTGACAGATTTCATAGTATTTGGATATCTGAGTGGGTTGAGCACTTGGGAAAGCGTTGTATTGAACTAGTGCATGCCATGGCATAGTTTTTGATACCTGCATAACTCCTCTTGTTGGTCCCATAGAAGGGTTTCCCATTCCCCTTATCTGTGGACACTCATTTTCCACGTGCCCCTCTGTGTAGCATCCTATACACCAAACTTGAGGTCACGTTGGCTTGAGTAGATTTCATTCATGGATATTCTCTATGAGCACAGATATCTATCCTTGGAGATTCGACATGTGTGAATCTACCAGAGGTCTATTTATCCTCAGGCTCCCTTGGTATCCTTCCATGGCTTCAATCTTCATTGATAGTTACAAAACCTTTGTCGGTGTGGCTATTCTTTGTTTCTTCAAGGGGATTTGTTTCAAAAATGACAACCCTTGTATGTACCATTCCTTTTGACGGTCTTCATGAATTGGGTGTGTCAATATCCCAATAGCATCCTTAAACTTCTGATGGTATTCCCATGTGGACTCCCCCTCTCTTTTTTGAATCTCACGAGAGCTTGTTATTCTAACTGAGGTAGCTTGAATTTGAAAGTGAATTTATGACGCACCGGGTCAAGGGTAAAGGCATGTCCTTGTACCCCAGGATCAATAGCCTTCATGTACCATTTGAGGGCATGACCCCTCAAGGTAGTATGGAATTCTACTAACTTTTTCGCATCCAAGGTCCCTCTGGACCTCCAGATATCCTCACATAGAAACCAATGATGTTCTACGTCCTCATCCCCTTTACCCTAGAATTATGGGTATCGGGCGATCGATACTCCTATGTTTCTTTCCATTGTCGATGTTATTGTTCCTATCAAAATAAATCCTAATGGCCATGGTTGCAATTTACTAGGAAACCCTACTATCCTCCCACTGTTTATGGTTGCGGGTCTTGCTGAACCGACTGAATTCAACAAAATAGGATTTGCATGAGTATGAGGTACTAATCTTACTAAGGTTATTAAAGACACCTAGGGGATGGGCAACTTGGGGCTGGTTCCACTAACTTCTGGGTGGGTTTCTTTTATCTGGGGGGTCTCATTTTCTTGTACCAGAGAAACCTGCTCTACCTCATGGTCAACTCCTCCTAGGATAGGGATCGAATATTCTCTATATTCTGCAAGATCCAGACATCCCTCGTCCTATCTTTCTTCTACACCTTCCTTAATTATTTCTTTCTACGATTCTCTTTCTTGCAGTCTTATATTGGCTAGTATTTTTTGTCTTCGCAACCTCCGTAACTTCTATGACTTTCTTTCATCTGTTCCTCCAGGTCTGATTTCTTTCCATAGCACTTTGGACTGCTTCGATGCTCTATTTACCTTTCCTCACCACCATTTATCAACTATGGCAGCTCTCATGAGGGCGCGCGCTCAATTCTTGTTGTTTTCTCTTCCCCCATCTATCAAAGAACATGTTCCCCTTCTTAGGTCATGAACCTACCCCAAAATTTCCCCATCCCGAGTGCATGAGTTTAGTTTTCCATCTCATGGGAGGGAACAACTAGCATCCCCTCCTCCATGAAAAAGACCTTGATACAAAGGGGAATTTCCCTCAACAATATTCCCCGTGCCCCTTTATTGAATATTTCTTTGGATCATGAAAAACACTGGTGGTTCTCTGCTGCAAACCCAATGATATAGCCTTCCAAAGACGTGTCAACCCAGAAATCCATCGGTCGAGTGATCTAGTGATCCAGTCGGTGAAGCTTTGCTAGCTTCTCTATATTCAAAGAACCAATTGATTTAACCCATTCTTTGAATTCTGGTGCTTCTTGTAGATGATCTACCCACTAGAACAATTTTTCTGGGAATTCTACCCAAAAAATATCACACTAGTCACTTGATCTTTTCGAGTAGAAGACAAAATCCTTGGTGGCGTCCCATTTCAAATTCCATAACTCTGCTTCCTTCAGTATAAATGCATCACACTTACATTCCCACCATTGTTGAATGTCATACTTGTGGATCCGTGGAAGAATTATCCCTATAGGTTCCCTTGTAAAATCAGGGTCTCGATGGCGAAACCATTTTGTTGGCGCAAAGTTGTCAGACCAGAGTCCTCTTCAGGTTACCAACAAAAGGGTAGTGATGTAGTCTAGTGCATTGGCATTTTCATCTTTTTGAAAGGAAAGAAGTCTCATCCGAAGTGCAACTGAGACAAAATAACTAAGGGAAGGGTAAGAAGAATGTTATAGAGATCTATAACCCATCTATATTGTTACCATTCTAACACAAGGTAGATTACTCGATTCAAATCCTTAACATATTATACATTGATATATGAGAACATGACTATACAGAACATCCAAAAGTGATAAAGATATGTAATTCATAACAAACAAGAACATAATGATAGTTCAAAGATATAAAAATTAATATAAACCAGGGGCATTTTCAAAATTTGATCTCCATTCTCTTTCTATTATATCAAAAGTCTTGGAAAATAAGAATTCACATCTTTACATTAATCATCTACCCTACTCAGCATAGAAAGTTCAATAAGTATATCTCACTACAATACTACAGCTGATAGTAATCGGTCTAACTTATTCCCTTACTAATTACTTTCTAGATATGGAGTACAGATCTAGTTCTTTCATCGTGTTCCTCTCTCCTATATTTCACACACCCACCCATTACAATACAGTACCATCCCAAATAGAATCCATACAATCAGTTCATTTTCCACCTTGAGAACCCGTAGGCCCTCTTCTCTTCTTGATTTTTTTGTAACTGTATGGTCTCAAAACTAATTATGTGTTGGCTTCATAATGTGTTCTATTCCAACATCTTTATATTGTGTGTTTCCTTTTTTGTCCTTCTTCACTTGATGGGATGTCTCCTTGATAACTTTCATAAATTATTTTATCAAAACGAAGGGTCTAACATCATTCACATGATTGGATTTGGGTATATGCAATAAATTATTTTAATAACTATTTATTAAGATTGTTTCATTGAATATATGTTTCAACAACTTGTAAGTTGTCAAACTCTTTTGAGATTTTACAAGTAAAACTTAACCCTAGGTTCAATCACAGTATTTTCCCCTTCTTATTAAATACTTTTCTCTTGATTAGGAGTAAAGATATCCTTTTATTAATCAAGATATGTTTTTTTTTTGTTCACTTGCATCTTAGGATTAATCTGCATTTGCATTTAGGATAAATTATTTTCATTCTTTAATTCTCCTTACTTAGGAGCAAACCCCAATGTGGCTTTGTTGAGCCCTTGTTTCAGCAGAGGGTTTCCTTCTTCAAGCATCTATGAGAGGGAAATTCCTTTCCTTCTGTCTGTCGATAAAAGAAAGTACCAAACTACATTAATAGATAGAAGGTCATGTATATATATTTGTACATATATATATCAGTCTAGATTAGATTAACATCATATTAGACTAGTTTTAGATAAGGGTAATTGGACCTATAAACCCAGTCGAAATCACCATCCCAAATGGATAATGGTTTAATTGGGACCCTGGTCGGGTGATCTCCCCAATGTTGAACATGGTTAGTTTTGGCCATCAACACTATCCAACTTATGATGGTACGTTGGATCTACATAGTTTTTTCATTGATATGGAGGGTAAGGTTGCATTAGAACAATGAATCTCAACACTTGACCTAGTTTTGAAGTACTCTCCAACCAGGTGGTGAGATTCATAAAAGAACTATGTCTTCTTGGGATGAAGTCAATCTTGCTACACAACATCGTTTTCTTCTACTAATGCAAGTAGACCAGTTGGGTAAAGATCGGAAGAAGAACAATCAGCTACTATCCTTGGAGATATATGACGACCTCTCTGAACCAACTGAGCACATTGAACATTGTTTAAAAGTATGTAAAGATGTGCAACTTCCCTCTTATATGTGGCCACATCAATTCTTCCATTATCTAGGAACCATTCCCAAGGCCTAGTATGTGCACAAGGAGACAAGAAGAAAAATAACATGTTGGAAGATACTCTCTATCTAGTTCTTCCATGACTTCTTGTTTACTGGTAAGACTTCTGAAATCAAATTTGTGCTGCAAAAAATCAAGAAAATGTTGTTTAGTAATGAATTTAAGCCTAAACATCCACTTACAGTTTATTCTAAGCATGAAAATTTGCTTGAATATAGATTTTACCCATATCTTATGAGAATGCACATGGCTTTTGGCAAGGTTGACAAGGATCCTGAGGACCCTGAGGATTTGGAAGAACTTAGACATTTAACCTTTAAAGAATCCATAGGTGTTGGACAATTGTTTTGGACAGTTGGTTGTTATTGATGTCAAACCTTAGAGTGGTCTTGGATATTGATGTCAACCCTTAGAGATTGATGTCAACCCTTGGAGAGGTCTAGCGGACAATTTATTGACATATGTATGATCGAGATTGATGATGATTTAGTTGGGTACATTTGATGAAGTCTACATGTAGCCCCAGAGGTGTGGTTATGGGACCTGAATTTGATTAAGGAATATGGACAATAAGGATATTTTAATTGATCTGAAAGGATCCAGAGAGGCCTAGGAATGACTCAGAGTCCTTATAAGTACCTCAGGAAGCTCAGAATGGCCTTAGCAGATGGAGAAAGGGAAAAAAAATCAAACTCATCAAAATTGGCATCATCGCGAAGAGTGTGTCGCAAGCTTTCCAACAGCATAAACAGTTCGTCAAACGGAGTTACGGATCAAAATATATTCACGGTCAAATTTTTTGGTCAACCTAGCCCAACTAGCAGGGATGAGTCAGCATTTGTACTGTTGGCGTCAGCATCAGTATGGATGATGTCAGGATCCATATAGGGTACAGGGCACAATCAGAGATCAACACATGTCATGATGACATCAGCATGATGACATGGTAGCACTAGAGGCTTCCATGTGTCACTCAAATTCGACATTTTTAGGTCGACACATGGACCAATGGGAAAGTGCCATGTGGCAGTCCGTACAGCCATTTGGCATCTGTATAACCAAATGGTAGGTGACGTGGAATCTGTGTCAGACGTGGTAGGTGACGAGGCAGTATGTACAGTACAGTGGAAAGTTGACCATGCAGGCAGGTGACGTGGCATGATAACCATGCATAATATGGTTGACATGGACCAATAGTTGACCTCCGCGTGGCCTAGTCATGGGCTTCAACATGGCAGCGGGAAAATTCCCAATGAGGGCCAATAACCGAAAATGTAAATTTAAAAAAAAGGGTCAGTCTGTCAAATCTAGTGAAGGTTCCACCAAATCTCGTGGTCGATCCCGCTATATCCGGCTTCACCAAAATTAATGGCAAGCTTCCACCACATTCAGCCCAACATCCTGGCGTATCCTCCAATTTTGGAAATAGTCATGGTGGTTAGTGCCACTATGATTTTTGGTTATAACTAGTAGCCAAAAGGGGGAGGCCCGCGGGTTTGACCTCGGGACCTCTCCAACCACATTTCTAATATAGCATTTGCCAATCGTTGGGCCAAACAGCCTTGTTGTATAATCCACCCAGGTTTTTCATTTAAAAAATACATTTTTTCCAATGCATGGGAAGGAGGGTGCATGATGGTACGATTGGGCACGGAATTCAATGCATTTTTAAAGAATTAATTGCAGGTTGTAGGCACAGAAACCAAGACAAAATTTATCATGGGCCTGGGAGTGCCAGACTCAGATTGAGGCATGGAGACAGTCATTTTTGGGTAATTTGACACCACGAATTCAATGGTGTTGTTTTTTTCTAATCTGAGAAAATATTCTCAGTTTAATTCCAGAATGAGGTATACTTATGTATTTTTCCAAATTCTTTTGTTGAGTTAATAAAAATGGCTACCCATTTGAGAGCAGGACCCAGAGACATAGTCCACCAGGGATGAACTCCGTTATCAAGTTTTTTGTGTTAAGATCGATTCTTATGTCTCTTTCTTATTGAGCTTTCCTTCTTTATGGTGCACTTTATTTATGCTCATTTAATACAATTCTTTAATAAGTCACATCAATGAAAAGATCATGGATCATGTTGGTATCATAGCAGTAATCTTTGACTTGAATTGTTGAGTGTAAATGCTTACTAGGGCCAAGCATAAACAAGGTGAAGGAACACTTAATACTTTCAACCCAAAGATCGGTCATGCATCCCGAAGGAAGAAAATGGATGAAGAGGACAAGCGTGATGAACAGGAGAAAAACTTCCATATGGTCTTCTATCGCATGTCAAAAATGGTCAAGTGAATGTATGGAGACTAAGAGAAGAGGATGAAAAAGAAAGGGAAGAAAAAGGAAGCACAAGCAAATGAAAATACTTCAGTGAACCAAGGGGCTAGAGGAGACCCTCCTGAGCCTCCATTTTCACCATCGAGTTCTAGCTCTTTTTCCTCTGATCATTATCATCATTCTCATCATTCTAATGTTAATCATAAAGATTCTTTTAAGAAACCATTATCCAAGCTTGATGTAAAAATTTCTTTACCTATGTTTAATGGAGATGTTAATCCTGAAAATATAGATAATTGGATCCAACAGGTTGAAGTATATTGTCGTGTACAACAGATTGATGAAGAGGAAGTAAAAGTGCAATTAGCCTCTCTTCGGTTGGAAGGCAGTGCTCTTGTATGGTGGGAGAGCAATCTTTAGGACATTTTTTTATTCTTTCTTCATGGTTGAAATTCAAATCAGCAATAAGAAAGCAATTTTATCCATTGGGTTATTTACATAAAGAAATGATGGAATGGAAACATTTAAGACAAAGTAAAGGTCAAACAATACAAAGTTTCACGGAAGAATTTAGGAAGAAATCACTTGCACTAAACATTCCTTTAGATTCTTATGAAACTTTGATGAAGTATGTTGGCACACTTCATAGTTATATTCATCATACTTTAATGTTGTTTAACCCCACCAGTCTTGACGAAGTTTGTGTGCAAGCCACTCACCTTGAAAACATAGAAAATAATGTTCAAGAAGATCCCATAAAGAAACCTTCCAAGTTCCCACATAATCAGTTTAAAGGAAAGTTTAAAAGAAAGGACAAAAAGACCACCACTACAAAGAAGGGAGAAGGAAAGCCATCTTGCACTCATTGCAAGAAAGATGGACATGAGGATGAGCATTGTTGGGAATTGCATACATAGAAGAGACCAAAGCAGTTCGATGGAAAGGGGAATACAAAGACCGTTGCTACAGTGCAACAAGATCTTGGTTATGATTCAAGAGATGAGGAAAAGATCAGAGCGGTTGGAGTACAAGGTAAATATTTCCTTCATGCTATTTCAAGTTCCACTAATGAATCTCATGATGATGAAAGAAAGAGGAATGAATTATTCCACATAAGGATTGTATCTAAGCATACTAAGATTGATACTTTGTTTGATCCAGGTTCCCAAGTTAACTTAATATCTAAGACACTTTTCAAAAAAAGGGGTCTTGAAACAAAACCACATCCAAAGCCTTATCCTCTTGGTTGGGTATGCGAAAAAGCAAAACTTAATGTCACCAGGCAGTGTAGGGTAAGATTTTATATTGCTTCAAAAATGGTTGATGAAGTTGATTTGGATGTTGTTTCACTTTATACATGTGGCATAGTGTTAGGGAGTCCATAAATTTATGATAGAAAAGCAATCTTCTTTTGTCATTAGAAAAAATATCACCTTACTAAAGGAGAAGCAGAATACATTGTTAGAGCCCATAGAATGAAGGTTAACACAACACTTGTTAGTGCAGGACAAATGAAAATACTCATAAACACTAATAAGAGATATGTACTCGTGGTTGTAAGAGAAAAGGATGTTGCAATATCTGACGCCTTCCAAGGATGTGATCCTTCCCATAAGAAATAATTAATTGATATTTTTTCTAATTATGATGAGGTCTTCCAGGAACCAAATTGGTTACCTCCTAAGAGGTAAATCCAACATGAAATACATCTTCAAATGGATTCTCTCCTTCCTAATGTGGTCATGTCCAGAATGTCGATTGTAGAGATGGCATAAATCAAGAAACAGGTACATGACTTGTTGGACCGAAGGGTCATCAGACCTAGCTCATCTCCTTGTGGTTCTCTAATTGTGATGGTTCCAAAGAAGGATGTCACATGGTGAATGTGTGTCGATTATCGAGCCTTAAAAAAAATCATGGTGAAAAATTGATACCCTCTTCCTCGTATAGATGATTTACTTTATCAATTAAAGAATGTTGTTTATTTCACTAATTTGGATTTGCGCAGTGGTTACCATTATATCAGGGTTGGAGAACATGATGCATGGAAAACTGCCTTTAAAACCAAACAAGGTCTATTTTAGTGGTTAGTTCTGTCGTTTGGGATTTGTAATGCTCGAGAAGCCTTCATGTGTGTAATGAATGATGTATTCAGGCCATTCTTATATAACTTAATTGTGTATTTATATGACATTCTTATATTTAGTGGGACTTGGATGAACATGTACGGCATGTAAACCAAGTATTGGATACTTTATGAAGGGAAAAATTGAATGTAAAATTGTCCAAATGTGAGTTTGGCAAGACTGCACTGGTGTACTTAGGTTATATTGTAGGAGGAGGACAATTGAAAATTGATCCTTCCAAAATTGATGTAATTGTAAATTGGACTGAGCCCACAAATGTAACTAAAGTACGAAGCTTCTTGGGTGTAGTTCAGTACTAGAGGAGATTCATCACAAACTTCTCATTTATTGCAGCTCCTTTGCATGCCTTGACCAGTGTGAAGAACACTTTTCAGTGAGATGGAAAGCAACAAAAGGCCTTCGACACATTGAAGGAAAATATCAGTACAACACCAGTATTAGCATTGCAGAATCTTCAGCAACCATTTGAGAACAAGATGGATGCTAGCGGTTACGCCATGGGTGTAGTATTGATGCAGTATCGTAAGCCTATTTGTTACCACTCTGAAAATTTTAACCAAGTTGTTGTTAACTATCCTACATATGATAAAGAGTTGTAAGAATTAGTTCAGAGAGTGAAAAAATGGAATCATTACTTGTTATGAAAAGAAACAATCATACATACATATCACCAGCCCTTACAGTATCTCCAAGCAGAAACCAAGTTGCAACAATCTCAACATTATAGATGGATGGGTTTTATTCAACAATTCCATTTGGTAATCAAGTATAAAAATGGTACAAGTAACAAAGTAGTTGATATGATTTCTAGACTTCCTATTGTTGCTCCTATTGTTTTGAAGAATGATTCTTTATCTCATGGTATCTATGTTGAACAATATGTTGTTGATGAATATTTTAAAGATGTATTTGAGAAGCTAACCCATGGTACACAGGTGGAGAAGTATTGTTTGCAGTAGAACTTACTCTACCATCTTGGAAATCTATGTATTCCTAGAAGTGAACGAGTCCATGTAATACGAGAAGCTCACACTTCTCTTGTGTCTGGGCATTTTGGGGTAGGAAAAACCATGCCTCATTTGCAAAGGTTTTGTTACTGGCCTCAGATGAAATCAATTGTAACCAAGTATGTAAAGGGGTGTGTGATGTGCTCTACTTGTAAGCCCACTAATAGAAAATTTGGGGTGTACTCACCACTTCTTGTTCTATCTCATCCACAGGAAATTATTTCCATGGACTTTGTAGGGGGTTTACCAATGTCAAAAAGGGGTCATGACTAATTGTATGTAGTAGTGGATAGGTTTAGAAAGATGTGTATCTTGATGCCATATAAAAATCAAGTCATTATTGAGAAGACTGTTAATCTCTTCTTTCAATATGTTTGGGTCCACTTCAGGTTGCCCACATTGATTATCTCGGATCGAGATACTTGATTCCTTGGACAGTTTTGGACAATTTTGTGGAGAGTGATGGACACCAAGTTGAAGAGGATTACGAATTTTCATCCACAAAACGACGGTCAAACAGAGGTTGTTAACCGAACAGTGGTACAGTTGCTTCAAGGCTACTGCAGCAAGCATCCCAAGTTGTGGGATGACTAGATAGCCTATATTCATCATGCTTACATTCCTCCACTCGGTGTTCTCCATTTGAGACATGCTTTGGATACTTTCCTAAGGTCCCTTTGGACTTGATGTATGGGAAAGATGTCGATTGAAAAGAAGAAATAAAAGAAGACAGGGCCCACAAGTTCATTCAAAGGATCCAGCAAGTGCACCAAGCAGTGAGGAAGCAGTTGGAGAAAATTCAAGCACAGTATAAGGCTCGACATGAAAAGCACAGTATAAGGCTCGACATGACAAGAACAGGGTTGATCATCAGTTCCAGGTCGGAGACCAAGTAGGCTTCACATTAGCAAGGAGAGGTTGAAGGGTGAAGGCAAGAAACTTAAGCATATCCGATATGGACCATTCACCATCTTGGAGAAAAGCAGCACCAATTCTTTTCGATTAGATATTCCACCTTATATGCAAATTTACTCAGTTGTAAATGTGGAAAACTTGAAACTTTTTTATCCTCCCATGATCATGGATTATGGTGAGGAAGTTCCAATACCTTCAGTTGATGAGTTTTTTCCTGAGTACTTGGAAAAGTTGAAGAAAGATATCATCCTGGACATGAGAACAAGGACTTCACGCAGGTGTGATGTCGATTATATTCGAGTGGGCTTAAAGGGAACACATCCAAGCAAGGTAAAGTGGATTGAGAAAGACAAACTGAGGGAACTCTTCCCTCACTTACCCATTGATTGATAAAGGCTTTTGGTGTTCCAAAATCCCTCAGTGGGAAGGCATGATCTGAAAGGATCTAGAGAGGCCTAGGAATTACTTAGATTCCTCAGAAGTACCTTAGGAAGCTCAGAATGGCCTTAGAAAATAGAGAAAGGGAAAAAAAATAAAAGTCCTCAAAACTCAGCAAAATTGGCATCATCGTGAAGAGAAGGTCGCAAGATTTCCAAAAACATAAACAGTTCGTCAAATAGAGTTACAGATCGAAAGATATTCGCGGTCAAATTTTTGGTCAACCTAGCCCAGTCAGCAGGGATGAGTCAGCATCTGTACTGCTGACATCAACATCAGTACAGAGGATGTCAATTTTCGTACAGGGTATGTGGCACAATCAGAGATTGGCACGTGTCATGATGACGTTAGCATGACATCAGCATGATGATGTGGCAGCACCAGAGGATGCCACGTATCACTCAAATTCGACATTTTCAGGTCGACACATGGACCAATGGGAAAGTGCCACATGGAAATATATATATCTATGTGGAATCCATATAGCCACATGACGGGTGACGTGGCATCCATACTATTAGGTGGAAATATTGTCATTTAATTATGTTGTAGTACTTGCCCAACTATTTAATTTGTCAATCCGAGGTTCGTAGGCTTACGAAGCACACGCACTATATATGCAGGAATGAAGTAGAAGTAATCTAATCTAAATTGTTGAAATGAAACTAATCTAGTAAAGCATCAAAAGACTAACTAGGAAAGTAGGAAATTGCATAAGGCAAAAACAATACAACATGTGAAGAGTTGAACGACAAATGACATATGTGAGCTCACACAATATATCAATTTCAAATTATATTACAAGAGTCAAATGACAAAGCATGAAAGAATAACA
>JZKD02S1933930.1:20541-54659 GCA_000966675.3 Picea glauca
TGTGTATTGTGAAGATTATGCTGGATATTTTACTGTTATTCTGTTATTTCTAGCATTTCGTCTCTGTTCTGCATATTTTATATATCTGGTATCTTGCAAATATTTTGTTCATCACATCTTCATTGTTTACAATACAATACAATATATAGGATCCCATGGAATTCAAAACCCACAATCCACTGACCCAAATTAGTCAACAACCCTAATACCTTAATTGAAATTAGAAAACCATTGACAAAAACCATGTGTCGAAAAACCACCAAAACTGACCCAAAAGAGCACCAATTTTTTTGGGGGGGCCCACTATCCCCGAACCCATGTGTAGGGGGGATCTACCCCCCTATGGAAGCCCAATGTGCTCGATGCAACACAAACACTACATCTAGTCATGCAATGAATATAACATACACCCAACATTCTCCCACTTGTTCTTTTCTTTGCATACAAGGGGTTATATGGTTACATAGTCAACATTCTAGGGCATCAATGCCCATGTAGCCTCTACACCAAGATAAATTCTTAGTTCTCATAGATTTTGTTAATGAATCTGCAAAATTCTTCAAAGTATCCACCTTCATCAAAAACATTTTCCTTTCTTCAACCATGTCTCTCACAAAGTGATATTGAACATCAATATGCTTTGTCTTTGAATGATAAGTCGGGTTCTTTGCTAAGAAGATTACACTATGATTGTCACAATCTATCCTTATAGCTTGTTGTACCAACCCAATACCTAAACACAATCTCTATAACCATATTGCTTCCTTGCTTGCATGAGTGGCTTCCATGTATTCAACTTCAATAGTTGAGAGTGCCACTACAAACTATCTTTTTCTTATCCAAATGATTGAACCTCCAAAAAATTTAAACACATGCCCACTTGTAGATCTTTTGTGATCCATATCTCTAGCCCAGTCTGCATCAACAAACCCATGTATGTCCAACACTCTGTATAATCCTAGTCTTCCTTGGTAGCACAATCCATAACTAGTAGTGCCACACAAATACATGAAAACCCTCTTTACCGATGTCTAATGCTTCTTCCCTGGTTTTGACATATACCTACTCAAAACTCCCACTGCATGTGCAATTTATGGTTTAATACAAACCATTCCATACATCAAACTACCAATCACACTCGCATATGGAAGATGAGACATGCCCTCTTCCCCTTCCTATGTCTTGGGACACTAATCCACAAATAACTTTACACCTATAGGAATAGGGGCCTTGATCGGTTTATATTCCTTCATATTAAACCTCTGCAATATTGTCTCGACATATTTCCTCTAATTTAACTAGAGTTTCTTGTTTGCCCAATCTCTTTTAATTTCCATGCCCAAAATGAAATTTGCGGCTTTGAGATCATTCATTCCAAATTTAGAGGACAACTCGGTTTTCACATACTAGATAATCTACTTGTCGTTTCCTATCAACAACATATCATCCACATACAAGACCGAATAATTAATATGATCACCAATTAATTTGAAATACACAATGATCTGCTTTTCTCCATTTGAAGCCAAGTCCCAACATATAAGTATCAAATTTTTAATACCACATCCTTGGTGATTTATTTAACCCATACAGTGAATTTTTCATCTTGCATACCAGCTCTTTATTTCCCTTCATAACAAAGTCTTATGGTTGCTTCATGTAGATTTCTTCTTCCAGATCCCCATGTAGGAATGTTGTCTTCACATCCATTTGTTTTACTTTAAAATCAAATGTAGTAACAACAGATAAAATAAATCTAATAGAAGTTAATTTGGCAAGAGGAGAAAAAATTTCACAAAAGCCAATTCCCTCTACCTGGGAATAACCTTTTTCTACTAACCGAGCTTTGTATTTCTCCAATTTTCTTTGTTCATTCGTATTCTTCTTAAACACCCATTTTTTTTCCAATGGGATTTCTTCCAGTCAGCAACTAGACTAGATCCCAAGCCTCATTCTTGCTCAAGGATGTCATTTCTTCAATCATGGCCTTTTTCCAGAGTTTTCCATCCTCTAAATCCATTACCTCCCTAACAGTTCTAGGATCATCATTAGTAATAGACAAAGAAAAATTTGAATGGAAATCGGGTAGAGTATACCTTTTAGGTTGCCTTCTTTCCCAAACTCATCTCCTCAATATTTGAGTATGAGGATCTTCTTCTTCTGATTCATGTTCTTTTGTAGAGTCTGATTCATCATCCTTTAACTCAAACTCTATTTTCTTTGGTTCTTCCTTCCTTGGTAGGACTTCTTGTTTTACAACATCTTTGATTTCTCTAAATACCACATCTCAACCATACACTTCCTTCTTAGTTTTGGGGTTCCAAAGATTATAACCTTTCAGACCATCTTTATACCCAATAAAGATACACTGTTCATCCTTTTTATCTAGCTTACTCATGTTTTCCTTTGGAATGTGAACATAGGCCTTGTAGTCAGATACCCTAAGATGTGTGAGAGAGGGTTTATTACCATTCCATACCTTGTGTGGAGTCTTTTCATCCAGTGTTGATGAGGATGATTGACCAAGTAACATGTAGTACCCATTATCTCTATCTAGAATTCTTGTCCTAACCCGACACCACCAAACATGCACCTTGATTTTTCCATCAACATCCTATTCATCCTTTCTGCAACTCCATTATGGTGAGGTGTATATGGATTAGTATTCTTCTTTGCTATATTTCACTTCTTACAGAACTCTTCGAATTCTTTTCCGTATAAATCTCCACCATTATCCATCCTTAGCACCTTATTCTTTTCTCTGTTTGATTCTTCACAAGAGACTTAAACTATTTAAACCTATCAAAGACTTTAGATTTTTTCCTTAGGAAATATATCCATGTATTTCTCAAGAATTCATCAATAAATGAGACATAGTACATAGATTTTCCCAATGATGGAACCGACACAAGTCCAAACACATCACTGTGCACCAACTGTCAAATTCCCTCTGTCCTCGATGCATTAGAGAGGAATCTTACCCGATTCTACTTCTCATATATGCAATGTTCACATAAATCAAAATATATAGAGTGGTTAGACATATATTTAACCATACCTTTACCATGTAGTAGTCGAAGACCCTTCTCTCCGATATGCCCCTGTCTTTGATGCCATAACATAGTCTTTTCTCTAGAGACTGTACTAGTTTTTTATTCTTCAACTCCAATCTCAGGAACAATGGAACTATTACACCCATCACTAATATTTCTTCCTTGCATCTTATACAAAGTTCCAAACTGAACTCCCTTAAGAACATCATTTCTCCTTGAACCATCCTACAAGTTTCTTTCTCAAACACTGGTTTTACCCTTGCATCATCCATTTTTCTTACATAAATCAAATTTCTAGCCAATCCTGGGATGTGAATGACACCAGGGAGTGTTATTATCCTTCCATATATGAGCTTCAACTTGGATTTTCCTCATCCTATGATTTTTGTAAATCTCTTCGCCCAAAATCAAATTTGCAACACCAAGATCCTTCATGTCAAATTTAGAGGACAATTGAGTTTTCACATCCTGGATAATCTCCTTGATGTTTCCTATCAATAATATATCATCCACATGAAAGACCAAATAAATGAGATGTTAATAGATTAATTTGAAATACACACAGTGATCTTCGTTGCTCCTAGTGAATCCAAGTAACAACATATGAGTATCAAATTTTTGATACCACATCCTTGGTGATTTCTTTAACCCATATAGGGAATTTTTTAGCCTACATACAAGCTCTTTCTTTCCCTTCACAACAAAACCTTTTGGATACTTCATGTAGATTTATTCTTCCATATCCCCATGTAGGAATGTTGTCTTCACATCCATTTGTTCTCATTCAAAATCAAATGCAAAAACAACAAATAAAAGAAATTCAATTGAAGTTAACTTGGAAACAATAGAAAAAAATATCACCAAAGTCAATTCCCTCTATCCGGGAATAACAATTTTATACTAACCGACATTTGTATTTCTCCACTTTTCCTTTTGCATTCAGATTCTTCTTAAACACACATTTGTTTCCAATGGGATTTCTTCCATTCAACAACTCCACTAGATCCAAAGACTCAGTCTTGTCAAAGGCTACCATTTCTTCAATCATGGTGTTGGTTGTGGAGCCTGATTGTCTTCTTGATTTAGAGGTCTTCGTTTTCAGTCGTGTTTATACCCCATGAAGAATTTACACCCCGAAAGAATGTACACTCCTCCACGCGGGGGAGTGCAGGTGGGTGTTACCCCCCTGCGGGGTCCGGGGGGGGAAATTGCCTTGTAAATATATATCGTAATTTCATAGTAAATCTAGGTCGTTCATTATAAGGTTGTAGATATGACAGTAGAAGTTATGTTAGAGTTTTTTCCCCTAGAAGGAAACCCTCTTTTATGAGGGAAATGTGTTGCGGCTATGTATGGTTGTGAATATTGTATTATGAGAGAGGATATTGTGAGAGAAAGAAGAGGAAGTTACAGCGGGTGTGTTGTAGGTTGTATCCGTTCATTTTCTGGATAATAATAAAGGAAGGACCTGGAAATTTATCTGGTGGACATATCCCACACTGAGTGAATCACGTATATCTATGTCTCTAGTGTATTGTGTATCTTCTGTGTTTTATTTTATTGCTCTGCGATCCTGTTTTTCTAGCACATGGCCTTTTTCCATAGTTTTCCATCCTCTGAATCCACTGCCTCCCTAACAATTCTAGGATCATCATTAGTAATAGACAAAGAAAAATTTGAATTGAAATAAGGTGGAGTATACCTTTCTATTTTCCTTCTTTCTTGAACCGATCTACTCAATACTGTAGTATGGAGATCTTCTTCTTATGTAGAGTCTGATTCATCATCCTTCTGCTCAAACTCTATTTTCTCTGGTTCTTCCTTCCTTGGTAGGAATTCTTGTTTGACAATATCTTTGATTTCTCTAAATACCACATCTCGGATATACACTACCTTTTTAGCTTCTGAGTTCCAAATCTTATAACGTTTTAGATCATATTTATACCCAATAAAGATACACTTTTATACCTTTTTATCTAGCTTACTCCTAATTTCCTTTGGAATGTGTACATACAAAAAACAACCAAATACCTTGAGATGTGTGAGAGAGGATTTCTTACCAGTCCATACCTCGTGTAGAGTCTTGTCATCTAGTGTTAATGAGGGTGATTTATTCACTAGGTAACATGCAGTACCCAATGTCTCTGCCCAGAATTTCTATCCTAACCCAACACCATTGAGCATGCACCTTTCTTTTTTAGTCAACATCCTGTTCATTATTTCTGCAACTCCATTTTTTTGAGGTGTACATGGAGTATTATTATACCTTTCTATACCACACTTCTTATAGAATTCTTCGAATTCATTTCCACATAACTCTCCACCATTATCCATCCTTAGTGCCTTAATTCTTTTCTCTAATTGATTCTTCACAAGAGCCTTAAACTCTTTAAACCTGTCAAAGTATTCATATTTTTTCCCGAGGAAATATATCCATGTATTCCTCATGAATTCATCTATAAATGAGACATAGTACACATATTTTCCCAGTGATGGAACCGACATAGGTGCAAACACATCACTATGCACCAACTGTAAAATTTCTTCTTCCCTCGTTGCACCAGAGGGGAATCTTACCCGATTTTGCTTCCCATATACACAATGTTCATAGAAATCAAAATCCAAAGATTAGTTAGACATACCTTCAATCATACCTTTACTGTGTAGCTGTAACATCCCCGGCCACCCAAGTCAGGCCACGATACACAAGAGAATGCTTTTGTTCTCTTTGTGGAACATATTGTAACATACCCAACAATCAACTGAGCTATGCCACATAAATTTTTCGAACTACATGCAATTAAAACATATACACATAYAACTCTTGCGGAATATATATATATATATATATATATATATATATATATATATATATATATATATATATATATATATATATATATATATATATATATATATATAATGGAAACAGACAAATACATCTGTAAATGCACAGATTCAAACTGAAATGACAGTAAACATATACATGCARCATATACAAGAAATACMCATAAATATATAGACAATTATAACCACACATAGGATAAACCCATAAAATAAACACGTAAATAATAATGCAGCATGCAAATTTATCACACAATTGACACTTATCTTGGTAATAATATCACCAACTGCGTGCAGACCTTCCACGAACCTCCCAGCCTTAGACCACACTGTTCATCACTCTCAACAATGGGTCACCCCTGAGTGGGACTAAACTCCACCCAGGTAAAGGGATTCCTAACCAGGCTAATGGTTCATAGACAAAGGGAAAGACTCCATCACAGGTGCCAACTCAAACTAAAATCCTATAGTCTCTCATTCCCCACATGTTTGTCCCACCCCATAAAGTGTGCCCATTCTATGCTTAACAGTCCTTCGGTTTCCCCACTTTCTTTCTGGGCTTCAACAACAGGCCGAACATGAAGTCTCAAAGCCCTGTAGCTGCAGTTTAGCACCTTCAGGAAATCAATTCCCGACAATTCTCTCACCTAGAGAATTTTTCACAAGCCTGACAACTCGCCTCTTCAGTATCCGATGGGCCTGACAACCTGCTTCTACAGTCCATCTTCCAAGCTAACCAGCTACGCCAACAAGTATGCATATGGATACAGGTTCAGATGCAATGACAGGAAGTATGGAGGATAGCTGATTACGTGAGTGAATGGTCCTCGTGTGGCTGAATGCATGACTGCCTGATGGAAGAAATCATGGATGAATGATCGAA
The DNA here is from genome assembly GCA_000966675.3 of Picea glauca. Lineage (NCBI taxonomy): Eukaryota > Viridiplantae > Streptophyta > Pinopsida > Pinales > Pinaceae > Picea > Picea glauca. The sequence continues at coordinate 27,322 of JZKD02S1933930.1, forward strand.
AATGAACTAAGTCCTAACAATATGTATGCATGTCCCCAAATTGACACTTGTCATGTTGGGAGCTACTTTGGCCCACTTGTCCCCAAATTTGGAACTTAGGATAAAATAATTATCCATACTTTATACTTTAAGAAATATTAATATAATATTCATTTTTAGCTTAAGCTCCCTATCTTAGCCCCTTTTTCTTAACTTTAGCCCCCACCCTCTCCCTAACTAGTGGATTTTAGTCCCCCATACTCTTTTATTGTGGTCGGTATGCACACAATGATGTATTTTATATTAATGCTAAGACATATACAAAAGTAGGCTCACAGACCTTTAACATCTAGGCTCTCTAGCCTAATAATAAAAAAAATGGCTCACCAGCCTATAAAACACATCATATACACAAAGGCTCCCTGGCCTCAAAATCGTGCGCACTTAAGTTGTTGCACGCGGTGTCCTGGAATGTGCACACTTCCTCATTTTACTGCGCAGTACATGCGTGAACTATGCCATCAAAAGTGCATACAAAAATGATATCAAACAGCTCACCAGCTTAATTACATTTTCATTTACATTGCAATTGGGTTCGGCCTAGGGATATTACAATCCCCTCCCCTTGTTTATGCACTGTCCCCAGTGCATTATGTACTCATATACAACAAAATTTTCAAAAATCCTCGAAAAGATGCAGGTATTATGCCGCATTGTATCCTCATGATCCCAAGTGGCATCCTAAGGATTGTACTAGGTCCATTGGACCTTTACAAGCCCTGTGGCTCAATTCCGGAGCTGTTTGATTTTCCGGTCCATAATGTGTACCGGATGCACTTGGAAAGTGCCTTCTTGCTCCACCTGAATCACATTCCAATCAATAACATGATTAACATCAGGTATATATTTCTTGAGCAATGATTCATGGAATACATTATGAACAGACAGAGATGCATACAATGCAATCATATAAGCTAATGGTCCAATCCTTTCTAGGATTTTAAATGACCCGTAATAGCGAGCTGCCAACTTGGAACAATTTCCCAACTTCAGGGAAATTCTGTTGGCCTTCACTTTCAAGAATACATGATCACCCACTTTAAATTCCCTGTGAGTTTTGCCCTTATCAGCATAACTTTTATGCCTGTCTTGGGTAGCCTTTAAATTTTTCTTTATTTTAATCATTTGCTCCTCCATTTCTCTGAGAAAATCTGGCCCAACCACTACTCTATCTGTTGGGTTATCCCAACTTATTTGTGTGTTGCACCTTCTTCCATAAAGTGCCTCAAATGGTCTCATCTTTAGAGATGTTTGGTACCCATTGTTATAAGCAAACTCTACCAAGTGTAGGTAGTCTTCCCATTTTGATGGTTTATCCATCACATACGTCCTCAACATTCACCCTCTCTGTTTGTCCATCTGAATCTGGATGATAAGTTGTACTAAAATTCAAATTTGTTCCAATCCATTAAATAATCCTTTCCAAAATTTTGAGGTAAATTTTGGATATCTGTCAGACATAATTGTCTTGGGTATGCCATGTAATCGAGCAATTTCTCTCATATAAACATCAACAATGTTGGATTCCTTGTGAGTGAGCTTAACTGAAATAAAATGGGCAGAATTAGTAAGCTTATCCACCACTACCATGATAGAATCATGTTGTTTGTTTGTTCTGGGTATTTTGGTGATGAAATCCATTGTTACAACTTCCCACTTCCACTCATGAATGGGTAATGGATGTAGCAAACCAACTGGGTGTCTATGCTCATCTTTTACCTTTTGACATTCCAAACATTTGGCAAAAAAATCAACAACTTCTTTCTTCATGCATGGCCAATAATATTGGCTCTTGACAGCTGCTATATTTTTTTGATAACCTGGGTGCCCAACATAAGGTACATTATGAATTTCTCCAAATATCTGATTTTTCAATTCCTAGCAATTTGGCACATAAATTCTTCCCATATACATGAGAATTTCATCATTATCTAGCTTGCATTCTTCAATTTTCTGCTGCAAATTACCTTGTTGTAATTTTGCCACTAATTCCTTGTATTGCAAATCTAATTTTGCAGCCTCTAAAATTATGGGTTTCAAATCTGATTGGTACATGCTAATGGTTGCAACATGCATTTCATGCACTCTTCTGCTGAGTGCATTAGCCACTTTGTTCACTCCCCCCTTGATATGCTTTATATCAAAGTCATATTCACTTAGAAATTCTAACCATCTGCTTTTCCTAGCATTTAGAGTTGACTGATCAAATCAGACCATTATGGTCTCTTCTTATCTCAAACCTTTTCCCCATGAGGTAGTGTCTCCATTTCCTCAAGGCATGCACTATAGCTTCCAACTCCAAATCATGAGTGGCATAGTGTCTTTCATGCTCCTTTAACTTCCTTGACTTATAACATATAACAAACCCATTTTGACTGAGGAATCCACTAAGTCCTTGTTTACATGCATCTGTGCATACAATGAAGTCTTCATTTGGGTCTGCAATCCTTAGTATTGGAGCACTTGTCAATAATTGTTTCAAGTGTTGGAAACTCTTTTCACAATTCAATGTCCACTGAAACTTCACACCCTTAATTTGTAAGGAAGTGATTGGGTGTGCAATCTTTGAGAATCCTTCAATGAATCTCCTATAGTAGCCTGCAAGACCCATGAATGATATGACCTCTATCACATTCTTTGGTTCTAACCATTCTCTAATGGTTTCTATCTTCTTAGGATCCATTGCTATCCCATCCTTTGAAATGATATGTCCCAAATAATGAATTTGCTTCTGATAAAATGAACACTTGCTCAATTTGGCATACAACTGATGCTCCCTTAATACTTGCAATACCATCCTCAAATGATGCTCGTGCTCTTCTTTTGACTTGGAATATACAAGGATGTGATCCAAAAAGACAATGACAAACTTGTCTAAATATTCTCAGAAAACACCATTCATTAAGCACATGAAAACAACTGGTGCATTTGACAACCCAAATGGAACCAATTTGAACTCATAATGACCATACCTTGTCCTAAAGGCGGTCTTGTTGATATCTTCCTCTTTAATCCTTAACTGATGGTATCCTGACCTAAGATCTATCTTTGAAAATATCTTTGCATCCTTCAATTGATCAAAGAGATAATCAATCCTTGGCAAAGGATACTTGTTCTTTATAGTCACTTTATTCAACTGTCTGAAATCAATGCACAATCTTAATGTCCCATCTTTCTTCTTCAGGGCACCCCAAGGTGACACACTTGGGCATATATACCCCTTCTTCAAAATTTCTTCAAGCTGCATTTGCAACTCCTTCAGCTCTGGTGTACTCATTCTATAAGGAGTCTTTGACACTGGAGTTTCTCTAGGCATTAAATTTATAGAGAAATCAATATCTCTCTTTGGGGGTAGTCCTGGTACCTCCTTGAACACATCTTCAAATTCTTCCAGGACTGCATGATCTTCCAAATTTTGCACCCTATATTTAGGTGTCTCTTCCATATGAGCTGCAAATATTTGACACCCTTTTCTGTAACATTTCTTCAGCTGCAATGCTGAAATTTCTCTGATGGTTATTTCCCTGGGAATTCCATGCACTTTCCTTGGGCTCCCTTCCTCATACAATCAAGTAAATGGCTTGTTATGACAGTCTAGGATAGCATGATGTTGTTCCAACCAATCTATCCCAATTATACAGTCATATGAACCTAAAGGCAAGATGTTCAAATTTGCCTTGGTGTCCAGCCCATTCATGTCCATAAGACATGACTTAACCATCTCATTAAATTTTCTTTTGGCTCTGGTAGCCAGCTGCACCAACCAATATTTTCCATGTTTGTTTCTTGGCAAATGAAAACTTTCCACCATTTTAGGATCTATATAACTATAACTAGCTCCTGAATCAATTAAAATAGTAATGGTTTGGTTGTTGATCATACATTCCACTTCAATCGTATGTCACTGATACTCTGCTTACTTGTTGTCCGGGGTTGCATAGATCCTTGGTACATTTATACCCATGTCCTCCATCGTTTCAGCTTGATGTACATTGTGAACAGTCCTCACTTTTTCACCTCTATGAGGACAATCTCTAAACATATGATTTCTTTTACAACCCCAACATTGAATAGGTGGTTTCCTTGGCCTTTGACCCCCTATCTGAATCGTTCTGGGTTCTCTAGAATTTGGTTGTCCCTGAGTATTATTTTTGAAGAATGGTGGCTTAGTTCCTTTCTTCCTCTAATCCATCCTGAATCTCTTTTTGTCTTCCCGAGCTTTTTGGAAAGTTGGCCTTGCTTTTTGTTGATCATATAGGAATTTAGCTTGTCTTATGGTCTCCTCCAATGTCTTGGGATCATCATATTATATTTTGTCACTGATGAATGATGGCAATCCACTCAAATACCTATGAATCTTAACTGTCTCATCCTTGATGAAGGAAACATACTTCAACAGTTCTAAAAACCTTCTTTCATATTCATATATTGTCACACTCCCAAGCTTGAGTTCAAAGAACTCTTTCATTTTCTTTTCATAGTATCTCTTAGTCAGGTATTTCTTCTCAAAATACTTCTTGAATTCCCTCCAAGTAACACTTTTCTCTTTAAGGTGTTTCACCTGCACAAGTTGATCCCACCACATGGATGCCTTTCCCTTGAGTTGATAGATAGAAAGTCTACCTTCTGCATGAGAAGAATAATTGTGCAATTGAAAATACTTTCTCATGCCCAACAACCATGTTTCCGCATCTTCATCCTTCTTGTGCTCACCATCAAATGTAGGAGGTTTGATTTTGTTCATTTCTCCTCGTAGCTCATCCACCCCAGACCTCTTAGGATTTCTGATAGGGGATGGACTTGAGTTGTAGTGTGCCCTCTTCTTGGAATTCCTTGAGGAGTGATGGTGATGTCTGCTAACACTTCTTGCTCTTCTTTTCTCATCAGGAGACCTATGACTTCCTTATTTGCTTGAGACACTCTCCTTATTCAATTTCTTTTCTATTCTATTCAAGCTCTGCATTATCTTCATATTGAAGTCATCATGTTGCTCCTTGGCTCTCATAAGCCTTTCATTATCATCTTTATGGTTTTGGACATCCTTCTATAAATTTCTAATGGTCTCTATAATATTCATGTTTTCATCCCTTCCTTCTCCATGTCCATTGGAGTTTGTTCCTTCAATGCCCAAATGGACATCCCTCCCTCTGATTTCATCTTCCTGGTTATAATATCATTGTGCCTCTTCCATTACTATGGACTCTGTTTTTATCTTGAATTGATCTATTTGTTGTTAACTTTGCAAAATGTGCAGCCAACAAAACTTTGTCAGGTTAACTGTTTCAACAATTTCACGAAAATATGAACCATTCTGGTTCAATAATATATCATAATTATTTCTTTTTATTTCCTGAAAAAAATGAATGCCCAGATCAATTTTATGGGTGGATATTTATATTCTACTATTTTAGACCTTTCCAACACCTTCTCCCATGCTCAATTCTGAGTCTTGAGCAGAAAGTTATGGCTATTTGAAAATTGTCCATTAATTTTTCTATTCACACTTCAACTTGGTGCAATTCTGCGATGTAATTAAGTATTTTTACATCTACTTCAATGGATTTTTTGTATGAGTTCAATTGGGTTTCTTCATATACCTATTCTAGACACTTTGTCCAAGTTTCATCTTTTTCTGGGTTCTGGGCTGTTAGTTACAACCTGTTGAAGTTCTAGGCCAATTCGTGTTTTTGGTTTGGAATACTACAGGTACCTTCTTTTCCATATTAAACATTTTTATCATGCCCAAAAATTTAATTCAGCTCTGGGACTGACTTCTATGGTTCAATATCTTTTCATTGACTACTCCTGCACCTCAATCTGATTCTAGAGCATAAAGTTATGGCTCTTTGAAGTTAGTTGGGTCTTAAAATTTACCCTCCACTGTTTGTGTTGTAACTTTCTCATAAAAGCTCTGTTTGACGAACGGTTTACACCATTAGAAAGATCTCTCTGAGCTCTTTTATTTGAGCTAAAAAAATGGAGTATATGTTTTCCCAATTTATTCCTGTGGTTTTCGAGTACCTAAAAAAGCTCTTAAGGGCCTAAAAAACGCATTGCAAAAAGATGGCGTTCAAACAATATAAAATGTCGCAGAAAATCGTTGGTTTTATGTTATTGTTCACACTCCAAACGACTTCATGCACACAAATTTCAACCTGTAAAGCCATATTCACCATGCGTAGCAAAATCACAAGGTAAATCATGCTCCGTGCACCTATAACCACTTTGCATTGCTTCTTTGTCGCGCCAATACCTGGTGCGCACTACTTTTGTGTCGCGCGCCAAAATCCACCGCAAATTTTTTTGGTTCTTGCACTATTACCTATTGCGCGCAATTTTTGTATCACGCACTAATATTCCACACACATTCACTCTACACATTTTACTCTACGCATTTCACCCTGCCAGATTTTAGTACGCCCCCGTCGTGCACCATTAACTAAGTTGTCGCGTGACAACATATACTCATATTGTGAGCGCAACAACCAAACTCCTCTGCGCTCTGTCAATACTACACACACCATGCGGGTCATTATCATGTGTGTGAACACCATGTGCACCTTATTATGCATATGCACATTGCACAATGCTAAATTTAGCGCGTGCACCCTCACACCAACTTTTTTCCGCGCGACGCCAAAATTTAGCGCGTGCACCAGCACACCAACATTTTTCCACGCGGTGCCAAAATCTAGTGCGTGCACCTGCACACCAACATTTTTCTGTACGATGCCAAAATTTAGCGTGTGCACCAGCACACTACTATTTTTTCGTGTGGCGCCAAAATTTAGTGCGCGCACCCACACAACAACCTTTCTCCGCGTGGTGCCAAAATTTAGTGCACGCACCCGCACACCAACATTTTTCCGCTCAACGCCAAAATTTAGAGTGCGCATCAGCACGCCAGTATTTTTCCGCGTGGCGCCAAATTTTTACATATAACAGGATTTTTAGTGTGCATCATGCATTTTTAGTGCGCCCACCTGCGCACATTCATTTTTATGCGCATCAATTCCTCGTGAATTTCGCTACATAAATTGGGGCTTTTTCCTCCATTATTATCGTAGACATTCTGCAACTATGAAATTTGCTCAATTTCACCCTGATAACACCAATTCAACCTCTATAACAACAAGTCGTTATGGGTTGACATTTTTGGAACAATTTTTTCCCAAACTCAATTCACGATTGAGAATTTTATTTACTAATCTCGCTCCATCTGTCATGGCTTCACTATAACTTCAAATTCGACCAATTTCACGTCTGAATTTGCTAGAATGGATATTAAACCAATAATATCTCACCACTTGGCCAAATTTATCCATTTTCTCATGAATTTAACAACAGACATTGGGGCTTTTCCCAATTCTGCGTTGTTGCTTCTAAATTTTACCATGGACGCTTTGTAACTTTGAAATTTGGCCACTTCGAAATAAATCCTCTGTGAAATTTCACTTCAACTCAATTTTTTTGGCCCATCCAGGCTCAATGTTGAAAACCAAAGCTCTAATACCATACTGTAACGTCCCCGACCACCCAAGCCGAACCATGATACACGAGAGAACGCTTTTGTTCTCTTTGTGGAACATACTGTAACATACCCAGCATCCAACTGAGCTATGCCATATAAATTTTTTGAACTACATGCAATTAAAACATATACACACATAGCTCTTGCAGATATATATATATATATATATATATATATATATATATATAACTTAAATCGAAACAAATACATCTGTAAATTCACGGATTCACACTGAAATGACAGTAAACTTATACATGCAACATATATAGGAAATACCCATAAATATACAGACAATTATAACCACACATAGAATAAACCCATAAAATAAACACGTAAATAATAATGCATCATGTAAATTTATCACACAATTGACACTTATCTTGGTAAGAATATCACCAACTGCGTGCAGACCTTCCACGAACCTCCCAGCATTAGACCACACTACTCATCACTCTCAACAGTGGGTCACCCCCGAGCTGGGACTAAACTTCACCTGGGTAAAGGGATTCCTAACCATGCTAATGGTTCATAGACAAAGGGAAAGACTCTATCACAGGTGCCAACTCAAACTAACAGCCTACAATCTCTCATTCCCCACATGCATGTCCCACCCCAGGAAGTGTGCCCCTTTTCTACTCAATAGTCCTTTGGTTGCCCCACTTCCTTTCCGGGCTTCAGCAACAGGCCAGATAAGAAGTCTCAGAGCCCTGTAGCTACAGTTTAGCACCTTCAGGAAATCAATTCACAACAATTCTCTCACCCAGAGAATTGCTCACGGGCCTGATAACCCGCCTCTCCAGTATCCCATGGGCCCGGCAACCCGCTTCTACAGTCCAACTCCCAAGCTAACCAGCTATGCCAACAAGTATGGCTATGGATACAGGTTCAGATACAATGATAGGAAGTATGGAGGATAGCTGACTGTGTGAGTGAATGGTCCTCGCATTGCTCAATGGATGACTGCATGATGGAAGGAATCATGGATGAATGATCGAAAATGAACTAAGCCCCAACAATATGTATGCATGTCCCCAACTTGACACTTGTCATGTTGGGAGCTACTTTGGCCCATTTGTCCCCAACTTTGCAACTTAGGATAAAATAATTATCCATACTTTATACTTTAAGAAATATTAATATAATATTCCTTTTTAGCTTAAGCTCCCTAGCTTAGCCCCTTTTCCTTAACTTTAGCCCCCACCCTTTCCCTAACTAGTGGATTTTAGTCCCCCATATTCTTTTATCGTGGTCGGTCTATGTGCAATGATGTATTTTATATTAATGTTAAGACATATACAAAAGTAGGTGCACTGACCTTTAACATCTATGCTCTCCAACCTAATAATCACAAAAATGACTCACCAGCCTATAAAACACAACATATACACAAAGGCTCCCTAGCCTCAAAATCGCGCGCACTTAAGTTGTTGCGTGCAGTATCCTGGAATGTGCACACTTCCTCATTTTACTACGCAATACATGCGTGCACTATTCCATGAAAGGTGCATACAAAAATGATATCAAATAGCTCACCAGCTTAAGTACATTTTCATTTGCATTACAATTAGTTCAGCCTAAGGATATTACAGTAGTAGTCGAAGGCCCTTCTCTCTTATATGCCCCGGTCTTTGATTCCACAACATAGTATTTTCTCCAAAGACTATAGGAGTTTTTTCTTCTTCAACTCCAATATCAGGAACAATGGAACTATTGCACCCATCACTAATAGTTTTTCCTTGCATATTATATAGAGTTCCAATTCAAACTCCCTTTAGCAACACCATTGCTCCTCGAACCATCCTGCAAGTTTCTTTTTCAAATACTTTTTTACCCTTGCATCATCCATTTTTCTTACATAAATAAAATTTCTAGCCAATCTTGGAATATGCAAAACACTAAGGAGTGTTCTAATCCTTCCATCCATGAGCTTCAACTTGACTTTTCCTCGTCCTATGATTTTGGTTGTCGAGTCATCACCTAGGAAAACATCACCTCCATCATACCTTTCATATTCACAGAACCACTCCCTATGAGGAGTCATATGAAAGGATGTTCTTGATTCAATGAACCATAGCCCATGATCTGCATGTGTGCTTGTAGAAGACAATTACACATCCCCTCCTTCCTCAAAGTTTTTTTCTTCTATAGAAGGAGAATCTTTAGATCCCTTCCCTCTCTCAACACTTTTGGACCTACATTACTTCTTGTAGTTCCCTTATTTTCCACATATCCAACATACCTTTACAGAATTTTTAGGAGATTTAGATCTTCCCTTAGATTTAGATATCCCACTTGAGGACTTAGATCTATTTGTTTCATGGGAGCGTCCTCTTACAAATAATGGATTTGCACTCTGTCCTTCCATGTTCTTCTTCCTCATCTCCTATGACAACAAGGATGAGACCACATCATTGAAACTTAAAGTAGTTGTATTACTACATATGGCCACAACTAGACTATCCCACGAGTCTGGTAAAGAGAACAATAAATCGATACATTTTTCTTCATCATAAATTTTAATATCAATATATAATAATTGACTTACCACTATATTGAAGGCATTCATATGCTCTGTCACTAAGTTTCCATCTTTCATCCTCAGGTTATACAAATTATTCTACAAGAATAGTTTGTTTTCTAAGGATTTAGATTGATACAAAGTCCCTAACTTATCCCATAATGCCTTGATTGTAGCTTCCCTTGATACATTCATCAATACTGAATCTAAGAGACACAACTGGATTTTTCTCTTCGCCTTCTGATCCAACTTTTTCCAGTCTTATGTTGACATTCATGTAGGTGCAATACTTGGATCCACAATAATCCACTGATCTTTTTGCACCAAAAGATATTCCATCTTGATATTCCATAGCTCAAAACTTTTCCCATTAACTTTTTCGATCTTTATTTTCGAACTACTTGTCATTTATTTTCACCTAAAGAATCAATACCATAGATCTCCCACTGTAAAGAGGCTTATCACAGACCCAAGCCAAACCCCTAACGATAAAGGTGTCCCCCTGAACCCAATAATTTATCTGATACCAAATGTCGATTTCAACCTTGTACAATTATTTACTGCAAACAAATTCTCAATAAAAATAGAAAAGATACAATGGCACACACACATTACACATATATTTTTACCCTAGAAACCCAAACTGAGAAAACCAACAACCTGTTTAGAGATGCACCTCTAATATTATATTCATCATATCTTCATTGCTTACAATGCAATACAATATATATGATCTTGCGACTTCCAAAACACCTAATCCATTAACCCATATTAGACAACAACCCTAATTCCTTAACCAGAATTACAAAACCATCAGTGAAAACTATGTGCTAAAAAACCACCAAAAATGGACGCAAAAAAGCGTCAATTTTTTTTTTCATGGGTGTTTCCCCTGAACCCTCACACAAGGGGACTTCCCCCCCCTGTGATCCCCTGACAAGGGCCCCCCCTCTAACCTCCCCGCGTGCTCGGTGCAACACAATCACTAAATCTAGTCGTGCAATGAATATAACATATACCCAACATACATTAGGCACAACATGCAAGCAAGAGGATGAAAAATGCATTTATTTTCTACATTTAACACATCTATCCAATAATTTCTCAAAAGAAAACTCATTCAAGGCATAAAATAGAACATCAACTTTGCATTCATATAGGATCATCAAATACTTTGAAATCTATGAAAGGTCCCAAACATGACTTATCAATTTCATCATACAAATATCAACCAAGCATCAAAAGTCAAAAAGCATCATGAAGAACATGTGAAAGTATAAGATCAAAAGGATTAACAAACCTTCATCAAAGATAATCAACAATAGTGATCCAAACCCCAACTCTCTCAAGGTAGGTATAGAATAATAAGAAAAATGAAATGGGGATTTTTTGTGGTCATAACTTGAAATTAGGTTCTACTCTTAGGTCATGTGATCATAATTATAAATTTTATTGATGAGGACTCTACCTAGGCTAGAGGAAACACAACAATAATCAAAAGAAACAAGAAACGAGTAACACCATGAAAACTAAACATGAGGAGGGCTTAACCATGAATCATGTCTCTATTATGTAAGCATAAAAATACAAATGCATACATACATATATAATTGTATGCATATGGGTTGCCAAAATATTAAAATTGTAACTATGCTTTGCAAGCATGTGTGTGTGTGTGTGTTATGATTCCCACTTTTATGTAGTTCTCATGCCAAGCCCTAATGTGTATCTTTGAGGGTGCATAACTCTCATCTTTGTTAAGTTTTATTTGGAAATCCTTCCCAATTGGAATTTGATCCAACCTACCCATGCATGCAGAGTAGAGACCGCAATTTTTTGAATGGATCAGTCATTTGATAGGGGATCTTTTCAATCTAAAACTACATTCATCCAATCATGGTAGGGAAACTTGGAGGGATTTGATCTAGCTATAAAAAGTCATGGACATGGTTCTAATGGCTCGATTGGTGAAAATTCCATCTTAATTCTTTGTGGATTTAAGGGCAAGGGTCTCAAATGTTGTTGGTTATTATGTTGGAAATCTCAATTGCATGGTTGGTGTGTCCTTTCACAACTTCAACCCTCCCACTCACCCTCACTTTTTGTAGTTAATCCAATTCCTTCTCTCTAGTTATTGTCTTTGTAAATATATTTGGGTTAAATGGGTTCTATGCAATGATTTCCACTAGGTTTGTCTTGACACCATGATGAAGGAAGTGGGTGTTCCTTGGATTAGCTCAAATGGTGTTTCAATCCTTGTGCTCTTCCGTAGGTTGGGGTAAACATAAGGTTACGACTTGCATGGTTTATGTGGAACATTCTATTACTATCTATGGTGGGCTCAACTTCATGAGAAACAATATTGGGATTGTTTAATCATTGTCACAATCCTTTGAGGACATGGTTTATCATTTATTGTTACATACCCGTGTGACACCCTCTTGATTAAACTACAATTAATTACCATGAATGTTTCTTATTTTTGGAATGGGTAAATAATTACAATTTCATGTTAAATTTGTAAACATTACATTCTTAAGCTAATAAGAAAATGTTAGTAACTGACTAAGGCATGAGCACCTATAATGACTATGATACCATGCGTTGGGAATAGTGAGGGGACCAAGAAGGGGTTCAACATGCCTACTGATTCCTAGTCAGCCTTGCCACATTATTTTTGTGATTCCAGATTAAGTTGTGAGAATTATTCTTCATTTTCCTTGTTGACTTGACAAGCCAATCATTGAATGCAGTTGGTGGATGCACCACCTTCCATAATTATGTGGGGAATAGGTTGAGTACCATGAGGAGGGGATTGGTCAAAGAACCATCTAGAAACTTCTCCATGTAAAATTGTTCCCACGAATTGAAGGGTGAGTTCATGGATGGAGGAGGGTGTGACCTGATGGGAATTGAGAAGATTTGAGGGAAGGGACCCACGAGTGTGGGTGTAGGATGAGAAAATAAGATCATGTGTGTGAAATAAATACACACATGAATGGGTTAGATACAGACTTTGCACGCAGAGGATATCTGAGTGAGAAGGAGATGTGAACTAATCCATTGTTGGAGTAGAACCAATGAGGAGAATCACTAAATTGAGCTAAGAAGTTTGCATTGAAAGCCTATGGCATTAATCAAACCTAGGACAATAGATTTGGTGCTTGGTTGGGCACACTGGAAGCACTAAGGTAGGAGTCCCCTAAGGAAATGTGGAGCAATGAAGAGGAGATATATCTTATGATGTGTCGAGCCAACAGGAAGGGCCAACCAAAATCATGGAGTCTTGAGAGCCATGAGAAGTCTTCCCTATGGAATTGACCTTTCGAGAGTTTACCCCTTGCCAAAATTGTTCAGATTCACCCAAGTTCACCCTTGTGGGGGTGACCATCTATATAAAAGCTACATGTATTTGTGCCTACGATTCGGTGGAAAATCATTCACCCTTAGTTAGTTGGAATCTTTATTTTCTTAAAAAGAGATTAAAGAAAATACCACGTATAAAATTAGTAGGTAATGCATTTTTTGGATAGCACATTAGCTACAACGCGCCAGCTTAGATCCCATCTAATAAGAAATCTTTACATTGGAATCGCATTTTTAATGTTTCGAGCCGATTACGAGACCTACATAACCCTAAGCATTTGTGATTTTGCCTTGGTCAATGTGCAGTTTCCGAATTCCAGCGAAAACCACGCCAGAAAAATGGCCGGGAAGGGATGAAAGATCACCGGTATGGCACGTCCACAGCCCTTGGTAGGTTATATAAATACCAACTTATAGTAACAGAGTAATCAGAATGAAGGGCTTTTTGGTTGTATAATAGAAGTACTAGTAGTGATTTTCTGTTTGCGTAGGTATACAAACCTAGAGTAACAGAGTAATCCGAATGAAGGGTTTTTTTTGTGTTGTCTAATAGAAGTACTAGTAGTGATTTTCTTGTTTGAGTAGGTGAAATGGGGATTTCCTGTAGGTCATATGGTTGATTTTGATAGTTTTTATGTAGTTGCTGCACTGTTTGCTATGAGAGTGATAGCTCCTGTTTTTAAAAAAAATGGGTCTATATATTAGTTTTCTTGGCATTTTGGTGATATTTATAAATTGGGTCTCGTTATTAGTTTGATTCAGAAAATGGGCCGCTTTATAAGTTTGATTCAGACTTTTGGTAGAGTATTGATAGGAATGAGGCCCTCTGATCTTCGTTGGAAAGCAACTCCCTGCACTGGCTGGATATGGATATCTCAAGTGCCTGGCTGTAACGTGAGTCTGCCTCCTCCATGTTTGCTGATTTGGTTTTTGTTAAAATGAGTCTCTTTCACAATGAGAATGAGTCTCTTTCACAATGAGACTGAACAGATATTAGAATGTAGTATAAACGAAAATCCAATGGTCATTTCTGTGTATTTGCTTGTATTTTTGTGCTTATGCACGGGCATGTTTATATGTACATGTGTGGGGATGCAAACCTAGGTGAATAAGTTCACACAGATATGCATAGGCGTGTGTGTGGTTATAGATGTTGTTGGTTCCTGATTTTAGGGAGAGAAGTTTTAGAAGAGATCAGAAAGTTCAATTCTGTCCAATGTAGGCACATAGGGAGTTGAAGGAGATCGTGGCTGATCAGTCCTTGGAAAATGCAAGATTGATAAATGTTTGTTTCTTTATTCACTTTTTTCATGTTTGATCTATTGCTGGTTCTTCTCAGACTGTGCCATTGTTGGAATGGTGCCCTGTGTTATTTATTTAGTTTTGCTCAAAGGTTATGTTGCTCACAAATTTGTGTTTGGGCCAGGAGGTAGAGCAAATGAGGAAGACTTGAAAGATTGCAATGTTTTCTAATGTTAATCTGAAGTCACAGGTACATAATCTCTTCTGGTTTTTTGACCATCTCTTTTCCCCTCTCTTATCTTTGCCAATAGTAGACATGGATATTCATTTTTACTAAAAGATAGTTATGGATGGGTTTTGCAGTGGTTATTGTGATGACCATGAGCATTTTGAGAAATGTTCTGGTAGTTCAGCTTTAGGCTTGGCATATGATAAGCCCCAGAGGCTTGGAAGGCCAATGTATCCTTATTCAGCCGAGCCCTCATTTGTGTCTGAGAAGGACTGTACAGAGTTTACAAAGATATTCCCTGTTGAGGGTTTCCTGATTCTAATGGTCCAGATTAAGCTTTGTTTGGCACTGATATTTCAAATGCGGCGGAGGTGAGGAGGCACAGGATAGTGCCCAAAAGAGGCAAATATCCTCAATAGAGTAAAGGGCGATCAAGATGACAAGAGGACTTCAATTAAAAGATTATGCAGTTAAATTCACTGTTTCCATATCAAATTTATTCTTTCACAACCAAAGGAATCAGACCATACAGTTTATAATCCCACTTCATTCCAAGGTATCTAGAGGCATCTAGATTTTGTTGGATTGGAAAATATAGAGACACCATAGAAGGCCTGGCAGAATTGGCCAAGCAGGCATAAATGTATTGATTTAGGTCTTCGTTAGTATGGAATATTTAATAAACAGAGTTCATAAGCATTCTCATTTGATGTCCGTTAAGGTGGACTGTATTTCTTCCTTTCATTGTTTCCTTTTTGAGATGTTGCAACCATGCTGGTTCCATGCTCTAGCTGACTCTACCATGCCTGACAAAGCATTCTTTGGGTTCTGAATAACATACCCATTGAGTTACTGTTACAAGGGCTGTATACTGCAACAATGACAAAGCATTCTTTGGGTTCTGAATAACATGCCCATTGAGTTACTGTTACAAGGGCTGTATACTACAACAAGCAGGCAACACTGGTCATTTTGACTTCACTAGCGGCTGCTTGTTCAATGTACTTTAATGTCTTCATTGTCAAATATAATTGTAACATTTTACAGTTCAAATGCAAAGAGTGTCACTCACTGGGCCTATAAAAAGTCAATTTTGTATTATTTTTCTGTGTTCATTAATCTAAATTTCGGTGGGGCATATGCAGTTTTTTTCACCAAATATCTTGGTTTAAATACCAAAGACAATGCAATGTTATCTAATAAGGAAAATGGGTTGATAATGGAAAGATAGATTTGAAATAACCAGCAGGAGACAAAGTTGCTGACAAATTCACCACTATAAACATGCATTATCATTTCTATGAATGTGTTCCGATATCATATTTCTATAGATGTGTTGCATCCACTTTTTCACTGCACCAGGATCTTCATCTTGACTCCAGGCATGCATGATTTTAGTTACTTCAGAAAAAGATTTAATAATGCAGTGCTTTTTTATTTTCTGTGTTTGTTTAAACCGATGCTGCATCATAAGGAATTCGATATTACATTTATGTTATATGAACAGACAGAAACACCCACCAGCCCTGATTTTGTAATATATTAAGCCCACAGGTATAGCCGAGGCTATGTAATTACCACTGTAGTTTGACTTGGACTGGACATGACTTGCCTAAACATTGGCAAAAGTTTGGAAACTCAAAAGAGCAATTTGATCAAATAGAAACAGATTTTTTGACAAGTTTTAAACTAAGGTTTTTGGTTCAACTACACTGCAGTAAAATATGACTCGTCAATATTTAGGACTGAACACGAATTACCACTGAATATGGGTCGTAACCAAGGTATTCAACAAATTACCTAATTAGTTACCTACTTATTGTAAAATTACACTGGCAAAAGTTTGGAAACTCAAAAGAGCAATTTGATCAAATAGAAACAGACTTTTTGACAAGTTTTAAACTAAGGTTTTTGGTTCAACTACACTTAGTAAAATATGACTCGTCAATATTTAGGACTGAACACCAATTACCATGAATATGGGTCGTAACCAAGGTATTCAACAAGTTACCTAATTATTGTAAATTTACTCTGGCAATTACTGTATTATAATTTATTTTAAAAAGATATTAATACCCAAAAGTTTGGAAACTCAAAAAAGCTATTTGATCAAATAGAAAGCAACTCAAAAGAGCAATTTGATCAAATAGAATTTTAGACTTAAGATTTTTGGTTCAAATACACTTAAGAAGAATATGATTCGTCAATATTCAGAACCGAAGACCAATTACCAATGAATATGGATCCTAACCAAGGTATTAAACAAGCTATCTAATTATTGTAAAATTGGCATTTAGTGTATTATAATTTATTTTAAAATGATATTAATACACTGTTGGGCAGGCATGCTTTTAGTTACTTCAGAAAAAGACTTAATAATGCAGCCAATCCCGCGGTTTACCAAGGTTGGCGGCTCATGCTTTTTTATTTTCTGTTTTGTTTAAACCGATGCTGCATCATAATGAATTCAATGTTACATTTATGTTATATGAACAGACAGAAAGACCCACCAGCCCTGATTTTGTAATATATCAAGCGCACAGGTATAGCTGAGGCTATCTGATTACCACTATAGTTTGACTTGGACTGGACATGACTTGCCTAAAAAAATGGCATAAGTTTGGAAACTCAAAAGAGCAATTTGATCAAATAGAAACAGACTTGCCTAAAAATTGGCATAAGTTTGGAAACTCAAAAGAGCAATTTGATCAAATAGAAACAGACTTTTGGGTAAGTTTTAAACTAAGGTTTTTGGTTCAACTACACTTAAGTAGAATATGACTCGTCAATATTCAGAACTAAGACCAATTACCCCTGAATATGGGTCCTAACCAGGGTATTCAACAAGTTATCTAATTATTGTAAAATTACTTTGGTTATTAGTGTATTATAATTTATTCAAAAAAATATTAATAGCCAAAAGTTTGGAAACTCAAGAGACCAATTTAATCAAATAGAAAGCAACTCAAAAGAGCAATTTGATCAAATAGAAACAGACTTTTGGCAAGTTTTAGATTTGAGTATTTTTTGGCAAGTTTTAGACTTGAGTTTTTTGGTTGAACTACACTTCAGTAGAAAATGACCCGTCAAAATTCAGAACTAAAGACCAATTACCACTGAATATGGGTCCTAATCAATGTATTCAACAAGTTAGCTAATTATTGTAAAATTATTATAGCAATTAGTGTATTATAATTTATTTTGAAATCATATTCACCTTGTTGGGCATCATATCCACCTTGTTGGGCAGCTTTATGGTAAATGAATATTCATCTATTTAGTCATTAATCTTTGAATTGCCTTTTTATTAAGGAAGTGAGTTTATTTTTGAATGAGATTCTATGACCAAATATGATGTCTCCTAATTTAACTTAGTTCAGTTGTGAATTTTTAGATTATTTATTCAATTAAATTCAGCTCAGACTTACACCTAACTCATCTCAAAGATAATATCAAATGACAAGAATAATATCATAACCATACATAACACGGATAATATTAAATCCACATAATATCAAATGGTAAAGATAATATCATAACCATAAATAACAAGAATAATATCAAATCCACCCATCATACTCATCAAATGACGAGGATAATATCATAACCATAAATGGAAAGGATAATATCAAATCCACCAATCATGAGCATGCAAGCGAATTCTTTGCCATAAAAGGGAGTTAAAACTCCCATACTCCTATTATAAGGGAGGGTGGTGGGAAGAGTTTTACACATTTCCTCTTCCTCATAAGTATGCAATATTACCTTTTTAAATTGGTAAGGAGGCACTTGTTATAACTATCCTATAATAGAATATAACATTTTTATTTACTTCATGGAAGATCTTTTGGGATTTATTTGGTTTAGATTTACAAAATTTACGTTTACAGTTTTGATGTCCATTTGGAGAATGTCTCAACCTATGATAAACTTTTTTTTTGTTGGTGCTATAAAACATTCTTAATACAACCACCTCTGTTTTTAGTTGTTTGCAAACTCAACAAACTATGTCAACTACTCAAATCTTCACGCCAAATTGAGTGCCTCTGGCTTATTTGTTTATATATAGGACAATGTATCATCATGTGCATCTCAATCTCAATTTCTTTTTGTTTGTAGAGTAAGCATAGACATTCTTCTCTTTTTATATTTTCCATTCTTGTTTCCAATGTTAGGTGATGAGAACTTACCTTGAATTGACAAAGTAAATGTTTTGTATGAATGAATATTTTCTCCTTAAAGCACTGTTGTTTTGTGTAAGAAATCATAGGGTTGATTTGAGGTTTGATAGAATCTCATTTTCTCACCAGGTTCTTTCCATAGCTTTTCTATAACCCTCTTTTGTACCAAGTCTCAAACTGCCAATGGTTCATCCTATGGAGCTTTTTCTTTAATTCTTGATTTTTTAATCCATTTTTTTCCATGAGTTTAGCAACCCTTATCTTGAGATGCCATTCTTGCTTGTATCAGTAACTTGTTCCTATCGATATAATTTATTTTGATAATATATGTAATTAATTGGCACATTGCTTCTCATTCTAAAGACATCTTTGTTTTTGCAAACATCATAGAGTAATGAGTTTCTACATATTATCTATTTAAGTAGATGAGGCTACATTAGTTATAACCATATGCTTTCAAGTAGTGCTAGTTTTTAAGAGACTTGGAGTTTCCATCCCTATATCCACAAACATTACCTTGTTTAGTGAGAAGGAAGATAATGATGATTGTTACCTAAATTGGTAGAGTCTTGTGCACTCACAAGAGCTTGGGGAATCAACAAATATGGTGGACAATAGTAAGAAACCTCATGGGCATCCTAGAAAGAATGAAAGAAAGAAAGATAGGGTGCCTTTGCCTTAGGCATTTGACAATAGGGAATGTATTGAAAAGTTTGTTGCTTAACATGGCCAACAAGCCACCTTTTAGGAGCCCCCTATGAGCTCCAAATAAAAAAGGTAACAAAACAAGATACATACATGAAATATGTGTGCTCTTCATTGAATTGTACAAAGGAAGAAAATAAATGAATGACTGGTATAGTGCTCAGTTCAAGGAGAAAGTGGCAATGATGCTCTAGATCATATGCTTGGAGGAAGTCCAGGAACAGGAAGGTAATACAATCATATATGAGATTCTGGGGTCAAGTTCCCAAAAGTTATGACATATTCTCCGTAGGTTGAACTTCATCCTCACTACTTTTGGTTTGTTTCTTTTCTCTGCAATTATGAAGCTTGTTGCATCGAGAGAAGTGTGTGCACTCTACAGTCTAGTATGGTTTATATGTGTAATATAACATAACACTAACAAAATAAAAGTGAAAGAAAAGTTGAAGTCCATAATGTAAAATTGAAAAAAGAGAAACCCACCATAATAATAATAATAAAATAATAAAAAACCAACCATAATAATAAAAATGAATATAATAATAATAAAATGAACCAAGGAAATCCATTTTAACCTAGATTTGTTAAGTAGGGAGAAGTTTCTTTGGATTTTTTTTTATCTGCTTAATAGATTAAGATGCATCTACATTAGTGAATATGAAATTTTGAAATTTATTAAGTTGTTAGTATCAATAATTTTAGTCCTTTGTATGGCAATTCCAAATTTTGTAATTTTTGAATCAAATTTTATAAATCCAATTCATACATGAATGGTATTGTCATACACTGCATATGATAGGTATATAAGTAAGCCTTATTTGAATCATGATGCAAAAAATAATATGGACTGAGTTAACGATCAAAATTGTTAGAGATATGTGTCTATATCATTTTTACATACATAATTCATGATCCTCTCTTAGTAAGTTTAGTACAAACAATGATAATATGATAAACTATGAAGCTTTAGTGTTGTGCTAGGAGCACTCCCACGTATAACATTGCATATAAACTAAGTTGTTGTATAACCTGAGTAGGCCTAATGGTTAAGAACATGCGTTTCCTCCTAAGAGGTCACAAGTTCAAATCTAGAGGGGGGTAGGGTATGTATACCTCTGTAGACTTTACCAACAACCGAAAAATACCAAAAACATTAAAAAACATTAACATTGACAATTCTTTCAAAAAGTTGTGAGTTAAAAGCATCATTGGATGCAATGTCCTTAGTTTGGTATGTTGGTTGGGTTCTTGGTGGTGGTTAAATGTAGTGTTTTCAACATTAAGAATCTACCCAACACATGGCATGATATCGTCAGGAGGATATGATAGAGTTGATTCATATGCAACATTAGAAAACAATATTGAATAAGTCTTTTACACATGGATACAAATTCTTAACCAAAACACCAAACTGAGGTGTTTAATAATGTTAATATATCATTGATAGTTATTCCAAATTTTCTTCTTTCCCAAGGAAAAAATTGTAACTTTTCATTCAAATATAAATACAAAGATACATTCTGAAAGTGCATAAAGGCACTCCAAACATTCACTCGGAAAGTGCTTCAGAGGATAATTGTGTCCATGACAAAGTCTCAAAATTTAGACTGTCCTTGGATGTTGAGTCTAGCATATACATTATATAGACAAACAAAAAACTCTGAATCCCCATTTTGCATAAACAAACTAAATTTTTGTACAACTTTGAATACATAACATAAACTACAAGTTTCCATCATAATACCTTTTAGAACCCAATTATTTGAAAAAAACATTCATAGATAGATCAATGAATATTGAAAAGATACTAAATATTTTCCCTCTGAGATCTCCATAGTACTAGATGTTAGTTCCAACTCATATTTGGACAAACCATTTGCTAGTATGGTTAATTATCTATAAATGTGAGCAATGTAATGGAAGAGAACCACGACTCCAATAACTTGACTTGATTTAACAAAGGTCAAAGGATCAAGTTTTGCATCCCAAAAAACCCATTCACCCAATCAATAATAGGTTTTGAATCACCAAAGCTTTGAACTATTTGTTAGTTCCAACCCATATTTGGACAAACCATTTGCTAGAATTTTTAATTCTTTATAAATGTGAGCAATGTAATGGAAGAGAACTAGGACTCCAACAAATTGACTTTGATTAAATGAAGGTCAAATGATCAAGTTTTGCATAAAAAAAAACCATTCACCCAATCAATAATAGGTTTTGAATCACCAAATATTTAAATATGTATAATACATCTTTATACTACTAGTACCATTAACACTGCCATTACATTTCATTCATCCTAATTATTTGTATATTAACTAATCTTGCCTTGAAACAAATATCATGTTTCATTGAAAAGCACTATACCACCATCTCCACACAAATTAGAAGAAACTTGACAAGAACCATCTAAAAATGCCCATAATTTTAATTTATAAACTACCAAATCATTTACTTGCTTAAAAGCTTCTACCTTGTTAATAAATCAATCACTTGACATGTGAATTTTAATAGATGATAGACTTGAAAAGGAGGAGCTTCGCTATCTTGAAAGAAGTAAGCATTCCTTTATGGCCAAAAGCCTAGGAAACAACCAAAGGAAATGTTTTATGCTCGTTTAGGGATGATCCTCAAACCGTTTTTCTATGCATTCTAATAACGAAATGTTTTTTCCATGTAAATGAGATATAAGAATTAGAAATGTTTTTTCCATGTAAATGAGATATAAGAATGTGATAACAATTATGTAAAAGCTAATTATTTCATTCCGCGTGCCCATAATCATTCCATTTATGTAATTTCCCAAATAAGAATCTCTTGTGATATATTATTCAAAAATTAATTTCATTTGCAACCTAAAAACTTGTGTCTTGGAATCTAAAAAGGTGTTTTTTTGGTATCTTTGTTGTGGGAGGTCTCTCATTAGATAAGAGGTTGATTAACTTGAATATGTCAAACCTACATTGTCCATAATGATGATGAGTTGAAAACTTTAAACATCTTTTCTAAATCTACCCTTTTACCAAGACTAACCTAGGTTGAATATTTATGCTAACAATATCTCCTTGCTTCCCCTTTCATGACATGCTAGTGTTGAGTGCTATATGTTTTCCCATCTTTCCTCTCTTTTTCTCTTTCATGGCTTTTCCCTTTCCATAAAATTTCTTTGCCAGGTATTCTTTAGCTCTTTCATTCCTATTTGTTTTATCTTGCTTACCATACTTAGCCATTTCCATCGTACTCACAAACTTGTTTTTAATTCCCTTTTCTTTTTCATCCGGTTTAACACTTAGTTTATTTTTTCTTATCGTGGTATCGCGGACTTGCAGACTTGCACTTGATTACTTTTTTACCTCTCATGAGTTGTCCAACATATTTCAAAACTTAGTCGTTTCACTCATCTTAAACTCTCGGACTCACAGACTCACAGGCTTGCATTTTCAATTGGAAACTTCCACTGTAACTCCCCACAATGACGTGTCCCCTTCTTTCACATTTCTCGAGTCACATTAAATACTATTTTTACGGAATCAACTACTAAATTCATTTATGAAAATGTTGTTAATTAATGATGTTTATATCGAGGCGATTTACATTTATTCCGAATTAATGCTTTCACCAAGAAAATCTAACTTAAGGGTCATTTTAGTTGCTAAGTGATATTACGAAGAAGTTTTCCAGCTTTCTGAAGATGGCACTGAGAAACATCATTTCTGCAAGAATATTTTGAACTTGTTCACCAGAGAAGACCTGAATTTCCATTAGTACAGGTCCTATCAATACTATTCAACATTGTCGGACATAAACAATAATAAGGTGTGGACATCAGGAATAGCTCTCGCCAATTGCGTTCCAGAGGTTTTCAAATGTAAAGATATCATTACCTGGTGCATTGAAAAATTCATCCAGAACAGAAGAACCATCCCATTGCAAAGAGGCTCCATTGTTTCATTGGCGCCCTCAGTTTTTAAGAAGATGTTAAAATGATAGAGCCGAACTTGATTTACAAAGGAGAAGAGGCCATGGATTTCCTGAAGGGAAAAAACAATGGAATTGAACTCATGCAAGAATATCTACAAGATCATGCCTCAATTCCAGAAGACATATCCAAGAATCATGTGAGTTCTTTGAAGGACCCTTATAAAGAAATTGCTTAGTTGTTTACTAGAGTTGCTGGTCAAGACTCTACATCAACTATTCCTCGGTTAGCATTATACATTTTGCATTTCACGGTCCATGAGAATGCAATCTTCGACTCGGTGAAGATCATATCAAATGAGGTTACTGCGCAATTGATGAATTTTAAAACTGAAAAGAAGTTCTATATGGCATCTTATTTGATTTTTTCTATCACACACTGTCATGTTTTCAAAGGTTTAAGTATCGAAAAAAGGGTAAACTCAAAGGTGGACCCTGTAACTATGTTGTATCAAGCTCTGTGGAGGAAAAATGTTGGCCATTATTTTTATGAAGTATATAATAATTTCATGTCTCAATTCAAGAAATTACTCTTTGGAGATGACACTTCCAGGATTTCTTTGGAAGAATCGACTTTTCTGAATAGAAAGGGATTTATCTAAAAATGGATGATTATAACATCATCAAGATTTTCCGTTCTCACGAAAAACCTATATTTCTTCCCTATTATGTGTGTTACACATCAAAATTACTCACTTAAATAGTGTCGCAAGTGTCATCATTACCAGTGTTGTAAGTGTCGCATCTTGTCCGCAAGTGTCGCATCTTGACCACAAGTGTTGCAAGTATCACATACATCATACTGCCATCTTTCCTATGTCATGCCTCTAACGACATCACAAAGATACTTAAGACACCTCAAAGACTAGTTTTGAAGAAGAGAAATTAGTTGACAGGGAGTACAAACCTTTTGCCACTAAAAGAACCACTAAAAATGGATTTTGGAGAGGAGCGCTCCCCTACCAACTGTCAAGGAGTGCTAGCGCTCCCTGAGCCTCTTTGGGGGAGTGTCTGAGCACTCTTTGCACCCTTTTGGGGGAGTGCTACCCTTTTCTGAGCAAGTTTTGGGTTTGTTGAGACAAATCAGGGAAGAATCCCTCAATTCCTGAAGGTGGTTGGATTCGAATAGATGGTCAAGGCATGATCCTCAACTGAAGGAGAGGAATCCTCAACTTATCCCAAAGATCTCTCAAGTGGTTGGGCCTCTCCAAGGTTATATAAGGAGGATTTATCATGGTGAAAGGGGGGAAGAGACTAGAGATTGATACCAAACTTATGATCCTATAAGTGGTATGAACATGAAAAAGATTGGAGGTATGAAACCTATGATCTCATAGGCAACATACATAAAACATTCGAGATTACTTGAGAAAAGGGGTTGGACAAGGAGAACTAGAAGAAGCTGCTGCACCTTCATCAAAGGATTGTAAGTAATTTTACTTTTTCTCATTAATAATCAATGCTTGGCCTGCTTCTTTCAAAATTATTCTTGTTCCATATGAGTTTGTCTGCAATAGATGGATCTATATTTGAGCTAATATCAGTAGAGTAGGAAGTCCATTGTATCTTTGTTTGTTCTATAGGACCTATTAGGGAGCTCAGAATTGAAGCTCAACCCGGACTTTGCAAGGACAAACGCCATTAACAAGGTACATATATTTCTTCTTCTCCTTCGTAAATTATCTTGATTAGATATAAAAGGATGTCAATGTCCATGTTAAACACTTTTTTGTCTTGGCCTTAGGAGTCTAGAGACAAAGAGGGAATCCACTTGTCCTCAGGGGGATTCACCTACTCCAGAAATTGGCGACTCCTCTGGGGAGGATCTCTGATTTTTGTTTCCATTCCCAGATCTTGTTTTGGCCCTTTGCCCACTCATTTGACCCTCTCCATACTGTCTCTTTGATTCTTAGATTTGTTTGATTGCCTCTTTATTTCATCATGATCACACTGATTGACTGAATTTCCTTGATTTTTTGAGTTCCCAGGCCTTGTTATGAGATTTTGGAGTAGAGAACTCCCCTTCCCTTGTTATCAGAGTGCCAACACTCCCAGGTGGACTTTCAAAGAGTGTTGGAATGCTCTGGTGCACCTTACACCAGAGCACTACCCCCCTTTTTTGTGAAAAATCCTCTAGGTTTTCAATTTCTGAGTTCAGTTTTTGCTTTTTACACTTGCTCAGAGTCTCATACTCTTAGTCCATCTTGGTATTGGCCTTCATCACCTTGTTTTCTAAGGATTGATCTCTTTTTGTTTGGAATTTTGACATTTTTTCTTCCTTACCTAGAAGTCCCTCTTTGTCTTTGCTCATTTAGGGTTAACTTGCTGCTTTCTTCTCATTTATCTGACTGAGTAGAAGCCTTTGTAAGGAGATTCAAAGGTCTATGCACCCTTCCATTTGATCTTTGAGGTCATCTTGTCCAAGTCCTTCTTCCTTCTTTTTGAGTTTTTGGTTTTCTTTTTCTTGTTTGATCGTAACATGGGTGTGTTTTTGTTTATGTGAAGTTTGCTTCCAGATTGTTTAAATCTCATTGATCTTACAAGTCTGAATGACATAGGAAGCCTTGCATCAAACTGATTATCAGTCACACATAAACATTTTAGCATTGCATTGGATTCCTTATTGAGGAATATTGCATGAGGTCATTGCATCTTAGTGTTTGAAAGTGAAAGGAAAATCCTTCTCCTTCCCTTAAATAGACATTCATTGAAAGAAAAGATTTCTTATTATTTGTTATGCATGTTTTGGGAACTGAGTCATAATATCATAAGTTTTCACTCTCATACACCTCTGAGTAAACAACAACCACTAAAATCAACGCTTAACTAAAATTTATCATACTTTTTACATCTTTGTTAGCAAACCTACATTAGTTTATGGTGTAGGGCTTTGGAATAGGTTGAAAGGATAACTTTCCAAAGCTATCAAAAAAACTTAGCATCTTGCGATAGGGAGAGAAAATCCAATTGTCGTATAGGATTTTTGGGATCCCCCTCTCACACAGGGGTTACGCACAAGGTCACGTTCGGGAGAGTTATGGATATTATCCCTCTGTGGTTCAACCGTTCATAGTAGTCGGATCGTATATTGGGGGTCACTTGAAGGTATACCCACGATTATGTGTGGGAGCCTCTCGAGTTGATTTCGGACTTGTTATCCTGCCCATACATTCCGAATGGACTGTCAACTGTACCTGCCCAGGGGTTGACTGTGAATTGGTGACCTTAGTAGCCATAATATTTAGGGTCTCACACAAGGTGATGGTGAAGGGAAGTCTCACTGTACCTGGAACAGACGTTGGTCAAACTCACTCTGGCTCCTTGGAGGGTAAATCCACAATTAATACATGGAAGCTTGCACCAAGGCGTAATTCCGTTAAGTAGGTCACCAACGTAACTGATCCACCCGCTCTGTCCTTGCCTCTTCCTATTTTGATCTCACGATGTTGGATTTCATCACCAACTAGTGGTTTCATTGTGGGAAGGTTTTGTTTGATTGTTTGCTTCTCAGATTCATAGCGTGTGTTGGTTGTGTTACTTAGTGGA
>JZKD02S1933941.1:37508-47539 GCA_000966675.3 Picea glauca
TATTTTATTATGACTATTATTTTGAATTTAACGGATGAATATTATAATTTCTAGAATTTTTTTAAGTTGACCAAGCTGAAAACGTTGCAAAGTTTAAAAACATGTTTTTCTACACCTTGTATCTATCTTAATTTTTACTTAAAGCTAAAATTTAAATATACCCTTTTGAAAAGAACAGTTTAAGGATAATGAATATATTTTTTTCAAATTTTTTCACAGTATATTTTTTGAGATACCGATATTTCATTTCACCAAATCATAATCTCTGCTGAAAATATTATGTAGTGATTTTTTTTTAAAATTAAATAAAATTAGATAAAAATAAAGAAAATGAAAACAAATTATACGAATTGAAAGCAGATTTGATGCAGGAGCATCTCTCGAGACAAGCGAGCCAGCGTAGAAGACAAAGGATAGATGGGCACACGCCAGCCCAAAATTTTGAAATTTCCCTTGAAGTTGATGCGCCAAGCATAAATGAGATCATTTAATGAAGGCGCCTTGGTAAAATGTATTCAGACCTTGAGCGCCCCGCTCTCATCTGAAAGTAGACAGAGGCATTTATAGTAGTAAATGTAAGTAGGTAGAATTGAATACTAGATTAGACAGTTCTAGAAGAAAGAGGGAGAACGGATATAGACACCCTCATTGTATATTGTAACATAGTTAAGGAAGATTTAGAAGAATCCAGAGCATAGGAGAGAAGCAGAGAACTGTAGAAGAACACCCATGTATAGATCTTGAATTAATATAAGAAGTTGATTCAGATTCATGGTTGTCGTGTTATTCTCTGTGTATGTGTGTTGAATGTTGTGCTCATGAATATTTACTTTCTGTTATGAATTTGCTATTATGCTGTGTGTATGATTTCAGGTGTTGATATTGAAATCTGAAGGAAGTGAATGAGTTTAAATTGTTTCTCTAATTGAGCCAGAGGATTCCTGCAAGGAGTGCAGTTAAATTGTCCGTAAGGAGTGCGTTGACAGAAGGGTTCAATTAGAGATAGTTTTCGTTCTCATTTTCCTCGAAGGTGCAGTTAGGCACAGTGCCGCACAAGGAGGACGCAGGCCAAGCTAAGTCTTAGAGTTGTGATTTTGAGTAGAGTATTGGAAGACTACTGCTATAGGTGTGCACAGAGTCAAAGACTTCAACATTCAGTTGAGGTTGAAGGGTTGCCTCAAGGAGTGCGTGCAAAGATTTCTCTCTTTCTAAGAGATGGATTAACTATGAAAATCTCAGGAAGGATAGGCCTCTAAGTTGCTGAAGATCAGCATTGGCAAGTGCGACTTAAAGTTGCAAGAATGCCATAGGTTGGCGAGTAGGCGAACCAGTCTCATAAAGAGACATTCAGTCATCCTGTGGATTTACGAAAGGAGGGACGGATGGACGAAATCCTTTGAGGAGATTTCACGAAGTCCCGTGAGTGTTGGATCTCATGGAGGTGCAAGGAGGTTACGACGAGAACGTCCAAAGGGTTCCAAGCTCAGGAGGGGTGGAGCCGTCGATTTGAACCATGAGGGTCATTGGATCCGAGTACATATCGGGAAATCGGAGTTCCTAAGGTTGAAGGAACGGGACATCAAAAGTCTCGAAATCCTGGAAGAATCGGGACCGTCCATCTGGAAGGACGCATGGCAAACATCGGTGTCATCAGGAAAGTCTCGATAGGGAGATCATCCATCGGTGTTTGGGTCATCGGGAAATCAGGGATCCCGATGACAAAGTGTCTATGCACTTTGGTCTCGCAAACAGCAAAAGAGCGAGGAGCAGCGAGAACCGTCCATCCTAGAGGACGCATGGCCGAGATCGAAGTGATCGAGAAATTGACATTAGTGGGATCGAGAAAATCAAAGATCAAGGAATCTCGACACTAGAAGCCGCGAAACCTCGAGGAATATCCGGGGCCATTGATCTCAGCGATTGCTCACCGCCGTTGATTTTGGTTACGGAGGAAAGGCTTCCTGGTGACGTCAAATCGGGAATCGGTGCATCGGGAAATCGAGGATCCTATTGATAAGAGGTTTAGTGCATTTCGACATGCGAAATCCTGAACCCCGATAAGAGATAAAACAGTGGTCACAGGTTAACGGTCCTATGGTTCGAAGCCTATAGCCGGAGGGCTATCGTGAAAAAGGCGTGTCGTGATTCGGGGAATCACGAGTCTTGGAGACACGAGTATTTCGACATCGTAAACCCCGAAACCCTAATGGGAGTTACAACTGTGGTCGTATAGGAGTCGGTCGTGTGGACTAAAGGCTTAGCCAAGTGGGGCTAAGGCAACAAAGGAGCGCATCGGAGATTGGAGATCGGTGATTCAAGTTGCCAGAACATCGTGGGTGTTAAAACTCTGATAGTGGGAACCCCGATAGAAGGAGGGGAGTCCCTGAAGAGATTTATGTGGGTGAAATATTTCCCGATAGGGAAATAGAGAACCTTTGAGTTCTTCGGGCCAGGAAGGAAATAGAAGGTCCTGTGAGCGGACGTGCCCCGAGGGTGCGCCTGCGTCAAGTGGTATCAGAGCTTAGAAGAGCTTCTTTGCTTTCTGTAGCAGAGAAAAAAAATGGGAATTCACCATGCTGCCAAGGAGAAGGGGTAGACAATCACCCGATCCAGAGGAGGAAAGGGAAATGTCCAGAGAAAGAGGTAGGCAAGTGCAGAATCCAGACATGGAGAGAGAAGTGTGAAATCTTCATGCCAGAATGGAGGACATGGAGGTAAGATAAAGGCGCAAATCTGATGTAGGAGATACCAGTGAATCCGAAAATGAAGATGATGCTAGACATGGAGGAGAAGAAATCCTTGCAGAGGATGCAGCAAGTGAACGCTTACTTAAAGCTGTTGCAAGAATGAGTACAAAGGTGAAAATGGATGTTCCAGTTTATGAGGGAAATATGGATGTAGAAGAGCTGCTAGATTGGATTAGAGTTCTAGACACTTACTTCGATTATGAAGATATTGAAGAGGATAAGAAGGTTAGGCATGTCGTCACGAGATTAAAAGGACATGCAGCCTTGTGGTGGGATGAACTACAAGCTGACAGGCATTGCCAAGGCAAACAAAAGATTAAGAGCTGGGACAGGATGATTGCAAAGATGAAAGAAAAATTTATTCCCAAAGATTATCAAATTTCTCTGTTCAGGAGGATGCAGAACCTGAGACAGAAGCTGATGACAGTAAAGGAGTATACTGATGAATTTTATAGGTTGAATATCAGGGCAGTTCATCACGAAAGAAATGACGAAAAAGTGGCCAGATATATGAATGGCCTGAGATATGAGATTTAGGATGAAACGAGCATGGAAACCATCCGGACGGTGGAGGATGCTTACCAAATGCCTCTAAAAGATAAGGAGAAGCTAAGCTGTAAACAAAGTCAGAGGGGTCGAGGCAGGAGCCAGCCCAGAGGCAAAGCAGTTTCCCAAGATAAATACCAGAAGCCCAAGGACGACTGGAAGAAGCCTCAGACTAGAACTGAGAGAGGTGGAAGTTCACAGCAAGTGCGATATGCTGAGCAAAGAGAACAACGTACTGAGCAGAGAGGAGGATATGCTGATAATAATAGGTTTCCTCATACTAGAGGTAGAGGAAGAGGAAGAGGTGGAGTAATCACATGCTTCACATGTGGGAAGAATGGCCACAGGTCGTTCGAGTGTCCAGAGAAGAAGAAAGAAACTGGAGAGACTCACATCGCTGAGGCACAGAGGCGAGATGTTGAAGTTGAATATGCTGAAGGTGGAAGATCGTTGGTGATGTGGAAAGTCCTTTTGACGCCAGAAAAGGAGATGGAAAATACAGCGCAGAGGAACAATCTTTTTAGGACTACTTGCAAGAACAAGGATAGAGTGTGCAAGGTCATTGTGGACAGTGGAAGCACAGATAATATCGTTTCAACCGAGATGGTAGAAACGCTGGAGCTGGAGACAACTTATCACCCGAGTCCATACAAAGTTTCATGGCTACATAAGGGACATCAGGTAAATGTCACTAAACAGTGCTTAGTTGACATTAAAATAGGAGGATATAATGACAATATTTTATGTGATGTCATTCCTATGGATGTTTGTCATTTATTGTTGGGTAGGCCATGGAAATATGATAAAAATGTGATTCATGATGGGAGGATGAACACATATACCCTGAAGAAGAATGGGAGAACCCATATGTTGCATCCAATTGAGGATAAGGAGGTAAAGCCGGAAGTAAGCAACACAGTACTTCTCATGAGTGGGAAGGAACTTCTTACCGAGGTTAAGAAGAAGGAGTATCCACAATTCTTTGTGGTCAGAAAATCGAGAATTGTTCTGACTAGTACAAGGGTGGATGAATTGCCAGAAGAAGTTCAGGAACTGCTGGAAGAGTTCGCTGATAATGTAGTGGACGAACTACCTCATTCGTTGCCACCGATGAGAAGTGTGAGTCATCATATAGACCTCATACCAGGATCTAGGTTGCCAAACAAAGACACGTACAGATTGACACCACAGGAGAATGAAGAGGTTAAAAGACAGGTCCAGGAGTTGTTGGACAAAGGGTTGGTTAGAGAAATCTTGAGTCCATGTGTTGTTCCGATGGTACTCAGTCCGAAGAAAGACGAAGGCTAGAGGACGTGCACTGATTCAAGAGCCATTAACAAGATAACCATCAGGTATAGATTTCCACTGCCAAGGATGGATGATTTGATGGATTGCTTAAGTGGAGATTTTTTTTTTCCAAAGATAGATTTGAAGAGTAGATATCATCAGATTCGTATGAGAGAAGGTGATGAATGGAAAACAACATTCAAGACAAACGAAGGTTTGTATGAATGTCTTGTCATGCCATTTGGCTTGATGAATGCACCAAGTACCTTCATGAGATTGATGAATGAAGACCTGAAGGAGTTCATTGGGAAATTTGTCATCGTGTATCTGGATGACATATTGGTCTTCAGCAAGACGACGGCTGAACATCTGAAGCATTTGGCTATTTTGATGAAAAAGCTACAGTAGGAGAAGTTGTTGATAAATATGAAGAAGTCCTCTTTTATGAAGATAGATCTCATTTATCTGGGTTTTGTTATATCTGTAAATGAGTTGAGGATGGATCCAGATAAGGTATAAGTGATCAAGAATTGGCCATCACCGAGGAATGTAATTGAGGTGAGGAGTTTTCACGGATTGGCTAGTTTCTACCGGAAATTCATCAGGAATTTCAGTGGAATTAGCACAGCAATGATGGATACAGTGAAGAAAAGACATA
Source organism: Picea glauca (assembly GCA_000966675.3). Lineage (NCBI taxonomy): Eukaryota > Viridiplantae > Streptophyta > Pinopsida > Pinales > Pinaceae > Picea > Picea glauca. The sequence goes on from JZKD02S1933941.1 coordinate 42,747, forward strand.
AATATTTTCACTGGACGGCAGAGGCTGAGACGAGTTTCAATTTGTTGAAATGGAAGATTACGGAACAACCAATTCTGGTGTTGCCGGATTTTCAAAAGACATTTCAGGTAAAATGTGATGCAAGCGGGTTTGCCATAGGAGCGGTCTTAAGTCAAGAGGACAGACCGATTGCATATTTCAGCGAGAAGCTAAATGAGGCAAAAGAAAAATACTCCACGTATGATAAGGAATTCTATGCCATCATCCAAGCATTGAAAAAATGGAGGCACTATTTGATTCCAAAAGAATTTGTTTTATATAGTGATAACTGTGCATTAAAGTTTGTGACTCAACAGGAAAAGTTGAATCAGAGGCATGTTAAATGGGTTGAATACATGCAAAATTTCACTTTTGTGATAAAACATATTTCTAGTACTGCTAACAAATTTGTTGATGCTTTGAGCAGGAAGTGTTTGCTATTATAGGAATTCAAAGTCCGAACGCTAGGCTTTGATGATCTTAAAGATATGTATGCAGATGATCAAGATTTCAGAGAAGCATATGGAGCAGCTGAGAATCCAGTTCTTAGAGACAGAAGCTAGTGGATAGAGTATGTTATCCAGGATGGATTGTTGTTCAAAGGCAATCAACTATGTATTCCGAATTTCTCCATGAGGGAGAATCTGCTAAAGGAAAAGCACAGTGGTGGATTAGCAGGACATTTTGGCCATGATAAGACATTCGTGAAGCTGAGTGAGTCCTACTTTTGGCTAGGGATGAGGTCATAAGTCAAGAAGTTTGTTGACAGATGTAGAATTTGCCAGCATTCAAAGGGGAGGAAGGAGAATGCAGGTTTTTATCAACCATTGCCCATATCAGAGAAGCCATGGGATGAAATTAGCATGGATTTTGTATTAGGGTTGCCAAGGACCCAAAGAGGTGTTGATTCCGTCTTTGTGGTAGTAGATAGGTTTTCCAGGATGGCACATTTTATCCCATGCCAGAAAACTAGTGATGCGACTCATATCGCAAATATGTTTTTCAAAGAGGTCGTTAGACTTCACGGCTTACCCAGAAGTATTGTTTCGGACAGAGATACAAAGTTCTTAGGGAACTTTTGGAGGACATTATGGAAGAAGCTAGGGACTCACTTGATGTTTAGTTCTACTTATCATCCGCAAACGGATGGATAGACAGAGGTGGTGAACAGACGTCTGGGAGACTTGTTGAGAAGCTTGGTGACTGAGCACCATAGCAGTTGGGACAATGTATTACCACAAGCAGAGTTTGCATACAACGATTCAGTGAATCGAAGCATGGGGAAAAGTCCATTTCAGGTTGTATATGGAATGAAGCTGAGAGGAGTCTCTAAGTTAAGGGATTCAAAACAGACTTCTACTAGTAGTGCTAGTGCAGAGGAATTCGCTGAGGCGATGAAAGAACTTCACACCAGGGTGAAGGAGCGATTGTTGAAATCAAGCAAGGAGTACAAGCGCAGAGCAGATCAACATCAGAGACAACTTCAATTTGAAGTTGATGATCTGGTTCTGGCACATATGAGGAAGGAAAGGTTCCCAAGGGGAACATACAATAAGTTGAAAATGAAGAAAATCGGGCCATGTAAAGTTTTGAGAAAATTTGGTGAAAATGATTATGAGATCGAGTTACCGGATGGAATCGGAATTTTTCTGATATTTAACATCGTTGATTTATACCCATATAGAGCTGGAGAGACAGAGACTGCAAGTGATGAACAACCAGAGGTTCAGTGGCAGAAGCATATGCCAGTTGCAGAGGAGCCACAGATAGAGTGTATATTGGACAAGAAGGTGAGCAAGAAGACTAGGCGCAAGGAATACTATGAGTATATGGTCAAATGGAAGGGCCATCCATTTGAATATGCAAGATGGGAGACTGAAGCAGGGGTATAGAAGCATGGACATACCGTGCAGAAGCTCATGGACAGGAGCCCATGAAAATTTTCAAGCGAGGAGTATGATGCAGGAGCATCTCCCGAGACAAGCGAGACAACATAGAAGACAAAGGATAGATGGGCACACGCCAGCCCAAAATTTTGAAATTTCCCTTGATGTTGATGAGCCAAGAATAAATGAGATCATTTAATGAAGGTGCCTTGGTAAAATGTAATCAAACCTTGAGCGCCCCGCTCTCATTTGAAAGTAGACAGAGGCATTTATAGTAGTAAATGTAAGTAGGTAGAATTGAATACTAGATTAGACAGTTCTAGAAGAAAGAGGGAGAACAGATATAGACACCCTCATTGTATATTGTAACATAGTTCAGGAAGATTTAGAAGAATCTAGAGCATAGGAGAGAAGCAGAGAACTGTAGAAGAACACCCATGTATAGATCTTGAATTAATAGAAGAAGTTGATTCAGATTCATGGTTGTCGTGTTATTCTCTGTGTATGTGTGTTGAATGCTGTGCTCATGAATATTTACTTTCTGTTATGCATTTGCTATTATGCTGTGTGTACGATTTCAGGTGTTGAGATTGAAATCTGAAGGAAGTGAATGAGTTTAAATTGTTTCTCTAATTGAGCCAGAGGATTCCTGGAAGGAGTGCAGTTGAATTGTCCACAAGGAGTGCATTGACAGAAGGGTTCAATTAGAGATAGTTTTCGTTCTCATTTTCCTCGAAGGTGCAGTTAGGCACAGTGCCGCGCAAGGAGGACGCAAGCCAAGCTAAGTCTTAGAGTTGCGATTCTGAGCAGAGTATTGGAAGACTACTTCTACAGGTGTGTGCAGAGTCAAAGACTTCAACATTCAGTTGAGGTTGAAGGGTTCCCTCAAGGAGTGTGTGCAAAGAGTTCTCTCTTTCTAAGAGACGGATTAACTGTGAAAAGCTCAGGAAGGATAGTCCTCTGAGTTGTCAAAGATCAACATTGGCAAGTGCGACTTAAAGTTGCAAGAATTTTGTAGGTTGGCGAGTAGGCGAACCTGTCTCGTAAAGAGACATTCAGTCATCCCATGGATTTATGAAAGGAGGGACGGACGGACAAAATCCTTTGAGGAGATTTCACGAAGTCCCATGAGTGTTGGATCTCACGAAGGTGCAAGGAGGTTACGGCGAGAAATTCCAAAGGGTTCCAAGCTCAGGAGGGGTGGAGCCGTCGATTTGAACCACAAGGGTCGTTGGATCCAAGTACATATCGAGAAATTAGAGTTCCTAAGGTCGAAGGAACGGGACATCAAAAGTCTCGAAATCCCAGAAGAATCGGGACCGTCCATCTGGAAGGACGCGTGGCAAACATCGGTGTCATCGGGAAAGTCCTGACAGGGAGATCATCCATCGGTGTTTGGGTCATCGAGAAATCGGGGATCCCGGTGACAAAGTGTCTATGCACTTTGGTCTCACGAACCACTAAATAGCGAGGAGCAGCGAGAACCGTCCATCCTAGAGGATGCGTGGCTGAGATCGAAGTGATCGGGAAATCGACATTAGTGAGATCGGGAAAATCAAAGATCAAGGAATCTCGACACTAGAAGACGCGAAACCCTGAGGAAGATCTGGAGCCATTGATCTCAGTGATTGCTCACCGCCATTGATTTTGGTTATGGAGGAAAGGCTTCATGGTGACGTCAAATCGGGAATCGGTGCATCGCGAAATCATGGATCCTGTTGATAAGAGGTTTAGTGCATTTCGACATTGGAAATCACGAACCCCAATAAGAGATAAAACCATGGTCATAGGTTAACGGTCCTATGGTTCGAAGCCTATAGCCAAAGGGATATCGTGAAAAAGGCGCATCGTGATTCGGGAAATCGCAAGTCTTGGAAACACGAGTATTTCGACATCGCAAACCCTGAAACCCCGATGGGAGTTACAGCTGCGGTCGTATAGGAGCCGGTCATGTGGACTAAAGGCTTATCCAAGTGGGTCTAAGGCAACAAAGGAGCGCATTGGATATCGGAGATCGGTGATTCAAGTTGCCAGAACATCATGGGTGTCAAAACTCCGATAGTGGGAACCCCGATAGAAGGAGGGGAGTCCCTGAAGATATTTCTGTGGGTGAAATATTTCCCGATAGGGAAATAGAGAACCTTTGAGTTCTTCGGGCCAAGAAGGAAATAGAAGGTCCTGTGAGCGGATGTGCCCCGAGGGTACGCCTGCATCAAGATTCAATTTTGGAAATGGTGGTGTCATTTTTGAAACCAAATTCTCAATTTTTGCAGGAGTCCGCAACCTCTGAAGTTTAGTTATGCTTGGGGCATTTCTCTGGTTTTGGTTTTCAATTGCAATTTCATTTCTTCGGCCGAAAAAATAATGTTTCGGCCAAAAGTATAAAATCTAATGGAATACGTAAAATTAAACGATTTCCAGGTCTTTCGGCCAAAAAACTAATGCTTTCGGCTGAAATACCGTCGAACGAATTCAGTCCGTCGGAAAATATGAAACGACACGTCGTATGGTTTTTTTTCGCGCCAAATTGTATAAATAGGATTGCGACCGAACAAATTTTATACAATCCATCATATGAACAAAAAGATATAAGCTCAAGGATAAGGATTTCAAAGCGTCTCTATTACTGATTGCAGCTGTATTCTTTTGTTTTTTTATTTATTCCCTCTGTTCCATAGTCTTAGTCAGAGAATCAATATCGATACATGGTGGTTTTTTAAAACACTTAAACAAAGTTTTGAATCATCTTTTTGGTTTTTGTTGAATAAGGTAAATGATGTTTGTTCAAGTTTTTATTAGAATAACAATTTATATGTTGAAAGATAAATGTTGAGCATTTTTTCAAGGTGAAGTCTTTGTTGAACATATCTTTTACAGATAACTATAAAA
>JZKD02S1933952.1:0-26145 GCA_000966675.3 Picea glauca
CGACATCCCTTTCCCATTACATTAACCCAAAACCCTAAAAAGGGTCCCAAAAGTGGGCCGAGATCCTGTGATCTCTGCTTCACCTGGCCCTCCATATTTGACAGACTGTCGAAGTCCAAAAAGGGTCAAATATGACCAAGTGTTCCTCAAAACTTGGTCAAGGGAAAAAAACTATCTTTGACATTCTCCCTGGCAACGACGCCAAAATGTTGGGCTCTAAAGATGTCCTAAAAAGAACCTTAGTCTAACATTAATTTTATTAACTGAGGATTCGTCTTTTCTCCCAAGAATGTTAGTAAAGTCTATGTAGATAGTCACAGAGGTTTAAATCATGTAGATAATTTAGTTACAACAAATCTGACACTATCTAAATTATTGCAATAATCAAGTTCTTCATGCATTAACTAAAAAATACAAAACTAATAACTCAACCAACTTAATTATAGTCTAGACAATAACACACCAGGAATCAAAGAATCAATCACTTTACTGAATTCATTCATTTATCTAAGAAACGGTAATTTAATCTACAAAAACACTTAATGAATCAATATCTCAATGATTAATTAATTTGTTGGAAAGGAACAACATTCTACTAAATATTTAAGGGACAACAAATGTGAATTAAACAAAAGGAACAACAAATGCGAATTTAATAAAAGGAACAACAAATGCAAATTTAAATGAAAGGAATTCACAATCGATAAATTAACAACAAATGGAAATGGAATAGCAATCGATAATCTCCAAATGGAACATCTATTCTCTGCAAATGGAACAACATAACCAATTCATAAAAGAATCAACACATTAACGAGTCTATCTTAACTGTTGAAAGGAAATTCAAATCACAAAACTATAACATAATTGATAATATTACAGATGAGACAATATCTAGGTAGTTAGGGATATTATGCAGAACCCAGAAGCCAAGCAAGAAACCATGTATGATAGGATTGAGACAAAACTTAGAGGGATACAACAGGTCCACACCATACAGAGAAAATTCATGGAAGTGACTCAGAGGCTCCAACCAGTCCAGGACAAAGCGTGCCGACTGTTTGAGGAGATTGAAGGCCGAGGAGTAGAGCTGGAACAAGTCATAACTGCAGTCGAACAATTATTAGAGGGACCTGTCAACGAAGCATTTATCCAAGAGTTTGCTGAGAAAGAGGCCTTGGCACATCAACAGGTCGAAATAGCTCGAGCTAAGATCAAGAATTTTGAAGTAGAGCTACCCAGACTAGAGTGACTCGGGATGAGTCACATGTGAGTGTTGGGGGGATGTTGTCCCTTGACCAAGTTTTGAGGATCCTTGGTCATGTTTGACCTATTTTGGAACTTCGACAGGCTGTAGAAGGTGGAGTGCAAGTCAAAGTAGAGATCACATGATCTCAACCCCTTGTTTAGGGATTTTTGGGTTTTGGGCTTATGTAATAGGTATGGGGATGTTGGCCCATGGTTTTTACCCATGTTTAGGCCCATTTTGTAATGTATAAATAGAAATATAGGTGATGTAAGTAGGGGGTTAATGTGATTCTAAGTGCAAAGGTGCACGTGTGTGATACCAAGTGCTAAGTGCAGATGATAGTTGTACATGTTTTGTGCATGTTGTGTGAGACTTGCAAGGCTAAGTGCAAGTGACTGTAAGAGATTGAGTAGAAGCTTTGTGATGTAACCTTGCTTGGGGAAGGAGGATCTGGAGAGGTGTGCACAAATCTCTTGTCCTATGCAGAGTAGGATCTTGTGGCTCTATGCATGTAGAATATTGAAAAAAGATAATAACAAAGAAGAAGAGTTGGTGGATGTAGCCCCAAGTTGGGGGTGAACCATGTATATCCTATGTTATTCTTTGTGCGATGTATTGATGTATTGATGTGTTTATGTATTTACTTGCTTAGTGATTTGGCATAGATAAATGATAAATAGATCTGTTGATGTTTTGTGATTAATAATATGAATAAGTTATAGATATAACCCATGTGAATGTGCTTAGTGCTCGACTATACTAGATCTGGGTGAATACTGCGATGCTCTGTGATTAGGGTTTTTACTGTGAAGTAGATACTGGTTAAATACTGATGAAATGTAACTACTAAGTTCTTTGATAGAATATTGTAATCATAGATCTGTGTCCCAGCTAAGGTTGCAGACACTGGAGTCCTGCAACCACCCCTACCTATACCTTGGGTGAGACTTCATCTGCTTCACAGGTGTTGCCGAAAGGGCTAGTAGTTAGGGTTTTTTTGGTGCGCTCTTGAGTGTTGAATAAAACACAGAAGACAAGCAAATAGCCATGTATGATAGGATTGAGACATAACTCAGAGGGGTACAACAGGTCGACACCATATAGAGAAAATTCATGGAAGTGACTCTGAGGCTCCAACTAGTCCAGGATGAAGCATGCCAACTATTTGAGGAGATTGAAGGACGAGGAGAAGAGATGGAACAAGTTTTCACTGTAGTTGAACAATGCTTAGAGGGACCTATCAACAAAGTAGTTATCCAAGAGTTCACTGAGCAGGAGGCCTTGGCGTAGCAACAGGTCGAAGAAACTCAAACCAATCTTGAGGATTTTGAAGCAAATCATGCTGATGTTCATAGCGGAACTGAAGGAAAATAAAAGAGATTCCAAAATACACACACTCCACTTTTCAGTCCTTTAGGAGAGGGAAATTTTTGTAATTTGAGAGAGGGAGAAGGGGAGACCATTGGAATTGCTGAGGCAAACCCACCACCACTTGAACCTGGATCTCCTATGATTTTGGTAGGACAAGGAACACCTAAAATCTGAGACATAGGTAGCACTATTAAATCTCCTAAGGGACCAAGTAATCAATCACCTCGAATAGAACTCCCATACCAAGAAATCCTTGAAGGATATTGTCACATTTTTGACCAAATGGCACAACAAAATCAGCCGCAACCCTAGACTTCCACTTTGGAGTATCCTATAGTTGATCCAGTTGCTAATGCCTCAATGAAANTACATGTTTTGTGCATGTTGTGTGAGACTTGCAAGGCTAAGTGCAAGTGACTGTAAGAGATTGAGTAGAAGCTTTGTGATGTAACCTTGCTTGGGGAAGGAGGATCTGGAGAGGTATGCACATATCTCTTGTCCTATGCAGAGTAGGATCTTGTGGCCTTGTGCATGTAGAATATTGAAAAAAAGATAATAACAAAGAAGAAGAGTCGGTGGACGTAGCCCCAAGTTGGGGGTGAACCATGTATATCCTGTGTTATGCTTTGTACGATGTATTGATGTGTTTATGTATTTACTTGCTTAGTGATTTGGCATAGATAAATGATAAATAGATCTGTTGATGTTTTGTGATTAATAATATGAATAATTTATAGATATAACCCATGTGAATGTGCTTAGTGCTCGACTATACTAGATCTGGGTGAATACTGCGATGCTATGCGATTAGGGTTTTTACTGTGAAGTAGATACTGGTTAAATACTGATGAAATGTAACTGCTAAGTTCTTTGATAGAATATTGTAATCATAGATCTGTGTCCCAGCTAAGGTTGCAGACACTGGAGTCCTGCAACTACCCCTGCCTATACCTTGGGTGAGTCTTAATCTGCTTCACAGGTGTTGCCGAAAGGGCTAGTAGTTAGGGTTTTTTTGGTGCGCTCTTGAGTGTTGAATAAAACAAAGAAGACAAGCAAATAACCATGTATGATAGGATTGAGACATAACTCAGAGGGGTACAACATGTCCACACCATATAGAGAAAATTCATGGAAGTGACTCTGAGGCTCCAACTAGTCCAGGATGAAGCATGCCAACTATTTGAGGAGATTGAAGGACGAGGAGAAGAGATGGAACAAGTTTTCACTGTAGTTGAACAATGCTTAGAGGGACCTATCAACAAAGTAGTTATCCAAGAGTTCACTGAGCAGGAGGCCTTGGCGTAGCAACAGGTCGAAGAAACTCAAACCAATCTTGAGGATTTTGAAGCAAATCATGCTGATGTTCATAGCGGAACTGAAGGAAAATAAAAGAGATTCCAAAATACACACACTCCACTTTTCAGTCCTTTAGGAGAGGGAAATTTTTGTAATTTGAGAGAGGGAGAAGGGGAGACCATTGGAATTGCTGAGGCAAACCCACCACCACTTGAACCTGGATCTCCTATGATTTTGGTAGGACAAGGAACACCTAAAATCTGAGACATAGGTAGCACTATTAAATCTCCTAAGGGACCAAGTAATCAATCACCTCGAATAGAACTCCCATACCAAGAAATCCTTGAAGGATATTGTCACATTTTTGACCAAATGGCACAACAAAATCAGCCGCAACCCTAGACTTCCACTTTGGAGTATCCTATAGTTGATCCAGTTGCTAATGCCTCAATGAAATCCATTCCACTACAGATTCTTCCAACCTTCAATGGATTGATATCAGAGGACCCTGACATGTTCTTATTTGAGCTTGATGTCCTATGTAGAGGCTATGACTATACCTCTAAACCCTAGAAACTAAATCCATTTCCTTCCACTTTGAAAGGAACAATTTTATGATGGTTTATGGGACTAGGGGGAGGAACTATAAATTCATAGGATGGCTATGTGAGACTTGCAGAGCTAAGTGCAAGTCATTGCAGTGATATTGTGGAAGGCTTAGTGCTGGAACACAAGGAAGAAGGATCTAGCGAGCTGCACAAATATTATGTCTTATGCGAAGAAGGGTTCAGAGGCTCTGTGCATGTAACCTATTGAATGAAGACAATAAAGAAGAAGAGTTGGTGGACGTATCCCCAGGGTGGGGGTGAACCATGTAAACACCGTGTTTTTATGTTTTGTGCTTGTCTTAATGTGTTTGTGACTCTCTTGCTAAGTGCTTTGATAGAGATAGATAATTTTGTTCATGCTTTGTGCTAATAATGTAAGAATGTTAGATCCAACTTCTATGAATGTGCTTAGTTCTTTCTTCTTCTAGATCTGATCCATCTGTTGTGCTAAGTGATTAATTACCTTAGATCAGTGTGAATGATGTGAAGCTCTGTTTTATCAACGAAGTAGATATTGATTGAATATTGAGGATCTAACGGTGCTAAGTGCTCTATTAAGTATCATAATCATAGATCTGTGTTCCAACTAAGGTTGCAGACACTTGAGTCCTACAACCACCCCTGCCTCTACCTCAGGTGAGAATTCATCTTCTNACACCATATAGAGAAAATTCATGGAAGTGACTCTGAGGCTCCAACTAGTCCAGGATGAAGCATGCCAACTATTTGAGGAGATTGAAGGACGAGGAGAAGAGATGGAACAAGTTTTCACTGTAGTTGAACAATGCTTAGAGGGACCTATCAACAAAGTAGTTATCCAAGAGTTCACTGAGCAGGAGGCCTTGGCGTAGCAACAGGTCGAAGAAACTCAAACCAATCTTGAGGATTTTGAAGCAAATCATGCTGATGTTCATAGCGGAACTGAAGGAAAATAAAAGAGATTCCAAAATACACACACTCCACTTTTCAGTCCTTTAGGAGAGGGAAATTTTTGTAATTTGAGAGAGGGAGAAGGGGAGACCATTGGAATTGCTGAGGCAAACCCACCACCACTTGAACCTGGATCTCCTATGATTTTGGTAGGACAAGGAACACCTAAAATCTGAGACATAGGTAGCACTATTAAATCTCCTAAGGGACCAAGTAATCAATCACCTCGAATAGAACTCCCATACCAAGAAATCCTTGAAGGATATTGTCACATTTTTGACCAAATGGCACAACAAAATCAGCCGCAACCCTAGACTTCCACTTTGGAGTATCCTATAGTTGATCCAGTTGCTAATGCCTCAATGAAAGCCATTCCACTACAGATTCTTCCAACCTTCAATGGATTGATATCAAAGGACCCTGACATGTTCTTATTTGAGCTTGATGTCCTATGTAGAGGCTATGACTATACCTCTAAACCCTAGAAACTAAAGCCATTTCCTTCCACTTTGAAAGGAACAATTTTATGATGGTTTATGGGACTAGGGGGAGGAACTATAAATTCATGGGATGGCTATGTGAGACTTGCAGAGCTAAGTGCAAGTCATTGCAGTGAGATTGTGGAAGGCTTAGTGCTGGAACACAAGGAAGAAGGATCTAGCAAGCTGCACAAATATTCTGTCTTATGCGAAGAAGGGTTCAGAGGCTCTGTGCATGTAACCTATTGAATGAAGACAATAAAGAAGAAGAGTTGGTGGACGTATCCCCAGGGTGGGGGTGAACCATGTAAACACTGTGTTTTTATGTTTTGTGCTTGTCTTAATGTGTTTGTGACTCTCTTGCTAAGTGCTTTGATAGAGATAGATAATTCTATTCATGCTTTGTGCTAATAATGTAAGAATGTTAGATCCAACTTCTATGAATGTGCTTAGTGCTTTCTTCTTCTAGATCTGATCCATCTATTGTGCTAAGTGATTAATTACCTTAGATCAGTGTGAATGATGTGAAGCTCTGTTTTATCAACGAATTAGATATTGATTGCATATTGAGGATCTAATGGTGCTAAGTGCTCTATTAAGTATCATAATCATAGATCTGTGTTCCAACTAAGGTTGCAGACACTTGAGTCCTACAACCACCCCTGCCTCTACCTCAGGTGAGAATTCATCTTCTTCACAGTTGTTGCCGAAAGGGCCAATATTTAGGGTTTTGTTGGTGTGATGTTGTAGTGTTGAACCCTAGGTCTTCCCCTGTGCCAACAAATGGTTCCATTGCTGGGACTTGAAACTGTGATTGCTGGGAACTGAGAAAGAAGCTTTGAGCAAAGATTCATCTTGAAGTTGTGAAAGCTTTGTGCATAGATCTATATCTCTAGTGCACAATATTCTACTTTATTTATAAAGCTCTGTGCTAAAAGAAAGAAGCCCAATCTGAAGAAAATAAGTTGGATCTGAAGGAGAGAAGCAAGATTTGAAAGCTTTGTGCTCTAAGAAAGGTAAAAGTGATAATTTCTGATTAAAAGAGGTAATATCTGTAAGCTCTGTGCTCTGATAAAGGTAAGAATAGTGAATTTTTTTAGATCTGGAAGCTTTATTCTCTGTAGAAGTAAGATAAGTAGAATTTTTTTTTTCTAGAGTATGGATCTAGGTATCTTTAATAGAGTCTGTCCTAGTTCAAAAAATAGGGTAGATAGATGAAGGAATATTTTATATTAATAGATCTGACAAGAATAGTGAAAGATATGTTATACCTATGCATAGAAAGAATGTTTGGACTAACAAGTGGATGCAGGATCCTAGAAAGAATTTGTTGCAGGTTATCTCCTATGATCCTAGTGCACAGTACAAGAGAAGCTGGGGATCATTTAAAAGAAAGAGAGGATTAAACCTCTATTACAGTTGCATAAGACCAGGACATCTTGCTAAGGAATTCCCTGGAAGAAGACATAGTTGTCTTTGCTGTAAAGCTATGGACCATGAAGTGTTGGATTGCCCTAGAATGACTGCTAATATTGAAAGAATGAATCTGAATTAGGAAAATGCTAAGGCAGATCCATAAATGGTAGAATCCTAGAAAGAATAAGAGAAAGTTTGTTACAGATGAAACAAACCTTGAATGACCATCCACATATCAGCTTATCGGGGATATTCAAAGAAAAAGAATGCATCGAAGAAAGAATAGGAGACTTCAACATTGACTGTGTTCTAGATGAGGAAACATTGGTGAATATCATGACAGAGAGAACTTGGGAAGCTATAGGGAAGCCTGCTATGATTCCTTCATTAGGAGGAATAGGATTATTCAGAGGAAAATTGGTAAACCTATGTGGGAATCTCTCTCGTGTACCTATGCATGTTGAAGGAACTTCGACAGAAGAAGATTTTGAGATTATTAAATTTATTGAAGATATCACCCCATTTACCATATTACTAGCCAACCCTTGGATTGAAAGAGACCATGCCAGAAGGAAAGAATAAGAAGCAGTGTTAGAACAACAGAAGCATGAGTTAAAAGAATTCATGACTAGAAGGATCACACATTTGATTGCAGAACAAGAGAACATATCGAAGCTATTTAACACCAGAGACCCTAATGTCAAAGTTGAAAGAACCCTAGAAGACCAACAAAATACTAAAGTACTTATCCCAGATAAAGAAAAGTATTACCCTCAAATCCTAGGAAGGAATCTCAACAACGTGTAGTGACTATGTCAAATGAAGATAATAATCATAATGGAAAAAGACATACTGAGATGAAGCTCACTGGAAAGAAGGCTAGGAAGTTAAGTAAGAAGAGGGCTATGATTGAAAAGTTACAGAAAGTTCTAGAGGGAACGTCGCAGGAGGGAAATTTGCAAAATTGGAACTTCGTCGGGATATCAGAACAACGACACATGGCACTTCGCCATGGAAAAGTAATATAGCCACTGGGGACATTATAATTGTTCGATTGATGCTTCGAATGGGAAGAAAGGAAATTATGGTTCATTATCAGACCATTGAATCGTGCCATAACAGACATAATGGGGTTAATGGAGTCTTCATACCCATTGCAAGCGAACCATTGTCAAGTTACCTATTTATCCCATCATGCCATGCATCGAGAACACTTTTTCTNGGTGCTAAGTGCTCTATTAAGTATCATAATCATAGATCTGTGTTCCAACTAAGGTTGCAGACACTTGAGTCCTACAACCACCCCTGCCTCTACCTCAGGTGAGAATTCATCTTCTTCACAGTTGTTGCCGAAAGGGCCAATATTTAGGGTTTTGTTGGTGTGATGTTGTAGTGTTGAACCCTAGGTCTTCCCCTGTGCCAACAAATGGTTCCATTGCTGGGACTTGAAACTGTGATTGCTGGGAACTGAGAAAGAAGCTTTGAGCAAAGATTCATCTTGAAGTTGTGAAAGCTTTGTGCATAGATCTATATCTCTAGTGCACAATATTCTACTTTATTTATAAAGCTCTGTGCTAAAAGAAAGAAGCCCAATCTGAAGAAAATAAGTTGGATCTGAAGGAGAGAAGCAAGATTTGAAAGCTTTGTGCTCTAAGAAAGGTAAAAGTGATAATTTCTGATTAAAAGAGGTAATATCTGTAAGCTCTGTGCTCTGATAAAGGTAAGAATAGTGAATTTTTTTAGATCTGGAAGCTTTATTCTCTGTAGAAGTAAGATAAGTAGAATTTTTTTTTTCTAGAGTATGGATCTAGGTATCTTTAATAGAGTCTGTCCTAGTTCAAAAAATAGGGTAGATAGATGAAGGAATATTTTATATTAATAGATCTGACAAGAATAGTGAAAGATATGTTATACCTATGCATAGAAAGAATGTTTGGACTAACAAGTGGATGCAGGATCCTAGAAAGAATTTGTTGCAGGTTAGCTCCTATGATCCTAGTGCGCAGTACAAGAGAAGTTGGGGATCATTTAAAAGAAAGAGAGGATTAAACCTCTGTTACAGTTGCAGAAGACCAGGACATCTTGCTAAGGAATTCCCTGGAAGAAGACACAGTTGTCTTTTCTGTAAAGCTATGGACCATGAAGTGTTGGATTGCCCTAGAATGACTACTAATCTTGAAAGAATGAATCTGAATTAGGAAAATGCTAAGGCAGATCCATAAATGGTAGAATCCTAGAAAGAATAAGAGAAAGTATTGTTACAGATGAAACAAACATTGAATGACCATCAACATATCAACTTATCGAGGATATTCAAAGAAAAAGAATGCATCGAAGAAAGAATAGGAGACTTCGACATTGACTGTGTTCTAGATGAGGAAACATAGGTGAATATCATGACAAAGAGAACTTGGGAAGCTATAGGGAAGCCTGCTATGATTCCTTCATTAGGAGGAATAGGATTATTCAGAGGAAAACTGGTAAACCTATGTGGGAATCTCTCTCGTGTACCTATGCATGTTAAAGGAACTTCGATAGAAGAAGATTTTGAGATTATTAAATTTATTAAAGACATCACCCCATTTACCATATTACTAGCCAACCCTTGGATTGAAAGAGACCATGCCAAAAGGAAAGAATAAGAAGCAGTGTTAGAACAACAGAAGCATGAGTTAAAAGAATTCATGACTAGAAGGATCACACATTTGATTGCAGAACAAGAGAACATATCGAAGCTATTTAACACCAGAGACCCTGATGTCAAAGTTGAAAGAACCCTAGAAGACCAACAAAATACTGAAGTACTTATCCCAGATAAAGAAAAAGTATTACCCTCGAATCCTAGGAAGGAATCTCAACAACGTGTAGTGACTATGTCAAACGAAGATAATAATCATAATGGAAAAAGACATACTGAGATGAAGCTCACTGGAAAGAAGGCTAGGAAATTAAGTAAGAAGAGGGCTATGATTGAAAAGTTACAGAAAGTTCCAGAGGGAACGTCGCAGGAGGGAAATTTTCAAAATTGGAACTTCGTCGGGATATCAGAACAACGACACATGGCACTTCGCCATGGAAAAGTAATATAGCCACTGGGGACATTATAATTGTTCGATTGACGCTTCGAATGGGAAGAAAGGAAGTTATGGTTCATTATCAGACCATTGAATCATGCCATAATAGACATAATGGGGTTAATGGAGGCTTCATACCCATTTCAAGCGAACCATTGTCAAGTTACCTATTTATCCCATCGCGCCATGCATCGAGAACACTTTTTCTAATTGATAATTTGAGCCCATAGACTAAGCTGAGTTTATACAGTGACTATTGTGCTCTTTCTCTCTATCTCACTACTGTGTCTAAGTTATTCTTCAAACTCATGATTTTTAACCCCGAGTGTGTATGTCGGACTAATTGAGCGCCATAGAGAAAGTTGTTGAAGAAGTTTTGACCAACTTGATGATTGAAAGAGTCATGTCAGAGAGAGGATTATCCACAGGTGTACAAGCATCATCCACGAGAGGACTGCTAACCTCTCTATCAACTACTCAAATTGTACCATCCCGATCATCAAATGAGAAGCAAACTAAGCATAGGGATGATCTCACAAATGCTAAGTTGATTCTGAGCATATTACCTACTTATATACCACCTTTGAGCGGTGCTGTAAACTGTGACAATGTACCTAGATATTTTGAGTATGCCTTAGTCACTACCTACCTCCCAAAGGGGTTACGTGCAGTTCACACAGACTAAGATAAGATTGCAGCATTGAAGTTTAGCGACTTCAACCTCGGAAAACAAAAATTTTAAAACATGCTCACCCCCCATAAGTACCTGACCATAACAAAGGGAAAGAATTTGAAGATCGTCCCTCAGTCATGGACACATAACCTTGTGCAGTCCACCCTGCTGAATGTTATGAAGATTCCACATTTTGGACGACACCAAGAGATGAATGCATGTGTCAAATTACTGTTGTCTTGTTACCATGGAGGTTATATATGGTTAAACCGTTTCATAACAGTGGATCTGACATTGATAAATTGGATCACCGAGCTTTGTATGCAAGGACCTGACCCACAAGATTTCTATCTTGGAAAAGCCATGGACCATGCTCTCGCTCAAAGGATCAAGGAAACTTATGGCAATCTTAAGAAAGGAACATGAGGCTACAAGGTAGCTTCTGTATAGAGAGGCACAATGTGCCTCGCCTGTCAGATGATTGTAGGGAAGTTAGTACGCAAGAATCGACCCACCCATGTGACTGGTTTTGTAGTCGACCTCACAGGGAAGTGTGTGAAGGGACTACAAATGAATTGGGCACAGTACCTGGTGAACCAATTAGAACTTGACTGTAGAGAAGCCCAATATCAAGGGTACAAATTCCACTTCAGTTAGCTATTGATCTTGATTGCTTTCATCACCTGGGAGATGCCGAAAGGTGCGACCTTCCTAGACATAGAGGCATTTGAACCATTGGCCACGAAGTTTAGTACATTGTGGTACTCAGGTGACATGACTAAGAAATGGCAGTCAAATTCTATGTTCCATACATACTACAACCAGTTGAAGCTATCCATATAGTCCGAGCCTCGCATATCTCTGAATACGTTACATAGGTTTAGGCCTTTGATGAAGTTCAATGCAGACCGCCATTTCATTTATATCACAGCCCGCACCGACGAGCACAAGCAACAACTTCATTCCTACTAAAAGATAATAGAGGAGGACTTGGACGAGATCACCAAGAACTGGTCGACGAACCTCCTCATTCCAGCAAACCCTGCAGAGATATCCGATATAGACAGTTCAAAAACTGTGTAGGATACACCCAGGTTGAGAAAGACAAAGAAGACTAAAGAGGTCCATGATTTAGACAATGCATCCATGAATACTGCTTCCATCTCACTTGAGCAAGGAGTTGATTATGCAGAGTTGAATGATATAGAGGTCGAGCAGCAACAGGGTGATGAGGCTAATCCCCTGAAAAACAGGAAAGGTTCACCTCCGAAACCTTCCTCCCAAAATAAATTGAATGCCACTATGACAAAGATGCAGACCATCCTCACCTTTGATGACTTTGACTTCCTTGTAGCAGTGCTGAATGATGCTTCATTGGAGATAGAAGAGAAGCAAGAAGAAAATCAAGAGGATCTGTATGATCGAATCATGACTGAACTTCAAGGAGTACAACAAGCCCTACAATCCAGCCGCATAGTCTTCACTACGTTGAGAGAGATAGAAGTGGGAGATGAGCTGGCTTAACTCCATCGAATAACTGATATAGTCGAAGATCATCTTCAATGAGTGCAAGCCACCCAGGCTTTGGTATAAGTTCAGGGAGTACTTGTAGAACAATGACGAGCTACCGAATAGGAAAAGAGCACTCTCCAAGCGAAGTTCGATAAAGAAAAGGCACAACTACAACAAGGCAAGGAAGAATTGCTCACTAAGAAACTCGAAGTGAAGGAAACGGTCAATAGAGCACTTTGCTCTGTGACTGTCGTAGAATTAAAGGTAGAGGATCAAGTCATGAAGCAAGTAGCACAACTTGAAGAAGTGATCCAGTAGCTCCAACAATGCATAACAGATTTAGATCTACGCACTGTACCGACAAATCCAAAGGATGTAAGAGACTAGTGAGAAGCCACTGCCTGCAACGTAGTTGACAGACTGAAGGCCCTTACCTTAGAATGAAATCGATTTGCTGATCACAGTGACCAAACATATGAGAAACTTACTGAGAACCCAGAGTTGCAGGCACTGGAGTCACATCTCCAGGAAGCGAAGCAACACACAGAAACACTACAGGTGCAACTGAAGTCTCTGTCAGCTGTGGAGAGAATGAAGAGATATCAAGAGCATCAAACCACCCAACAAAAAATCCATAATATCCATAGCAAAGTTATGGAAATAACTCATAAACTCCAACCGGTACAAGATAAGGCCTATCAGTTCTTTACAGAGGTAGAAGGCCAGGGAGAAGAACTGGCGCAGGTTAGCACCATGACAGAACAATGCCTGGAAGGACCTATGAATGATGCAGTCATTCAAGAATTTGCTGAAAAAGAGCGCATAACACAACATCAAGTCGAAGCAATTCGAGCCAATCTTGAAGCATTCGAAGCAGAACTTCCTACATCAGAGTTACTCGGGATGAGTCATAGGTGAGTGTTGGGGGCCTGTTGGCCCTTGACTAGGTTTTGTTGATATTTGGTCAATTTTGACCTATTTTTGGACTTCGACAGCTTGTCTAAGGAGGAGTGCAAGACGAAGCAGAGATTGTGGGATCTCGGCCCCTTTTTGGGATATGGGAATATGTAACAACAATGGGATGTCGGCCCATGGGTTTACCCATGTTTAGGCCTATTTTGTAATATATAAATATATGCTTAGGCTAGATAGAAGTGGTGGTGCATCTATGTGATGTGAATGTATGCTAAGTGCACATAGAGTCTGTAAGGCTTTGTGCATGACTGTGTGAGACTTGCAGAGCTAAGTGTAAGTCATTGTAGTGAGATTGTGGAAGGCTTAGTGCTGGAACACAATGAAGAAGGATATAGCGAGTTGCACACATCTTCTGTCCTATGTGGAGAAGGGTTTGGAGGCTCTGTGCATGTAACCTATTGATTGAAGACAATAAAGAAGAAGATTTGGTGGATGTAGCCCCAGGGTGGGGGTGAACCACGTAAACACTGTGGTGTTATGCTTTGTGCTTGTCTTAATGTGTTTATGACTCTCTTGCTAAGTGCTTTGATAGAGATAGATAAATCTGTTCATGCTTTGTGCTAATAATGTGCAAGAATGTTAGATCTGACTTCTATGAATGTGCTTAGAGATTTCTTCTGCTAGATCTGATCCATCTGTTGTGCTAAGTGCTTAATTACCTTAGATCAGTGTGAATGCTACGAAGCTATGTTTTATCAATGAAGTAGATATTTATTGCATATTGAGGATGTGATGGTGCTAAGTGCTCTATTAAGTATCATAATCACAGATCTGTGTTCCAGCTAAGGTTGCAAACACTTGAGTCTTGCAACCACCCCTGCTTATACCTCGGGTGAGACTTCATCTGCTTCGCAGGTGTTTCCAAAAGGGTCGATAGTTAGGGTTTTGTTTGTGCATTGTTGTATCATTAAACCCTGGGTATGCCCCTGTGCTAGCAGGGACCGAGTGGGCGGGTGTGGACGAGGATCTGGTGGAGACGATGGCATGATCAATGTGGAGGTGAGATGAGAGATGAACATATGTACAGACGTGGCAGATGGGAGGTGACCGGGAAAGTGTGGGCATTGGAAAACATGGGTACTACACTAGGATAGGTCAGAGGTGAAGTGGCATAGGGTGATGATGTGGGGGCAGAGGAAAGTCCACGACAGTAGGTGGGATGGGGACCATTTTCCTAGATGGAGGTGAGTGATAGAACACCTGGTAGGAGATGATAGGCAGGAGTGATAAGGGGATGTGACACGAAGGTGGGTGGAGGACAGGTGTGCCATAAGGAGACAAGGAGGCAGAACGGGTGATGTGATGGGAGGAAGAGAGAGATGGAGTGGAGGACAGATGGAAATAAGAGGAAGAAGTGGTAAGGGAGAGAGGTAAGTGTGCTATTCTGGAGGGGGGGTGGTGGTAAGCAGTTTAGAGTGGGTGGGGGGATTCAAAATGATGAGAATGTGCCATGATAAAGGTGGGCTTGGTGGGGAAACCTCTTTTCCGGACCCCCCTTCATTAAAGGCAATTTTTTTTTTTTGGGGGGGTGTTCGGTATGGACCATACTTCGTAGATTGGGGCTTGTAGATCTATGCTGCCTAGATCTATGTGTCGATTAGCACAATCACGCCCATGACCAAAAACTTAGGATAACGCAATTTTGTGGGTTTTCCCCCCCTTTTCTTCATTTCTTTCACCAAGGGGCCAATTTCTTAGGAGAAACACCCCTTTACAAATTTAGGTGACAACATTAGGCTCCATGGGGGATGGCTTGCTCCTTGTGAGATGCCAAGAACTCTTCTGTGGATCCAGTGCCTTCCTATTGGGTTACAGAGTTACCTAAGAAACTGAAAACAAAAGAAAAACAATATTTACAAAGACATGGGAGCCATCCCTAGATCAAATAAAGAACTTCTTGAGAAAATGTTCATTTACAGGGCCACCAAAAACTTGATCACCCTCCAAATTATGCAACCTGTATGTATTATTTGGATATATGTCAAATATTTTGAAGGGCCCAATCCATAGGGCTTCAAACTTGATGTGCTTTCCTCTATCCTTCTTTGGCGCGTCCCATTTGAGTACTAGATCTCCCAGTTGGAAATCCTCCTTACTATTCTTCCTGTCAAAGGTGTGCTTGATTCTCCGCTGATGGTCATCCACTCTGTCTATCATCTATTCTTTGGTCTACTACACTTCTACCAGCTGATGTATCCTTATGATCATATCATCAGGCTCCTCTTGACGGTCTTGGAATAATTTTACCGCATAAAGGGTGAGTTGAGAAGGGAAAATGGCTTCAACTCCATACAAAAGCTGAAATGGAGAGACACCTAGAGACCTCTTTGTTGTCACCCTGTCATCCCACAGAGAGAATTTGAGCTTTGAATCCCATGCTTTTCTATTATCCTCTAACAATATTTTAATGATCTTGATCATACTTATATTAGAGGACTCTACCAGTCTATTCCATTGTGGATAGTAAGGGGTAGAGTGGATCAATGAAATTCTGAACTGCTCACAAAACTTAATCAATGGTTCAACCTTGAAGGATTCAGCATTATCAATGATGATTCTATTAAGACAACCAAACCTTGCCATAATATCTTCAAGAAATCTAATGATTCCTCTGTGAGAAGTGCTCCTTGTGGGGAGAGATTCTATCCACTTGGTGAAATAATCTGTTGCAGTTAAGATCCACCTGTGATGACCACTTTAAGTAGAATGAATTTCCCCAATAAAGTCAAGGCCCCATTGTTGAAAGGGTCCTGAGGATATTACAGGATTCAAAGGCAGAGACTTGAGCTGTTGATTCCCAGAGAATTTCTGACATTTGATACAAGCTTTGACCTTCGCATAGACATTAGTGAATAGAGTAGGCCAGTAGTACCCAGCCTTGAGAATTTTATAGGCTGTGGTCCTCTAGAAATGATGTCCCCCACATAGGTTGTTATGGAAATCAAACATAATCTTTTGGGCCTCCTGAGGGTCCAAACATCTTAGAAGCACACCTAGAGGGTGTTTCCAATACAAGACCTAGTCAATGAGGCAATATCTAATTGCTTTGATATTTAAAGCTCTTGCCTTGCTTCTTCCCATACTGTCAGGGGGTCTTAACTCTTGCAAAAAAAATATAACATCTTTGTACCAAGTACATTTTGCTAGTGGAGGGCTATCCTGTGGATTTTTATCAGAAAAATCAGCTTGCTAACCCTTTGAGCAGGTGTTGATGAAGTTAACCCCCAAAATCTTTAAAATTATATTCAACCAACAACTTGGCTAAACCATGACCCTTAACTAGCTTGGTGGGATTTATTTCCATATCAAACTCAAGGATTTTGGCAATCCATTTGTTCCTTCTTCCATCTATGTCCAGCTGCATAATAATGTCCTTCACAGAAGCTGAAGGGACATATGGAATGATTTTTGAATGCAGAACATAGACTCTGAAATATTTGAGAGCTTTCACTAAGGCATAGGCATGTTTCTCCATGATGTTGTATTTCAGCTCTGCATCTCTTAATGCCCTGTTGAAAAATGAAATTGGTTGCTCCAGTCCTTCAACATTTTTCTGCAACAAAACCGCTGCCACTGTATCAAAAGAAGCAAAGGAAAAAATTAGAAAATCCTTGGAATAATCAGGACTAATTAGCACAGGCACTTCAGTCAATGCCTTCTTAATTTGGTCAAAGGATTCTCTAGGCTTGGTAGTCCACTTTACTTCATTCCCCTTCCTGAGCATGGCTATGATATGCTTCTCCAATTCAACAAAATTTGAAACAAACCTTCTTAAAAAATTAATTTTTCCCAGGAAAGACTCAAATTCCTTCCTGGATCTAGGAAGTGACAAGGTTTGAATAGATTCTACCCTACTTGAATCAATTCTGACCCCATCAACTAATACTATGTGCCCCAACAATTTTCCCTCTTTCATGGAAAACATTGAAATTTTGGGATTTAGGGAGAGACCAAACCGTCCACATTTCAAGAAGACCTTTCTCAGATGTTGACAATGCTCTTGATCAGATATAGAAAACATATTTATGTCATCCAGATAGATGACCACAAATTTATCCCTTTCCCCAATAAAGGCTATGTCCATGGCTCGCTGAAAGGTTGCCCCTGTGTTCATCAATCCAAAGGGCATTTTGGCATACATAAATGTGCCCCAACAAGTGGTGAAGGTGGTATTTTCTCTATCCTCAGGCAAGACAAAGATTTGATTATATCCAGAAAAGCCATAAATCATGGAAATCTTGGATGCACCAGTTACCCTTTGCAGTATGTGTTCCATATTTGGCAGGGGGTAATTGTCCTTCTTTGAGCTCCTATTCAAGTTTCAAAAATCAACAGAAAGTCTGATTTCTCCATTCTTTTTCCTCACCGAGACTAGATTGGCCACCCATTGATAATGTATTAAGGGGACAATGATTTGGGCATCCAACAACTTCTTTACCTCCCTTTCCATAATAGGTAGTAGCATAAGATTTATTTGTCTTAATTTTTTCCTAAATGGATTGGCCTCCTCTTTCAATGGGATCTTGTGTTCAATGACACTGGTGTCATATGTTCCGAGGTCTTTGTATGTCCAAGAAAACACATCGATAGATTATTTTAATAACTCAATATATTCGGCCCTCTGCTCTTTTGACAAACTGCTTGATAATTTGAGAAATCTTGGATCCTGCTCTATGCCAATATTGCACTCAACCACATCAACATCATTATTTGAGATTTTACCCTTCACTGCCACATCATCGCTATCAAATAGTCTTTCCAAAGGGACTAGTCCCTTTGGGATGTGATTTCTCAACAACTTAACAATATAATGATCAACAATTTTGTTCAGAAAAAAATCATCATGAGGATCTATTTTAGAATCTAGATCTTGATCAATGTGTAATGCAGAAAAATCCTCAACAATTTCCAAGAATTTTGATTTTAAGATCATCCTCAAACACTCTCCAATGTTCAACATTGTCAGGTATAGAGGGTCTATATTTCACTTCTACATCATACCTGAGTTTAGGTGGAATAGGGACTTTGAAATTGCTTTCTGAAACAGCCAAAGAACCGACCATGACATTCTTTTCCCTTGAAATAAATGAAATGTTGAAAGCTGAGAAAAAAATGTCAATGAGGTCCCATATTTCATTTCGTTAACTTCTGAGCCGAGGGTGTTTGGCCTGATAAATATTTCTGATCTGATGGAAAATCAACTCAACATATCCAAACACTAATATCTCTTCAATTCCCATGTCCTTTGCATCCCTCAAACCCAAAACGAGAGATTCATACTCTATCACATTATTGGTAATTTAAAATTCTAATTTGTATAATAGAGATATGGTTTCCTGAGAAGGGGAAACAAAAACTACTCTAGCACCAACACCATCTCTAGAAGAAGCTCCATCAAAGAACATTGTCCAAATAGAGGTAATTGGAGGAGAATATTCACAGAGAGTAATGGACTTTCTGATCTCAAGAGGAGGTTCAGGGGCATAAGTGAACTACAATAAGCTAGATCCCAAATCAATATCAAGGGAAAATATAGGATGATTGGTGGGGTATGATTTATCACTGATAATGTAGGCCGACTGAGCTTCTCTATACAATATTATATGCTCTCCTCCAAAAACAGGAATGGTATCATATGAAAGGTCCATCTACAAGGTTCCCCCAAGTCTTTTTATCCAAGATATTGACAATATCATATCGAAATTAAGAGGAACATCATCCACCACGATGTCCATGACCATGATTTTCATGGGAAATTGTAATAAGGTTACAACCAGATCTTTGACGACCCCAAGACATTTTACTCTCCTTGAATCAAAAGAATACAAGTCATGGTATTCCTTTGTGATTTCTAGTCCGATCTCTTCCATGAAAGTTTTTGGCATGAGATTATGAGATGCCCCTGAGTCTATCAAACAATTATGCAACACCTTACAATGTATGTTTAGGGATGTGTAGAAATGAGGGGATGAATAATCTCTATCTTCTACCATAGGACCTAGGATGACTGTAGGCTTCTCATCTTACAAATTGATGGAGTCTAGGGGGAAAAGCAGAGGTTCAGGCAACAACAACTTAGTCAAGGATTTCTTAAAATCTTTGTGCTTGACCAGTTTTGAAAGGGGAACTGGAATCCTAATATTCTGGATTTCATGCGGAAAGTTAAAATTGGAGGGAGGCTTCAAAATATCCTTTACCTCTGGGGTAGGACCTTTGGATACTGGTGGGAAGTTCTGTGCTTTTCTCTCCTTGCTGTTGCTTGCTACATCATGGGTAAGATTTTCTGCTCTAGGAGGCTGATAAGGGATGACAGACTTCCCGTCTTTATTATTGGACCTGAGATTGTAACTATTTGGGTTGTCACTTGTCTTATCCCCCTTACTCAATTTATTTAATTGAATTTCCATGAGAGACTCCTCGTATGCTAATTAAGTTAAGTGAGGAGAAGGGGATGAATCTTCAAGACAATGGATTTCTGGATTGATGTCCTCTTCCTCTTCACCATTATCTGTGACAAGGTTGTTCTGAAGAGGAGCTTGGATTTTCTTATCATCCATATCTCTGTTCCGAGGTTCTCTTTGCATACCTTGAGGAGAATTGTTATTTGGCCTCCTGAAGTTGCCTTTGTTATCAATATTTTGAGGATTTCTGTATGTATGCTTCCCTTCTAATTCCAACCTTTCCATCCTGTCTGAAAGTGATTTTAGCAACTTGGTTACTTCATCCATTTGATGAGGGGGAGCAAAAGAACTGGAGGTTGAGGCTTCAGGTCTTCCTCTTCCTCTATCCTTTTCGGCCTTATTTATGAGTTGATCAATTGCCAATATGTTAGACTCTACTTCCAGGGCTACATCTTGCATATGAGCAAAGGAGGTAGCTCTTCTTTATCTTAACAGGAGGCAAAAATCTGGGTCAAAATCATTGGCGTAGGTAATTTTGGCTGAAGCTTTTGTAGGCTTTATCTTAGTAGGGATATTATTGTACATTTTGTTGAATCTTTTGGAGAAGTCAGAGACAGTCTCTCCCTCCTTTTTCTTTAGGGACCCGAAATCGGTGATATAGTACATGAAGTCCTTTTTATCCCCCCACTATCTCAAGAAGATATCATCCAAATCCTCAATCCCATCGATGGATCTAGGGGTCAGGGCTCTGAACCACTTTCTAGCTTTTCCATAAAGACTATGGAAAAAAATACTCATCCACACATCTTCATATACTATGACATAGTTATCATCATAACTATAGAAGGCTGCAAGGTGCTCCTCTACAATAATATCTCCCTCCCCAGTGAAATTAGGCAACTTCTTAAGGTAGCCACTAGCTGGAAGGGCACTAAGAGGTTGGGGTAGAACGAGAGGGGCGTATCTGGTGACTACTATAGCATCCATTCTATTTCTAGGAGGATTAGCACCTACCATAGGGATGATAAGTGGAGGATACTTAGGAGGAGATGGGGTTCGAACAGGGGAGACTGGAACTGAACTTCCAGGAGGAAAGGGAAACAACAGAGGATTTGGAGAAAAGGCAACATGACTTGAGGGAACAAAGGTTTCCCTTTCTGTAGTAGAAACAATAATAGGAGGAGGGGTGGTAAGGCTCGGGGTTGGAAAATCTTCTNAGAAGCAGTGTTAGAACAACAGAAGCATGAGTTAAAAGAATTCATGACTAGAAGGATCACACATTTGATTGCAGAACAAGAGAACATATCGAAGCTATTTAACACCAGAGACCCTGATGTCAAAGTTGAAAGAACCCTAGAAGACCAACAAAATACTGAAGTACTTATCCCAGATAAAGAAAAAGTATTACCCTCGAATCCTAGGAAGGAATCTCAACAACGTGTAGTGACTATGTCAAACGAAGATAATAATCATAATGGAAAAAGACATACTGAGATGAAGCTCACTGGAAAGAAGGCTAGGAAATTAAGTAAGAAGAGGGCTATGATTGAAAAGTTACAGAAAGTTCCAGAGGGAACGTCGCAGGAGGGAAATTTTCAAAATTGGAACTTCGTCGGGATATCAGAACAACGACACATGGCACTTCGCCATGGAAAAGTAATATAGCCACTGGGGACATTATAATTGTTCGATTGACGCTTCGAATGGGAAGAAAGGAAGTTATGGTTCATTATCAGACCATTGAATCATGCCATAATAGACATAATGGGGTTAATGGAGGCTTCATACCCATTTCAAGCGAACCATTGTCAAGTTACCTATTTATCCCATCGCGCCATGCATCGAGAACACTTTTTCTAATTGATAATTTGAGCCCATAGACTAAGCTGAGTTTATACAGTGACTATTGTGCTCTTTCTCTCTATCTCACTACTGTGTCTAAGTTATTCTTCAAACTCATGATTTTTAACCCCGAGTGTGTATGTCGGACTAATTGAGCGCCATAGAGAAAGTTGTTGAAGAAGTTTTGACCAACTTGATGATTGAAAGAGTCATGTCAGAGAGAGGATTATCCACAGGTGTACAAGCATCATCCACGAGAGGACTGCTAACCTCTCTATCAACTACTCAAATTGTACCATCCCGATCATCAAATGAGAAGCAAACTAAGCATAGGGATGATCTCACAAATGCTAAGTTGATTCTGAGCATATTACCTACTTATATACCACCTTTGAGCGGTGCTGTAAACTGTGACAATGTACCTAGATATTTTGAGTATGCCTTAGTCACTACCTACCTCCCAAAGGGGTTACGTGCAGTTCACACAGACTAAGATAAGATTGCAGCATTGAAGTTTAGCGACTTCAACCTCGGAAAATGAAAATTTTAAAACATGCTCACCCCCCATAAGTACCTGACCAGAACAAAGGGAAAGAATTTGAAGATCGTTCCTCAGTCATGGACACATAACCTTGTGCAGTCCACCCTGCTGAATGTTATGAAGATTCCACATTTTGGATGACACCAGGAGATGAATGCATGTGTCAAATTACTGTTGTCTTGTTACCATGGAGGTTATCTATGGTTAAACTGTTTCATAACAGTGGATCCGACATTGATAAATTGGATCACCGAGCTTTGTATGCAAGGACTTGACCCACAAGATTTCTATCCTGGAAAAGCCATGGACCGTGCTCTCGCTCAAAGGATCAAGGAAACTTATGGCAATGTCAAGAAAGGAACATGAGGCTACAAGGTAGCTTCTGTATAGAGCGGCACAATGTGCCTCGCCTGTCAGATGATTGTAGGGAAGTTAGTATGCAAGAATCGACCCACCCATGTGACTGATTTTGTAGTCGACCTCACAGGGAAGTGTGTGAAGGGCCTACAAATGAATTGGGCACAGTACCTGGTGAACCAATTAGAACTTGACTGTAGAGAAGCCCAAGATCAAGGGTACGAATTCCACTTCAGTTAGCTATTGATCCTGATTGCTTTCATCACCTGGGATATGCCAAAAGGTGCGACCTTCCTGGACATAGAGGCATTTGAACCATTGTCCACGAAGTTTAGTACATTGTGGTACTCAGGTGACATGACTAAGAAATGGTAGTCAAATTCTATGTTCCATACATACTACAACCAGTTGAAGCTATCCATATAGTCCGAGCCTCGCATATCTCTAAATACGTTACATAGGTTCAGGCCTTTGATGAAGTTCAACGTAGACCTCCATTTCATTTATATCACAGCCTGCACCGATGAGCACAAGAAACAACTTCATTCCTACTACAAGCTAACAGAGGAGGACTTGGACGAGATCACCAAGAACTGGTCGACGAACCTCCTCATTCCAGCAGACCCTGCAGAGATATCCAATATAGACAGTCCAAAAAATGTGTAGGATACACCCGGGCTGAGAAAGACAAAGAAGACTAAAGAGGTCCATGATTTAGAAAATGCATCCATGAAGACTACTTCCATCTCACTCGAGCAAGGAGGTGATTATGCAGAGTTGAATGATATAGAGGTCGAGCAGTAGCAGGGTGATGAGGCTAATCCCCTGAAAAACAGGAAAGGTTCACCTCCGAAACCTTCCTCCCGAAATAAATTGAAGGCCACTATGACAAAGATGCAGACCATCCTCACCATTGATGACTTTGACTTCCTTGTAGCAGTGATGAATGATGCTTCATTGGAGATAGAAGAGAAGCAAGAAGAAAAGCAAGAGTATCTGTATGATTGAATCACGACTGAACTTCAAGGAGTACAACAAGCCCTACAATCCAGCCGCATAGTCTTCACTACGTTGAGAGAGCTAGAAGTGGGAGATGAGCTGGCTTAAATCCATCGAATAAATGATACAGTCGAAGCTCATCTTCAATGAGTGCAAGCCACCCAGGCTTTGGTATAAGTACAGGGAGTACTTGTAGAACAATGACGAGCTTCCGAATAGGAAAAGAGCACTCTCCAAGAGAAGTTCAATAAAGAAAAGGCACAACTACAACAAGGCAAGGAAGAATTTCTCACTAAGAAACTCGAAGTGAAGGAAACGGTCAACAGAGCACTTCGCTCTATGACTGTCGTAGAATTAAAGGTAGAGGATCAAGTCATGAAGCAAGTAGCACAACTTGAAGAAGTGATCCAGTAGATCCAACAATGCATAGCAGATTTAGATCTACGCACTGTACCAACAAATCCAAAGGATGTAAGAGACTAGTGAGAAGCCACTGCCTGCAACGCAGTTGACAGACTGAAGGCCCTTACCTTAGAATGCAATCGATTTGCTGATCGCAGTGACCAAACATATGGGAAACTTACTAAGAACCCAGAGTTGCAGGCACTGGAGTCACATCTCCAGGAAGCGAAGCAACACACAGAAACACTACAGGTGAAACTGAAGTCTCTGTCAGCTGTGGAGAGAATGAAGAGATATCAAGAGCATCAAACCACCCAACAACAAATCCATAATATCCATAGCAAAGTTATGGAAATAACTCATAAACTCCAACCGGTACAAGATAAGGCCTATCAGTTCTTTACAGAGGTAGAAGGCCAGGGAGAAGAACTGGCGCAAGTTAGCACCATGACAGAACAATGCCTGGAAGGACCTATGAATGATGCAGTCATTCAAGAATTTGCTGAAAAAGAGCGCATAACACAACATCAAGTCGAAGAAATTTGAGCCAATATTGAAGCATTCGAAGCAGAACTTCCTACATCAGAGTTACTCGGGATGAGTCATAGGTGAGTGTTGGGGGCCTGTTGGCCGTTGACTAGGTTTTGCTGATATTTGGTCAAGTTTGACCTATTTTTGGA
Source organism: Picea glauca (assembly GCA_000966675.3). Classification (NCBI taxonomy): domain Eukaryota; kingdom Viridiplantae; phylum Streptophyta; class Pinopsida; order Pinales; family Pinaceae; genus Picea; species Picea glauca. The sequence goes on from JZKD02S1933952.1 coordinate 24,806, forward strand.
CTTCGAAAACTTGTCGAAGGAGGAGTGCAAGACGAAGCAGAGATTGTGGGATCTCGGCCCCTTTTTGGGATATGGGAATATGTAACGACAATGGGATGTCGGCCCATGGGTTTACCCATGTTTAGGCCTATTTTGTAATATATAAATATATGCTTAGGATAGATAGAAGTGGTGGTGCATCTATGTGATGTGAATGTATGCTAAGTGCACATAGAGTCTGTAAGGCTTTGTGCATGACTGTGTGAGACTTGCAGAGCTAAGTGTAATTCATTGTAGTGAGATTGTGGAAGGCTTAGTGCTGGAACACAACGAAGAAGGATATAGCGAGTTGCACACATCTTCTGTCCTATGTGGAGAAGGGTTTGGAGGCTCTGTGCATGTAACCTATTGATTGAAGAAAATAAAGAAGAAGATTTGGTGGATGTAGCCCCAGGGTGGGGGTGAACCACGTAAACACTATGGTGTTATGCTTTGTGCTTGTCTTAATGTTTTTATGACTCTCTTGCTAAGTGCTTTGATAGAGATAGATAAATATGTTCATGATTTGTGCTAATAATGTGTAAGAATGTTCGATCTGACTTCTATGAATGTGCTTAGAGATTTCTTCTGCTAGATCTGATCCATCTGTTGTGCTAAGTGCTTAATTACCTTAGATCAGTGTGAATGCTACGAAGCTTTGTTTTATCAATGAAGTAGATATTGATTGCATATTGAGGATGTGATGGTGCTAAGTGCTCTATTAAGTATCATAATCACAGATCTGTGTTCCAGCTAAGGTTGTAGACACTTGAGTCTTGCAACCACCCCTGCTTCTACCTCGGGTGAGACTTCATCTGCTTCGCAGGTGTTTCCAAAAGGGTCGATAGTTAGGGTTTTGTTGGTGCATTGTTGTATCATTAAACCCTGGGTATGCCCCTGTGCTAGCAGGGATCGAGTGGGTGGGTGTGGACGAGGATCTGGTGGAGACAATGGCATGATCAATGTGGAGGTGAGATGAGAGACGACCATATGGACAGACGTGGCAGATGGGAGGTGACCGGGAAAGTGTGGGAATTGGAAAACATGGGTACTACACTAGGATAGGTAATAGGTGAAGTGGCATAGGGTGATGATGTGGGGGCAGAGGAAAGTCCACGACAGTAGGTGGGATGGGGACCATTTTCCTAGATGGAGGTGAGCGATAGAACACCTGGCAGGAGATGATAGGCAGGAGTGATAAGGGGATGTGACACGAAGGTGGGTGGAGGACAGGTGTGCCATAAGGAGAAAAGGAGGCAGAACGGGTGATGTGATGGGAGGAAGAGAGAGATGGAGTGGAGGACAGATGGAAATAAGAGGAA
>JZKD02S1933952.1:53272-69991 GCA_000966675.3 Picea glauca
TGACATAAGTGTTTCAAACCCAGCAAACCCCATAACAGAAAACGACTGGGTATGGTGATAAGAAAGCATGGAGACAACCATCCAATCTAGACTGAATGAAAACCCTTCAACCAAGACCAATAAGGATGACAGAGAGCCTTCATGGCTTCTAAACTTAAAATGATCAATGAAACTGTAACTTCAACATTATTGCAATGAAACCACACCAACCATTCATTCCAAAAAAATATCACAAATTTACACAGTTGCCAGACTTAAGGAAAGCACGGACCCATAAAGCACTGAGACAATATCTATTTCATAACCAGAGTAGGTCAATGGATGGAGAAAATACATACCTGTAACCACGAAAACCTTAAAAATGTGAGCTTGGCTAAACAGTTCTTCCTTTGCTTGAAAATTGGAGCTTAACCACAACGAAAAAAATTGAACAATAGCCAGGGTGACGGCCAGTGGACAGAGTATGGATTGATGTGCAGTAAATGCACATCACCTCCACCCTCAAGTCATTCAATACCTTAGTACATGCCAACCCACTGATCCATTAACTCATTCAATTCAACCATGCATCGAAACCAACATCCACTAATTTCCAAGAGCGCCACCCTATGTCACATTAACCACTGCCAACCATACTATAGTGCGGATCACATGTGTTTCCATATAAATTCAATAAATCATATATCCACTAACATGTTATCTAGGACTAACAACAATCCATTTAAACTTCAAAATGCATAGTCCAACATCGTATAGCATATTTCTTTTCTTTTGGATTTTGTTCATATTATTTTATTTCTTTTCAATTGTTCTTATTTCTTACTACTAACATGTATCTTTTGCAGGTGGCACAAGTAATAATTCAGGGAGTGAATAGAAAAGGTAACAACGGCTATCATAATCCATTTCAACACAAAATTAGATCCTATAGAGACAGAAAAATCATGTGTATCCATCATTCATTTGTCGCAATTAGAACCAACACATAATAAACTTTATCCATCGCCAATAAAACCGATATTTCATCAATCATGTAGAACTCTGTAGTAGTGTCGAACAACAACATAACATGAAATAAGAACCAGATCTGATCTCCAAATCAACAAGGGGGTCCCACCTACTAGTATTATATATCTTGTTATCTTATAATTAATAGGATTTAGCAACACTTTGTGGGCAAAATCCTCGTTGTGAATTTAATCGTCAACAAACTGGTGACTCCATAGGGAAATTTGTTTTCACTAGATTTAGAACTCATAACTCATAGTTTAGCAGACCAAGAGAAATATATTAATAAGATATAACTAGAATGATTATACAACAGGGGGAAGTGATCAGGTTTAATGGAAAAATGACCAGGAATTTGGGAATAATTCATGAAAAGTGTTAAGTATGAGGGGGTTTACCCCTATATGCATAATCATTCAACCAAAATTTGCTCTTTACTTTAATGAGAATATTTACATATTTGCTCTTTTAAATCTCAAATGGATGAAGAAAAGGCAAGAATAAGTGGGAGATAACCAATCTCTTTAGAAGACAATAGTTAAAGAAGATAACAAATTCAAGTGCGTTTCAGGAAAACATCATGACAATTGTGTAAGCTTGATTGTTATTAACCAACAATATATTGCAAGAGTGACACTGTGGAAAAACTGATCCAACATCTTATTTGACCAAATTAACTAAAAGGTGGTAAGCAACAAAATCATGACTGAAGTAAAAAAAAAAATTAAAATTGCAACAATAAATTGACCGAATGTAAAAGTAGTAGGAAATGTTCTAAAACAGAACGTAGAATTCAAACTATTGTAAAAAAAATTAGAAAGAAAAATAGCGCAAAATTGAAAGCAGAGCTAAGTTACTAGTATACAAAAAACCCAAACAATCTTAACATTCTTCAAATTGGTCCCATGTAATGTTTTAAGTGAGAACAATCAGTACTGTAGGAAAACAATTGCTCCTGTAAATCCTTTCGAATGTAAGAGTTAGTATACACGACAAAAGCAATTTTGAACGGACACAAAAATAACACTTGGAACTCTAGGGTAATAATTAGCCCTTTAACATGCACAATTAGATCATCAAGATAGATATGGATATTGATCAATTAATCCAAAGTTGTTCGTATAGGTCTTTTAAAAGCGGTACTTTCATAAGGTAAGCCAGAAAGTAGGAATTTATCAGTCATGGTACCCCAATTAATGATAAGAGTGGTTTTGTAAGCATCTACCCTCTTTCCCCTAATTCGGTTGTAACCCAATAAATTTTCAAGTAAGGGGCTCATCTGTGACCTCACAACCTGTTGCATAATCATTTCCATTTTAATAGGAAGGGAAGGGTTTTTCATAATAGCCTGACTGAATGTGCGAAAATTAATGCAGGTTCTAACATGATTAGTGACCTTTGAAACAAGTCCCCAATTGGAAACCCATTCAGGGTACTCAACCAGAAAAATGATCTCAACCCTTAAGAAAGTTTCCAACTCCCTTTGAAAAATTGCTTTAAAAGAAAAGTTAATATGTCCTTGTTTCTGCTTAAATGGTTTCATTCCCTCCTTGATGGGGATAGCATGCAGTATAATACCAAGATCAAAACCACGAAGATCCTCATAAGACCAAGCAAAAACATCCTGAAAACCACCAAGTAGCTTGGCAAACTTCATTTCTTATTTATCATAACATTGGGCCCTTATTTTAACATTCTTTGAAGATTTGAGTACCCCAATGTCCAAGGAGATGGTTTCACCCACCTTCCTTATTGACTCCTGTTCTTTTTGTCTTTTTTTATTGCCTACATCACTCGAAGAAAATGAACTCTCTAGAGGAGTCAAGCCCTTAGGAATCTTGTTGTCTTCTATGGATATAATTTCCTTGGGCTTAAGAGGTTCATCTTGAATGAGAGCACAAATTGTCTCATCGTTAGGGAGGGCCTTCCAAGATTCTATATTGTCAAGGATATGCGGATGATATAGAAATTTAAAAGTACAATCAGGCTTGTGTGGAAAAAGTTGTCGATTAGTAGAGGTTGCAAAAACAACTAACCAATTAGGTATTGAATTCAACTCCCTCTTGACAAGAGTGATATTGAAAGATAATAGGTTCAAATTAAGTTCCCAAACAGTTTGGGTGTATCGTTTTATCAACTTGTCACTAGGAGAGTAAATTTTACGTACAAGATTCACAACAAGCTCGAAATCCCCAAAACTTGAAAGGTGAGCACAACCAAGATTATAGGCGTTCTCAATACGCAATAACAAAGCTCTGAATTCAGTGACATTGTTTGTGTAAGAAAACTCCAACCTGTAAGCAAAGTTATGGATTTTTCCTATAGGAGAAATCAAGATAATGCCAACTCTGTTACCTTCATTGGAGTATGAACCATCAAAGTGCATGTTCCACATACTATCATCCAAATCAATTTGTTCCAAGGGAATGTTATCCTCCTCAAAAAATATGGAATACACTCCTAGGTCCTCTTCGATATAGTTTACATGAGGTTGTGGGACACTCTTTATGTAAGGTGATATCCTTTCTTCTCTAAGGACGATAATGTTTTTACCATTCCGAGGAATGGATAAATGTGTTTCATCGAGTGAGAGGTATCCACCCATTAAGGTTTTCCAATCTCTTCCCAAGATGATTAAGTAATTTATTACTGGCATGTCAATTACTTGAATTCTAAGGATTGTCCTTATTTCAGGGTGTGCACACAAAACTAAGGTTACATCTTTAATCTCACCTATAGTTGTTTGTTGTAGGATATTATAGGAGAGCATGCTTCTAGCATTTTCATTTGTATAAGACAATCCTAGATCTTCCATAATAATATTCGACATCACACTTGGGACCGAACCTCCATCAATGAGGCAAAAATGGGTGATCTTATCCATAATTTTTACAGAAATGTAAAAAGGGGGATTTTTTACATGGTATCTAAAGTTATGTACACCTAATTTATTTACAGATGAATCCTCTTTGTTTACCTCTTGAGAAATATTGGATACAACGGAAGATTTTCCTTCCATGAACTGTCTTTGATGTATCTAATGTTCAGGGACAACAACCATGTTTAGAAGGGTTTCATCTGCTTTGATGTTGGCCAACTGATTCAATATATTGTACTTGGAAGAGGGGAGAGGGGAAGTTGTTCCTTAACTATTAGGAACCTTAGGAACCTGCATAGTAGCAGCGGGTGAGGATGAGCTTGGGCTAGAAGAGTTGTGGGGAGGATCAAATGTGCCCTTGGGAGCATAGGCTTTGTTCCTAGTATTGATGATCATGATATCTTCTGGCTTTGCAAAATCTAGGACAACGATAGTAGTTTCTAGTCTTTTACCAAATATTTTATCTCTGGAACTCTTCCTTACTTCACATGTGGCCTCCTCATGGTGTTCTTTGCAAAAGTTACACCAAATTTGAGGAAAGATAGCTTTAGGATTAAAATTATTCTCAATTGGACTTCTAAAGGGGGGTGCAGAAGAGGATGAAGCTCCAGGGTTGAGAGGGGAGACAGTCCCCTTTCACTCATATGTTATCATACGATTGTTCATATCTTGTACTAGTTGTAAGAGGGTAGACATGTCTATATTTTTAACTGATTCTCCCTAGGGAAGACATGTTCTTTCAAGTTGTTCTTCACACTCTGAACAAGTATGCAGAGCGGAACCGAGATTATCAATGGATTTTTCCTCAAGCCTATGACGGTAGAGGGAAGGTAATGCATTGTATTAATGCATGAAAGCAGCTTGGTTCTGAGGTCAAATGAGTTCAGGGATCTGATTGTATAGCTTAGTGAAACACAAGTTGAAAGACTTGATGGTCTCACTATCCTTATAGGTGACATTATTATATTCCCATAACTTCTTGGTTGGGATTTTAGATTTCCCATAAACGGATCTGAACCAATAGATTAAATCCTCCCAAGTAGACAGAATATTAGGAGGAAGGTCAAAGAAATCAGTCGTAGCCTTTCCTTCCAAGGAATTGACGAATAAGCACATGCAAGTATCATTGTCATTGGCTCCTATGTTTTGAAAAGCATTAGAAAATGCCACCAGGTGTTTGTTTGTAGTGATAGTGTTATTTCCTGAAAACTTAGGAAGATGTTCTTTGAATTTATGAAGTGGATGAGTAGTAGGTGCTAAGTTAAGAGGAGATGACACATGCCATGGTGTGGTTGTGGCATCTTCTTCAAACTAAAAAATCCCATACTTTCTAATAAATTTGGTGGGATTTATGGTAGATTGGACAGGGATATGGTGGCTATATAAGCTACCAATCACTCATGAAGATGAAGAATGAGAGGAGAAATCACTTCTAGTGCCACCAGATCCACCACTATATTCCATCATGTGGATGATAGGTGAAGGATAAAAAGACGAACTTGAAGAATCAGACAAAGTTCTCCTTAGAGCACTTTGTTGGGTAGATAACACAATGTTCCTTTTCCCTATTTCAAATATAGGACTAATTTCGGGTGGTAATCCTTTTATTCGTCTAGAGACACGAGAGTCTAAGGACATGAAAGAAAGTCCAAAACTAAATAAACAACAAGGTTACTGTTGATTTCTAGGTTTTCTACGTCTAGCTTCCAATCATTCTTAAGAACTAATATCTCATTCAATTGTTGACCATGAATGATTAAGCTCATCACAAGTATTGGTCGTGTCTAAAATGGTGTTAAACAGGTTCAAATCAATGTTGGTTTGATCTTGAAGACCGGGCTCAATATTGGGTTGCCTTGCAACAAGCACAATCATTAAGAAATAAAAACAATCAAAGAATCAATATCAGAAAAATAGATGTATTCGATGATAATCGAGTATAAAAATTAACCATAGAGATACTGAAGATCTCCCCAGTATGGTCGCCAAATAAATGTTGAGGAAAATATATGAATGATCTTACTCAAGCATTTTCAGATCCTGCTTGGCTAAAGGAAAATAGACAGGAATGCCACCCTATGTTTATAGCCATAAAAATTAATATCCTAACTCACAAGTATTGATTACAAGTGCTTAGGCTAGTCTTTTTATAAATGAAATCTTAATGGAAAATTCATTATTTATATGATTTTAAGAATATAACAGTTTTTGAAATAAATGTATAGACAAAAGAAAAGAAACCAATATCATAATCAAGACAGATGAGACATAAAGAAACCCTTTATTTCATTCCAATTCACCAAAGAGTCATTCTCTTTACAAAATTTCATAAAGACGTTTTGGACCAAAGTCAAACTTAGACATCCCTGATGGAACATACAAAAGGACCTCTGACAAAAAATAAAAAACTGAACTCTAAAAGCTGGATCATCTTGCCACGGATTACTTTCCACTCGACTCTGCACAATAGCCTTTGTCAGTCATGAAAACTAATTCAAAAACAAACAATTCTACATAGACTATCAAAGATAGATCAACACCTTTGAAAAACAAGTGTCTGAATGATGTAGTTCAACCCTGAATCTTGTTGTCTACAATAAGACCCTACTATCATAAAAAAGAATTAGGCTTGTGATTAATTAAGGAATGAATGAAAACTAAACTATCTCAACATAACTCAAAGAGAAAACCTTAGTATGCTTCTCCTTCTATCCTCCTCTTGTTCCTCCCTTTCCTTTTTCGTTTAAGCAAATTAGAATTGGTTGAAGTAGTTGAACCACCTCATTAGTTAAGTTAACTAAAAACAAAACCAAATTTTTAGTTAGGGGGGAAAGTAATAAATCATAATAAGGGTTTTAAATAAATAATAATTACCAGGTGGGACCCCTTGTGACTCCCTTTAGCTCTTAACAATCATAACATAACTAGTTAATTAAGAAAAACACCCCTCCTTGTAACTCCCATCATCACATTAACATTTGACAATTTATCTCATTATATTTGAAATTATTTTCAAAAAATATATTACTCATATATCCAAAGAAAACATGTTGTCCAAAACTTCTGAAGTCAACCGTCATCAACAATAAATAAAATAAAAACTCAAAAACTATATCTCCCACCCTGAGATGCAATCCTTCCTTGATTGTTGTTGTCACCCTTCGATTTTTCTAAATTTTCCTTTAGCTGTATTGAGCCTTTAGGCCTAATCTCGTTGATCACATGAGAACAATCATCCCTCAAAATGCATCAGGGAAGACATGGATTTATCAGAGCCATTGGAGGGTGAGGAAGGGGAAGTAGTGGATTTTCCTTTGTCATGGGCATGGTGGGCCTTTGTTTTCAATATTTTTCTAGCATGGGAGGATTGCATTGGTGAGTGAATAGGGGATGCTTGGACAATCTAATTGTTAGGAGGGGGAGCAGGTAAGGATAAATTGGTCCATCCACGATGGTGGGAGACTGTCGGGTGGAAAATCTCTAGCCATCCATCATTTTCGGGAACCTTGGGTTGCAATGAGACATGAGGTGGCATAGGAATACCAGGGGCTTGTGGTGCTTGGAAGGGAGGCCTTTCAGGCCTAGTTTGGACCACTCCTTTCCAAATCCAATTGAAAAATCTGGCCTAACACAACTGGCCTAAATCTTGAGAGTTAGCATCAAAGTGTATGGAGAATCTTGGCCTTCTTGGGCCTGTGTTCCAATTACCTCTCCCTCGGTTTCCTCTACCATGACTACCTCACCTAAAAAAGCTCATGCTTTCATGCATGATTGATTAGAAAATAGTTCCTTTACAACCATACATGACAACTCAAAAATATGAAATAGACTTTGACTCAGCAACATATCAGACTTATGCAATCCAATCCATATAATTTGTTTAACTATTGTCAATGAGCAGGGGGTGAACAAAAGGTCTTGGGATATGTGAGGGGTTTGTATTGAGAGAAACATGATAAAATCAAGGGGGAAAGAAACATGGTTACTTCTCAAAGACAAAAAAAATCAATTGTAATGCAAACCAAAGAAAATATCACTGTGATCCAACCAAGAAATTGCGATTTCAACTGCTTCAATATAGAATATTTCTTGACTGTAATTAAATTTTAGAATAGGGAGTGAAAAATGAATGTGGGAAGGCGATGGGGTTGTAATTAGTGAAAAGAGAAATAGTGGTAGGGAAAGAAGGTGAATATTGTTCATAAAATTAATTAAGTAATCCATAAAACAATTTTGTAAAAGGAAATAACACCAACCAAATAATCATTGTGATCAAATGAAAACTATTGTGTATAATTCAATTAATTATGTACATTGACTTGCTCACTATTTGTAACCAAATTTTTAACACAGTGTCACCAAACAAGATAACATGCATCCCACAACAACCTGTAGAAGAGTTCTATTTTTTTGGCCCTTGACCAAGTTTTGAGGAAACATTGGTCATGTTTGACCACTTTTAGGACTTCGACATTCTTATCGTAGATGGAGCACCCAGGCAAAGCTAATATCGCAAGATCTCACTCATTTTGCAGGCTTGTGGACTGAGCAAAGGGTTTACTAGGGTTTATGTAATGGGTTAGGGGATGTCATCTCATGGGTTTACCCATGATTAGGCATTTTTGTAAATGTATAAATAAGTAGCTAAGCGATGTAAGAGGTGGTGATGATAGTTGGCTATGTGAACCATATGTTGTAAGTGTTAATGTTGTCTTAGTGCAAGAGGTTTAATTGGCTTTGTGCAAAAAAAATGTGTAAATTAGGGCTCTATGCTACTAAGGAGTTGGCTATGTGCCTTGACCTAATTTTGGGAATGAGGATCTAGAGTGTTGTGCGCAGATCTCCTGTCCTCTGCGGAGTTAGGATATGTGGCTTTGTGCACAGGAGAAGATGAGTGTAAGAATATTGAAGACTAATAAATAAGAATAATATATGTGTGGACGTAGCCCCACACTGGGGTGAACCATGTATATCATGTGTCATAATGTGCTTTGTGCGATGTGAATTATGTTGTTTATCTGCTTAGTGTTGTTGTTATAATGTATGATGAATACATATAATGTTGTTGCTTAGTTCTTAATGGTATTAAAGATGAATAAATGCTAGATCTAAGCTAATTCTATGTGCTAAGTGATTGTAAGTGATTGATCTTGATTGTTATAGTGTTGATCTGTAATAAGGGTTAATCTGCAATGTGAATGAGACTCATGAACTAATACTTATTGTTGTCTAAGTGCCCTATTGAGTGTTTTAATCATAGATCAGTGTCCCATCTTGGTTGTAGACACCTGAGTCCTACAACCCCCCTTGCCTCTACCTCGGGTGATACTTCATATGATTCATAGGTGTTGTCAAAAGGGATGGTAGTTAGGGTTTTCTTGGTTCATTTTTGAAGCATTGAACCCTCAGTGTTCCCCTGTGCCAACAAATGGTTATGTTGTCGAGACCTGAAACTATGATTGTTGGGAAGTGAAAAAAATAGAAATATGTGTGCATAGATCTGTTTTTTTAGTGCACAATATTCTAATTGAATTGTGAATCTATGTGCTAAGAAAGAAGTTGAATTTGAAGAAAAGAGGTAATATCTTAAAGCTTTGTGCTCTGGTAAGGATAAGATAAGTAGAATGTTTTGCTTTGAAAGCATGAATCTAGGTGTGTTTGATAGATTTTGTCCTAGTATGAATGGTAGGGCACAGTTAGAAGAAAGAGTTGATTTGAATAAATTTTATAGAAATAGAGAAAGATATGTTATTCCTATGCATAGAAAGAATTTTTGGACTAATAAGTGGATGCATGAACCTAGAAAGAATTTTTGCAGATTGCAGGTCCAACACTGTGATCCCATTGCATAGTACAGGAAAGGCTAGGGCTTGTTTAAAATAAAGAGAGGATTGACATTTTGTTATAATTGCAGAAGACCAGGACATTTTGCTAAGGAATGCCCTGGTATAGGTCGTATTTGTCTTTGTTGTAAAGTTATTGGTCATGAGGTTGAGGATTGCCCAAGGATGATTGCTAAAGTTGAAAATATGAACATGAGATAAGAAAACTATAAAGAAGGTCAATATACTAAGGATATGTTAGAGAATCAGAAAGAGAACGAATTAGATAAAGCTTAGTCTCTGTTAGTACAGTTAAAAAAAGCAATGGATGACCACAAGGATGTTAGTTTGTCAGAGATATTGAAAGAAAAATAGCTCATAGTTACAAGAATATAAGACTTCGACATAGATTGTGTATTGGATGAAGAAACACACGTGAATATTATGCCAAAAATCCCTTGGGAAATTTTGGGGAAGCCTGTTATGGTACCTTCATTGGGAAGGATAGGCTTGTTTAAAGGAAATATTATAACCCTATGTGGAAGAGTTACTAATATACCTATTATTTCTCTTAAAACATCAACATAAGAGGACTTTGAATTTAGAAGGTTTGTTGAGAACAACGCCCCTTTTCCACTTTTATTAGGAAAGACTTGGGTTGAGAAGGATCATATCACAAAGAAAGAAGAGGAGGAAGCTATAGAACAAAAAAAACAAGAACTAAGGGAATTCATAACCAGAAAAATAGAGCGATTAATAGAAGAACAAAAGGATAAGTCGAAGCAATAGAGGACCAGAGAATTAGATATCGAAGTTGAAAGAACACAGGAAGGCTTAAAGAACATTTCCATGCAAGAAAGAAGTGTAGCCACCTCGAAAATGGTAAGAGAAGGGACATTAAACTTAGAATCTGTAAGAGTGCATTAGAAGTGTGAAGTTCTTTCACTAGGAGAGAATAAGAATACAAATGGGAAGAGGATTCCATAAATTCTTAGAGAAGCTCAGATAAGGAAATAAGGCAAGAAAGCCAAATTAGAAAAACTACAGGAAGCTCCAAAGAAGACTTCACAGGAGGAAAATATGTAGAATTTGAACCTCGCTAGAATAGAAGAACCACATAGGATAAGACTTCACCATGATAAATCTATATGACTATTGGAGGCACCCCGACCGTTAGAATGACTTCCCAGAACGACTAGAAAATGTAGTTATGAGAAAATGGCCTGTTGAGACCGCGCCATAATGAAGGGATTCGAATTGATGGAAGCATTCATGGTCATTAGAGGAATCCATTACGACACTTGCTTATTTAACCCATCAAAAATTGTGCTGGGACCACTTTCTGCAACCCGTGATATCCAAGCTAATAGAGAATGCATTATATCGTATTGTGATTTCTCGACCTCATCATTTGTTTGATTACCTCGCTTGTCCATTCACCTACCCACTTTATTTAGTTACAAGTGTGAATGTTGGGTGAACCTAGCACGCTAGAGAAGTCTGTGGAAGGGATTATTGTGGAGCTCATGGCTGAGAGAATTATGTCTGTAGGAATATAGGCATCGTCAACCAGGGGACTGCAAGCATACCCCTCGATTGGACGTCATTCTAGTTGTGCTACTGAGAAGCGAAGCAAGCACCGCAACAATCAGGATAACATAAACCAGATCCCATCAGTCTTTCCAGAGTACATACCACCTTTGGCTGGTGTGGTTAACCGTGATGGTATCCCACGTGAATTTGAGTACACGCCGATCACTGCGTACATCCCAAAGAGGATACGCATAGTTGGACCCCAGTTAGGACATATCCCAGCTCTAAAGAACAAAGACTTTAACCTTGGAAACAGAAAGAACTATGCCATGCTTGTGCCACATAGGTATTTGATGAAGACAACTAGGAAGAAATCATGCATAGTCTCTCAGCCATGGATTAAGGATCTTGCACAGTCAACGATACTGAACGCGATGAAGATCCCTCACTTTGTCCGACATCAGGAGGTTAACGTTTGTTTTAAACTCCTCCTATCATGCTATCACAGAGGATATATGTGGCTCGATAGGTGCATTACTATGGATCTATCACTGATCCACTTGATTATAGGGATGGGCATGCAGGGACTAGACCCTTACCAGTTCTACCTAGGGAAGACCTCAGATCGTTCCCTGGCACATCACATAAAGAGGATTATGGTGATGTAGAAAAGGGAAAGTGAGGCTAAAAGGTAGCCTCCATCTAGGATGGCACAGTGTGCCTATCTTGTTAGCTTATAACTAGTAAGCTCATTAGAAAGAACCATCCGACACAATTCACAAGATTCGTAGTAGACCTCGCAGGAAAATGCATGGAGGGGATGCAAATGAACTGGGCGAGTTACCTCGTCAACAAGCTCGAGAAAGATTGTTGTGAAGCACAGGATTAGGGGTATGAATTCCATTTCAATTGATTACTGGTATTGATTTCATTTGTCGCTTGGAAGATTTTGTAAGGAGAGACATTTCTAGAAGTTGAGACATCAGATTTGTTGGTTGCGAGGTTCTCCACCTTGTGGTATACGAATGACATGTCGAAGCAATGAAAGTTGAACATTGTGTTCCATGCTTATTACCAACAGCTGAAGCATGTTATTGAGGCATTTCCATGCATGACACCGAACACATTGCACCAGTACAGACCGCTAGAGAAGTTCCACACAAATCATCATTTTATTTATATCACTACGTGTAGGGATGAAAGCAAGGAAGAGTTGCAGTCCTATTATAAAATGACCGACGAGGATATGGAGGAGACCACCAAAGAATGGTTGGCAGAGTTCCTTGTACCAATTGATGATGTAGAAGTCTCCGACCCTAACATCATTGGAAGCCCCTTGGTCACTCGAGTCAAGCATGTCGAGCAGAGCAGCATGAAGAAAGATAAGAAAAAGGAGGAAGTGCAAAACATAGATACTGATGAGGAGGATAGTGCATCGGAGGAAAGTGGGCCTGACTCACTCACAAAAGGTGGAGGAGAAGACCAAGGTAATGGATGAGGAGGAGGGGATGACATAGAAATGCAAGAAGAAGGTAGAGCTACACCACCTCAGGATCCCCTTATTGGAACAGAGGCTTCGCAGAAAAGGAAGGCTTCTCTAGAGAAACCTTTGACAAGAAAGAAAACCGACACCGATAAACCCTAGTTGAAGAATGTGCTCATAGAGGACGATGTGAGTCTAATCATTACAATAATGGAGGATGATTCAGAAGATATCTTGCATCATTATGGAGCAAAGCAGGAAACGTTGTATGAAAGAATCAAGAAGGACCTGAAAGAGATACAACAAGCTATCCATTTGAGTCATGCAGTATCCACTACACCTTCTCCATCGAAGATTGCAAAATTGGGGGATGAGCCCGCCCAATTACGAATAATAGCAAATGCAACAGAGGATTGACTTTAGCGATTCCAAGAAGAAAAGGAGTAGGATACAAAAGCCTTGAAGCAAGAAAAGGAGGAGGTCTTAGAGAAACTTTGAGTTGTGCAGAAGGAGAAATATGAAATTTGGGCGATGTTCGAGGAGGACAATGCAAAGATACATAAAGAAAAAGACTAGTTGCTCACAAAGAAGATTGCGGTCAAAGAAGCGGTGACTACAACAATTTTCTCTGTGTTGGGCTTGGCATAGGAGGAACAAGATTCAGTCAAGATTCAAGTGGGGAAGCTCAATGAGGCCATTTAGAAGCTTCAAGCATGGATAAAAGAGTTAGAGATCCAATCAATGTCGAGCACTCCACAAGAAGTGTGCGATCAAAGGGATGAAACTGCTAGGAGCGCAATTGGAAGGATCAGGGAACTCACCTAAAAATGTAAGAAACTGAGTGATCGTAGTGAAAATACCTATGAACACCTCATAGAATATCCAAAGATGAGGAAACTGGAAGAACAACTACAGGAGGTGCAACAATAAGCCTCCACCATCCAAGCACAAATGAAGTCACTCACTGCAGTTGAGAAAATAAAGATATCATAGGAGAAATGCACAGTCCAACAATAGATTACTTCCATACAAATAAAAGTCATGGAAATTACACATAGACTACATTTAGTACAGGACGAATCCTGCACGATTTTTGAAGAGATTGAAGGACAAGGTTCGCAGCTAGACCAAGTGGTTGCGACAGTGGAATAACACCTGAAAGGGTCTGTTATAGAGAAAATAATTTAGGAGTTCGTCGAGTAGGAGGCTCTGGTGAAGTAGCAAGTTGAGGCAGCTCAATCTAATCTCAAGGCCTTCAAAGCAATGTTTCCCATATCTAAGTGACTCGGTACGAGACACAAGTGATTGTTGGGGGATTTTTGGCCCTCGACCAAGTTTTGAGGAAACATTGGTCATGTTTGACCACTTTTGGGAATTTGATAGGATGGTCGAAGATGGAGCACCTAGGCAGAGCTAATATCACATGATATCACTCATTTTGTGGGCTTGTGGACCAAGCAAATAGTTTACTAGGGTTTATATAATGGGTTAGGGGATGTCGGCCCATGGGTTTACCCATGATTAGGATTTTTTTGTAAATGTATAAATAATAGCTAAGAGATGTAAGAGATGGTGATGATAGTTGGCTATGTGCACCATATGTTGTAAGTGTTAGTGTTGGCTTAGTGAAAGAGGTTGTAAGTGGATTCATGTAGACAGACTATGTAAAGTAGGGCTCTGTGCTACTAAGGAGTTGGCTTTATGCCTTGACCTGATTTTGGGAAGGAGGATATGACACGTTGCATGCAAATCTCCTATCCTTTGTGGAGTTTGGCTCTGTGGATTTGTGCACAGGAGAAGATGAGTGTAAGAATATTGAAGACTAATACAGAAGAAGAATTCATTGGTGGACGTAGACCCAAAATGGGGTGAACCACGTATATCATGTGTCGTGATGTGCTTTGTGCGATGTGAATTATGTTGTTTATCTGCTTAGTGTTGTTATAATGTATGATGAATGCATATAATGTTGTTGCTTAGTTCTTAATGGTATTAAAGATGAATAAACGATATATCTGATCTAATTCTATGTGCTAAGTGATTGTAAGTGCCTGATCTTGATTGTTACTATGATGATCTATAATAAGGGTTAATCTATGATGTGAATGAGACTCGTGAACTAATACTTATTGTTGTCTAAGTGCCCTACTAAGTGTTGTAATCACATATCAGTGTCCCATATTGGTTGTAGACACCTGAGTCCTACAACCCCCCTGCCTCTACCTTGGGTGAGACTTCATCTACTTCACAGGTGTTTCCGAAAGGGACGGTAGTTATTGTTTTGTTGGTGCATTGTTGAAGCATTGAACCTTGTGTCTACCCCTATGCCAACATGTTTCTTCTCATTGTTCATTTAATATTTTAAAATAATTTCCAAATGAATACACAGTCACTTATTTCCACTTTTTTTAGTGTCAACTCATCAACCATTTCCCACAAATTACTTAATCATCAAATACGGACTCAAAATTCATGCCCGAGTTTGTCCTTTAATTCATTTAATAATTAAATTGTAATGAGGTTACACTGTCACAAAACCTATGTCTATGTCTGCTACAATACATTATATGCATCAACACACATAATAGACAGCCAAATACAACCATCAATATTTTAATCGCATAGATCTTGACTTTCCATTTAAACACACAGACAACGATCACCATTTCAACTCATACTATGCTTGGAATATGCAAGCCATTAGACAAAACACAGAGTACTTTTGTGAATGTACAGGTCCAACTACTCTAAATCTAAACATCCACAATTCTCGGCTATCGATCAATACAATGAGGTAGTAACAATAAGCTCGATCTCATCTCATTAAGTTATCCAATTTGCAACAAAATGATATTGTTTAAAAACTGTGACCATCTCTGATGGCACAATCAGTAATATTCATAGCATATATAGTGGATGGCCATGCCACAATTACCACGATTGAAATACTCCGATAGAAATTAAAAAACCACAGTCACAACAATCATTAATTCAACCTAACATGTTGTAGGAAGTCCACACATATCCATGCATCATGCACAAAGCATTGATGTGACTTAATCAACTTAAAACTAATGATGGGTTAACAATTTAAGATCACAATGTAAAAGACAAAGATTGTATAATCAATCCCATTTTCCAATCAACCAATTAACCAAAACCATTTTTGACATAATCAACATAGATGAGCCAACAATAGAACACTATCGGTGATGCACCACCAACTCATAGCAATCAATAGCATACCCAACTAGACACAATGGTTCCCTCTATCAAAACTGGGCTTAAGAAGTCAAGGGTTTGCTTTGTGGACTAACACATGGAGACTAGAGTTGATCCCCCCCCACCCCAAACATTGGGAAAGAACCTCCGAGACCAATGTTTTTCTTCATTACCCTTACTGGTGCGCATATGTATGGTGAACATGCACGCGTAAGAGTGCACCTGTGAAGCGAACATGTGTGCATTGAGGCACACCTGTTCGATGTACAGGCGCGCATATGTGCGCGCCTGTGTAATGAACTTAAGGAAAGCACAGACCCATACATCACCGAGATAATATCTATTTCATAACCAGAGCATGTCAATGGATGGTGAAAACACATACATGTAACCACGAAAACCTTAAAAACGTGACCTTGGTTGAATAGTTCTTCCTCTGCTTGAAAATCAGAGCTTAACCATAATGAACATGTAATATACCAGATATAAAATGTATGCATAACTGAAATAAAATGATAGTAATGGTAGAATAACAACAATATAACCATAACATTCACCACAATAACACTGAAATGATATAAGAATAACAACAAAAATAACACTTTGAATATGAAAGCAATGTTCATGGGCCTCTTCGAGGGGGAAACCTCCAGTTCATCAAATCTCTATTACAATAATATCCAAGCTAGGGTTCTCATACCCTTGACTCCTATTTATACTAAAAAGAAGCATCTAGAGGAAGATCCTTCTAGAAGCGGAAGCTTCTATTAGGT
>JZKD02S1933963.1:21844-34976 GCA_000966675.3 Picea glauca
TGAGGCACTACCCCCTTCAAGGTACAAATAAACTTTGATATCCCTATATTTGAAGGTCATATAGATGCAGATGCTATAGACAAGTGGTTGAATATACTAGAAGGGTATTTTTCTGTCCATAACTTTTCAAATAGAGAAAAGATTACTTTTGCGCTCCTCAAAGTCATTCCCCATGTTAAAGATCGATGGGAAAATTTATGTGAGCAAAAGGAAACAGAGGAACCCTCATTATTTATAGTAACGTCCACTTGGGAATACTTCAGGGATGCTATTAAGGAATAATACTACCCTGTCGGAAGTATGACGACTTGTATACCAAATGGACCACACTGCGGTAAGAAAGAGACCAAGCAGTGTCGTATTTCACAAATATCTTCCATACCTTGCGCACCAAGTTGGGTATCAAAGATTCAGAGTGACATATGGTGCTCAAGTATTGTGGTGCTCTGCATAGATACATTTAGACCGAAATGGAATTTCTGGACATCTCATCCTTGGGCGTGGCCTACCAATATGCCGTCAAAATCGAGCAGAAGCTCAAACAAAAGAGGCGACAATTTGGGATGGGGAACCCCTCACAACAAAATCTAGGAAAGGGCAGCCCAAACCCACAGAACAAAGGACAGAGAAAATATGGACAGTATCAGGACAACCAATCCAAGCCATAAGAAAATAAGGACACCAGAAAGACAAAGAAAGATACTAGGAAGTGGTGTGACTTTCATAAAGGCCCTTATCATAACACTGTTGAATATCACTCAAAGAAGATGCTGGTGGATGAATTGAAAGCCTCTGAATTAGATGCGGGTTCTGACTCTGAGTTAGAACCAAAAAGGGGAATATGGATCATTGACACGAAACCTAGTTCCACCGTTGCTACCACCAAGCTCCAGCATGGTGAACCAGACAATCCAGAAGAAGGAGAGCGCCTCTTCCATTCACAGATGTGGGTAAAAGGCACCCCATTACACTTCATCATTGATATTGGTAGCCAGAAGAAACTCATCTCAACAGAGGTCATCAAGCAGTTGGCCCTACTGACAACACCGCACCCACAATCCTACACCATTGGATGGCTCTGCCAAGGAAGCAATCTCCACGTTAGCCAACAGTGTCGACTATCGTACGACATCAACCCCTTCAAAGATGAGGTATTGTGTGATTTTTCTCCTCTCGAAGTTTGTGATGTTATTTTGGGCCAACCTTATTTATGGAAATGTCATGTTGTATATGAGTCTAGGACTCGTAGTGTTATTATTACTTTGAACAGGAAATTATACAGGATACCCGAGGCTATCCTACCTAGTTCTATTTCCTTGATCTCTGCTAAGCAATGAAAGAAGGTCATCTCTCATATGGGGAAGTTTGTCTTCTTCATGATTCGCTCTCAGAATGAGAGAAAAATCACAACCACATCTAGGGTCTCTGCGACCGACCTCTCCACACAACAGAAGCAAGTATATAAGGTCATGGAAGAATAATTAGATATCTTCTCCTCACCTATCAGGGTACCTCTAAACTGCCAGGTCAAGCACCCCATTGATTTGACCCCCGACGCACCACTGCCTAATGGTCTAGTCTATCACCTCTCTCTGTTAGAAAATTAGGAGATCAAGTGACAAATCCAAGAATTTCTCCATAAGGGGAACATTTGTCCCATCTCATCACCTTGCAGGAGCCCAATCATGCTTGTATAGAAGAAATATGGAACCTGGCGACTTTGCATTGATTATCGGGCTTTGAATAAAATCACAATCAGAAACCGGTACCTGATTCCCCAAATCGATGACCTCCTTGATCAATTCATGGGGGAAAAATACTTCAGTAAGATTGATCTAAAGTCCGGCTACCACCAGGTCCATATAGAACAAATAGATGTATGGAATACCACCTTCAAGTCAAAGGAAATCCTTTTTGAATGGTTGGTCATGCCCTTTGGTTTGAAAAATTCTCCAGCCACTTTCATGAGGATGATGGTTGATATCCTACAACCATTCACCAATAATTTTGTAGTGGTGTATTTGGATGACATTCTCATTTACAACAAGACTTGGGCTGAACACTTGCAGCATATTCAACAGGTTTTTCACACCCTGCGGTAGCACAAGCTCTAAGACAACTTGGAAAAATGATCCTTCGGCATGGACAGGGTCCATTACCTAGGCTACATCATTTATCAACATGGGGTACATGTGGATCCAACCACGATCCAAGTCATCCGTGACTAGCCAACCCCAACCACACTCATTGAGCTTCAGAGCTGCTTGGGCCTTGCCAATTTCTACCGCAGGTTTGTGTTGGGATTCTCCCATATTACATGGGCCCTCAGCCAAATAACCAGGGCTGGTGGTAAGGAAAAATTTGCATGGGGCTGACCCCAACAACAAGCGTTCGATGATTTGAAGCAGTTCTTGTGCTCATATCCAGTACTTTCACTACCAGACCTGCAACAACCCTTTGAGATTGAGACTGATGCTTCAGACTATGTTGTGGGTGCCGTTCTCATGCAACACAACCACCCCATGGCCTATCATAGTGCGACACTATCAGATGTTGTCTGTAAGTACCCTACTTATGACAAAGAAATGTAATCCATTTTGCAAGATTGCTGCCAGTGGAGACATTACATTCTTGGGAGGAAGACAGTCATCCACACTAATCATAAGCCACTGCAGTTCATGCACACACAAGGAAAATTGCAGAATGATTTCCATCAAAAGTGGTCCACATACTTGCAACAATTCCACCTCAATATCAAGTATAAAATAAGAAGCACCAACCGAGTCGTTGATTGCCTCAGTAGACCACCAGTCGTGGCACTCACCAAAATGCTAGACACCTATGGCCATGAGACCTTTGGATGGCCCCAACTCTATGAGACGAACCCAGACTTCGCCACCACCTACCAAATATTGGGTGCAAAGGAATTTGTCGATAATTTCCATCTTCAGGATGGGTTGTTGTGTCATATGGGCCATATATGTGTTCCATCAAGTGAGCAAGTGAAGATGATCTAGGAAGCCCACTATAGCTAGGTGGCAGGACACTTCAGCGTCGAAAAGACAGTGGCAATGCTACAAAAACATTTCTACTGACCAAAACTTCGACAGGAGGTTAGCAAGTATATCAGGTCTTGCACTGCCTATGTTATTTCCAAACCAACCACTAAGAAATAGGGCCTATACACCCCTCTTCCTACTCCTGACAGGCCATGGGAATCCATCTCAATGGACTACATGTTGAGCCTCCCATTGATCCACCAAGAGGGGAAATGACTTTATTTTTGTGGTTGTTGATTGGTTTTCTAAGATGGCTATTTTGGTTGCTTGCAAGAAGAGCATCACAATATAAGACACTGCCAAGCTCTTCTTTGAATGAGTCTGGGTACATTTTTGAATCCCACAAACCATTGTCTCAGATCAGGACAGTCGATTTCTCATCACATTTTGGTCGAGCCTCTGGTCACTGCTGGACACCAAGCTCACCAAATCCATAGCCTTCCACCCCCAGACAGATGGCCAAACTAAGGTCATAAATCGAATGATCGTGCATATCCCATGCATGTATAATTCCAAGCACCCTCGCACATGGTATGAGAGTCTTCCCTATGTCCAACATATCTACAACTGAGCCTTGCATATCTCAACTGGCCACAAACCCGTTTAGGTGGGGTTGGGATTCCAACCATTGGGTCCCATAGATGTTGCACTTCCCCTTGCGGTCAACCCGACCAACTCCTCTCCTACTCCAACTAAGGCTGACAAAGACACATGGTTCATTGAGAGGATCCATCACATCTACCAATAGGTTCAGGATATCCTACAGAAGTCCAATGACAAGTACAAGTAGCACCATGATCAACATCGGATTCCACATAAGTTTAAGGTGGGTGACACAGTTTGCTTGCACTTGTAGAAAGAATGCCTTATAGGACCCCATCGGAAGCTTCACCGACTCTGTTATTGGTTGTACAACATCACCAAGGTTGTGGGGGATAATGATTTTGAACTCAACATTCCTCCTTTCCTTGGCCTGCACCCAGTGTTCAACGTGGACCTCATTCGGCCTTATTTCCCATCATTATTGGACACCTCAGATGTAGCATAACAACTGACACCAATAGAGCTCAACCCCGACTGCATACAATAGGCATCCAATAATTATATTGTGGACACATAGATCAAGGGCACTCGACAACAAAGGATCCAACTTTATCGAGTCGTCAAAGCAGGGCATCTCCTGCACCAAGGCAAGTGGCTCACCCAGGGCCAAATTCAACAAAAATTTCCTCATCTGATGGGGGAAATCAATACAATGGAGACCATTGCTTCCTAAGGATGGATGATTGATCCAAGTGGATATCAGTGGCCACCCACCTTTTCCAGCTGGCTCAAAACAACTTTCTAGCATTTTTTATAATTTACTATTTTTAGCAGCTTTTCGGGTCCTGAACTTCTAGAGCCATTTTGAGGCCCTAAACAACGTTTTTTTGGGTATGTTGCGGCTGCAAGAAACTATTTTAGTCTTTGGATAGATCTTTCCAATGGGATATCATACGCCTAAAATGGAGATCGTATGGAAAATTTACGACCCCAGGAAGTTGATGTACTGACTTACCCAAACGGGGCCCACATGACTTTTGGCGCTTCATCTCCTAGGGTTAGGTTTTGGATGTTTAGGGTTTTTGAAACTTCTGTTTATTGTAAAAAGGCCTTGAGAGCCTCATTATAATCATCTTCTTTCGAATGAGCACATTCGTCATATCTCTTCTCAGAGATAAGCCATCACCATTCCAACAAGCTTGTTTTCCGCTGCATTTTACAGTTTCATCTTATTTCCTTATTGAATAGAAAACCGGTTTGACTGTATCTCTATTATTCCTTGTTAAGCATCTGGTAATAATCTAAATTCATTTCATTTTTCTCATGAAATATGGATCAAGTTATTACCTTAGGATGTGCATGCCTCAATGGTAGGTCTCCTCTCTTTTGACAGCCGGTTTACATGATTGATCTCTGATCGGATGATTCCATGAATGTTTGACTTCATCTCATCTATTCACATTCACTAGAATGTAATAGGGTACCTTGGGAATCATTGACATCAATGGCGATCTTCCTCGCTCTTTTTAATGGGTTACCTCATTGACCGGTAATAAAGTGGTTTCAACCAAGTTTGACATCAGGACATTTATTCACATGGTTGGATTTGTACTACATGGAGATCGGTAAGAAGACCCTGGGTTGAGTGATCACTCTGATATGTACTTTACCCATGTTGCGATAGAGTTTCTCTTGAATATTGACACATACACTATCACATAGATCCACTTTGTATTGGTCTATGGCTATGTCTTGTCGTCTCATAGATACACTGTGTATTTTTCGTGGCTACAATCAGTTCATGTCATGGGAGTATAGATCCAGATTGTATCTTTGGTGGCTATAACTTTTTGTTAATACAATTATGGATCCACAATGTATTTTATGGCGGCTATACCTTGCAAGTATTTATCATCCAAGCATAGGTATACATGCCTTGGGTTTGAAACATGTCATAATATTTGTTTGATGGTTGTGTGCAGCTTCTACAAGGTTCTCCGCATCCATACCCTTGCTCGAAAAAGTCTACCAAGTACTTCAGTCATCAGTTCCTGTCTTTTAACTTCACAATTTGGAGGGGAATTTGTTACACATCAAAATTAATCACTTCAATGATGACATATTGTCTTCATTACAAGTGTCGTGAGTGTCTCATATTAACCGCAAATGTCGTCACAAACATCATACTATCATCTTGCCTATGTCGTGTCTCTAAAAACATCATAGGGACACATAAGACACATTCAAAGACTGGTTTAAGAAGGATAAATCACATGACAAAGAGTACAAAGCTTTTACCATGGAAAATACCACTTAAAGATGGTTTTTGAAGGGAAACTCTCCCCTACGCATTGTCAAGGAGTGCCAACGCTCCATACCCCTCTTTGGGGGAGCATTGCAACACTCACGACACCATTCTGGGGGAGCGTTGGGATTTTTTGAAGGAATTTTGGGCAGCGCTCCCCTGCCCACTATCATGGAGTGCTAGCACTCTTTACCATCCTTTGGGGGAGCATTGCAATGCTCTGTGCACCCTTTTGGGGGAGCGCTGGCCTGTTTGAGAAAATTTTGGGTTGTTGAGGAAAATCAGGGGAAAATCCCCCTCATCTCTGGAGTTAGTTGGATTTGAATTTGAGGTCAAGGTTGTATCTTAGGGAATATCCACAATTGATGGAGAAGGATCCTCAACCTATCCCAAGAATATCTAAGGTGGTTGGGTCTCTCCAAGATTATATAAGGAGGCCTTCTCATGGTTAAATCATATGGAGAAATAGAGAGATACCTAACTTTTGATCTCATAAGGAAGGAAAGACATTGAAGGAATCAAACTTATGATCTCATAAGATAGATATCATTGAAGCATAATCAGTTTGTGCATGTATTACTTGAGAAAAGGGTTGGACAAGGAGAGATGAGAGAGGTTGTTGCACCTTCATCAAAGGTCTATAAGTATTCTCTATTGTTCTCATTAATATACATATGTGCTTGGCCTGTTTCTTTCAAGGTTGTGTTTATTCTACATGAACTTCTCTCTATTAAATAGATCTAGTTTCAAGCTAATATTAGTGGAATAGGAAGCTTGTTCTGTCTTTTTTTTGTTTGCAGGACTTATCAAGGAGCTTGGGGATCAAAGGTCAACTTGGACTGTGCGAGGACAAACATCGTTAAAAGGGTACACCTTTCTTCCTCTTATCTATACATTAGTTTATCTATATTTAAAAGGATGTCAGTGACCAATGTTAGCACCCTTTTTGTCTTGGTCTTAGGAGTCTAGAGTCCAAGAGAGAATCCACTTGTCCGCAGGGGGATTTCTTTGTAACAAAAAGAATGAGAAAGTTCGACACTTAGTGATTTTCAATAGAATAGAGAGTTCAAGAGCACAAACTAAGTTAAATCATGTGATAAAGATATCAATTTAACACTAAGAATACAGTATGATACCCCCAAAAGTTGGCGACCAAGGTTGATATGTTAGGGTTACTTGACAATCCGTAAGAAGGAAGGAAAGAATGAAAGATTTGGACAATGTTGTAGGCTTGGAAGATGTCACAACCTCAGCCACAAATTTGATTAACCTGACCAATGTAGAGGAAGAAACATCGAAGAATGCACAAGTAAAAATGGGTCAGAGCTCAGAAAATCCCAATGGTAGAGAAAACCCTAAGCCAAAAAAACCTGCAAAACCTAAGGGAATGAAGGGACAACAAAAAATACATGTCACAAAGGAGGTTTTGGTAGAGGATACTACAATATAGTTGGAGACTAAAGAAGAGGAAGAAGAAATGAAAAAAAAAGTGGCAGAAGGCCACCCAGTCGTCGACCAGGAAAGGAAGTTGTTGGATGAAGTAGAGATCACACTACCTTACATCCAGGATGTCATAGTCATAGTGGAAGATATGTTGGAGAAAGTGTCGAAGTTGAGATATGTCAACCACGATATTAAAGACGTGGTGAATTTTCCATACCTTGCACATGAAACTTATTTGGAGGAAAAGGGGAAGATAGGACCCCTTGGAAAACCTATCTTGGAGCCCTCACAGTGGATCACAGGTGTTAGCACTCAATTTTTATGGAAATTTTAAGTTTCTTTAGCATCCTTTTGCTAAAATGTTGAAATATTTTTGCTCATTTTTCCTAGCTCATAAAATCCAATTTCCTCATTGAGTCAGTAAGAGTCTTAATTCATAAATATTTTTCTCCAAAAACCTATGGCCTTTGTCTTTTTTACCTACAATACAAAAATGTAACAAATTGATAAACCCCTATTCTATGCTTTGTATCTTCAAATATATTTTATATTTGAAAAATCTCACATTACTAAAGATATGAGGTAAATGCTTTTTAATGCCCTATGCCTAAGTTATGCCTAAACTACATATTTCTTAGAATTATTTCATATTGTCTAAGCATAGAGTTTTCTAAAACCTAAGCCACATGCTCATTTATTACACTAGCCACGCAATAAACCTACATGTCAACACACAAGGCCCAAAATCAAAACCGAGTTCATTTGCTAAAATCAAGCTTATCGATATGTCAACTCCTGAGTCATGTTCACATGTCAAAATACGAGGAAAACAACTAAGTTGACACCCAAAGCCAAGGCATGGGTATGAAGAGAAGAGTGTGCTGCCAAATTTCCTGGGCGCTGCCAACTGTCCTGGGTGCTACAAATTCCACAGGCACTGCCAAATCTCCTAGGCGCTACCCAATCCCTGGGCACTGGGGATTCCATGGGCATTGCCAAATCTCCTGGGTGCTACCCAATTTCCTGGGTGCTGCGGATTCCATGGGGGATACCCAATCTCCTGGGCACTGTAACGACAATGCGCTACCTAATTTTCTGGCAGGCGCTACCTAATATTTGACAGAGGTTGAATTCTACATAGAGATACACTAGAGTGGCGCTACCTATTGGCACTTGGGATCAATGAGTTTCAATTCATTACTCTTTTAGGTGGCTGATGATGTGGAGAATGGATGAGATAGTAGCTGGCAACATGATAACAACTTACCACCTCTACAGGACACTTGGCATGCAAGAGGAGACACATCAATGAAGATCAAGGGGAGACCACTCATTTAAATCATGTTGAATTGGTTACCTACACAACTCCCTTTTTGTAGTAGTTTGTTAATAAATGTTAGCATAGGTGTTCAATTGATAGTTGTTATTGGAGAATCTGATGTGAGGAAGGGCCAACACGCACCTCCATCTGCTGCCTTTCCTTTTTATTATAAATCCATGTTCCAAATGTTTAAAAAGGAAGGAGAAAGGGGGGAATGGTTGAGCTGAGGCTCCCGAACTATTTTTGTACTTTGACATAATTAATTTGAAGACAACCTATCTTATCATTTTCTGTGTTAATAATTCATTTGTAGAAGAAAGTGATGTTTAGCCGTGTTTTTCTTTGTTTTGACTCTTAAAATTTTTTCTTCTTCAACATCAATCATGAGAGGGTTTCTCAGGAGGATCCTTTGAGATCTTCTACCTTGTGTGTTGCTAAATATTTTCTGAAAAGGAACTTTATATTATGATTCTTCTTCTACTGTATAAATAGTATGCTTGAAAAGGATTTTCATGTCTCTTTGTTTGCAGTTCTATGTTTTCTCATAAAAATATTCCACCTGAAAGCCTTGAACGACTAAACATTGATTTTGGATGATCTGTTTTGCTGCATATGGAAGATGATTTTGCAAGGATAGATTCATATGATTTGTTAAATTCAAGCAGATAACTTCAGCCCTACTTGTCTCATATTTTCAAAATCAACTTTCTTTTCGTAAACTTTTGATGTTACCAAGCTCACCTGATTACAGTCTAGGGTGACTTTTGGAGTGATTACAACATGGATATATAATTTAGGTATCATGAACCTGCTGGATATACCACATTTCGAGCACGATAAGAATGTGGGACTGTGAGTGAAACAATTATTGTCTAGGGTACATGGAGGTATCATGTGGATGGATAGGCCACTCCTCATTGACATTGATTTTAATTCCAATATTATAGGGTTTCCCACCAGTGGAACACAACCCTAAGAGTACCTAGAGAATAAAGCACGAGAATAGGAAATTGCAGAGGAAGTGAAAGTGCTGTTTAGAACAAACAGGAGGAACCAAGGTATAGTCATAAAATATATTAATGACTCCACAATGAGGTTTACCAACAAGCGAATGAATTTAAAATTGTTGAGGAAGTGTAGAAAGGAAGAGGCCCCAACATGAGTCATAGAAGTAGCCACGCAGTGCACAAAAGGAGTGATGTTTAGCTGGGTTCCATACTTTTTAAATAAATGTTTAGTTGACTGGAGGGATGTGCAGGATAATGAAACTGAATTCCATTATTCCTAGATTCTCATACTCATAGCTTTGGTAGGTTGGCGGGAACCAAAGTTCTCATCTTTTTTAGACAAACATGGGAAGTTCTACATAGAGAGATATGAAACCCTTTGGAAATCTAAGGACAATAGGAATCAACAAGCAAACAATGTAGTGTTTTCCATGTTTCTAGAATACATGCAACAAGAAACAACAAATGTATGGAGGATTCCTATTGAGGTGGTCCAAGAGAATGAAGGGATTTCTCATTTTAAGGTGTCCAAACATCACATGTGGGTCCAGTCCACAAGAGACCCGAAGAAAAAGTGGTTGGAAATGTTATATGGCACATCAAGGGAAGAGGTCAACTGGATTGTAAAATATTGGCCTGTGCAGTGGAAGGTACCAACAACAAATAAAGGATCCAAACTAAATTATCATGCATAGGAAAGGCCCTTAAAGAAAGAAGATATCCTAGCACACCACACAAGGAAAGTTACATATCACACTCAAGATTCAAGGAGCAACGCAACAACGAAAATTCCTTGGAATAAGGAAACAATGTCAAGGGTAGAAGTAAAGGGTGATGACAAGAATGGTGAAACCTCTCAGCCCAAGGAGGAGGATGAAAATATGAAGAATATTGAGGCATAGACCTCACAGAAGAAGAGAAATGGAAAACAGGAGGATGAAACATGAAAGCAAATTAAATATCATAAGAATCCTTGAGTAATCACAATTATAGAGGACGATATTGAGCTAGTGGTAGACAAAGTCCAAGACATAGGATAAGACGCAATCCGTGCAACAGAGACGTAATGGGAGGAGATCATGGCTAAGCTGGTGGAATTCCATGATAATTTACGAAGGCTACATATTTATATAGTGCAGTAGATAGAGAAGACACATAAAGCACATTCGTAGAAGGAACAAGGAGAAATAGTTCAGACATTGGTGAATGGAAATGACACTTTCAGGGTCACACAACAGATGTTGAGAATCGATGAGGAGAAAACACATAATCCAGTTAGGGACATATACCAAATTGTGGTGGTTATGGTGCAGATGCCTACAAAGGCACTATATAGACTACAAGAAAGTGTGATGCAAGTAGTCCAATCTAGAGTCTATGCAGATGCTACTAAATTGGAAATTGGCAGGGAGGTTACGGAAGTGTTACAAATTACTTATGATCAATTGACCATGGAGAAGGATGAGGAGGAGAGATGTGAAAAAAAAATAGAAAAGGGACTGAAATAAGTTTATAACAACATATCAAGCTACACGTAGGAGATGAAATTCAGATCAAAAGGAAAGTTTCAAAGGATTGCACCGATCATGGAGAAATAAAAATAGGAGATCACATAGATAATGGAAATATTGACCCCTATTGCAGCCTGAGAATTCAGAGATCAAAGAGAATAGGAGGCTATTACACACATCAACAATATTGCGTAGTAAGCTAAGGAAGTGGAAGAATTATATGACAAGATTGCTCAAATGTGAACCAACATGGAAGAAGACGAGAAAATACAACAACTAGACCAAAAGAAAGTGAAACTAACTATAGACATTCAGGACTTAAAGAAACAACATAAGGCAATGACCATCCTAGAGAGGATAAGGAGTGGACAGGATATGAAGAACTTATAGGCAAAGTTGAAGGATGAATATACTGACAAACATGCAAGACATACTCAACTGGAGCAGTTACATCAGGAAGCACTGAGGATGATAGAAAAGATACAAGCAGAGAAAGGGAAAATAAAGAAAATGCACAACCCAAGAGAATGGACCCCCTTCTCTGGCACGCAGTCCCTCACACTATCCATCTCTTTCTAGGGTGCCAATGCAGCTGGTCCAGAATCACCATGCTAGGACTTCCAGGATTCACAGTTGCGAGAAAATTTGAACACGGGCCAAAGAATCTCAGCCATGCAGGCCTTAATTCATGGTTGGAATACACCAACAGTGTTTTCAGCCAAAAAAACCATGGATCCTCTTCAACATTCATTTTCCCTTCCCAATCGAATGAGTAAAGATGAGTGGGTGAAAGATTAAATGGAGAGAGAACAAAATGAAAGGTGTTAGCAATGGGAAATGAGTGAGTGACTGAATGAGTGAAGAAGAAGCAACCCCCACCATAGACCAAAGATGGTTTTATGTAATTCTTGGAATTAAGGAACCACTTGGACATCCCCCCATGAATCTCATGTAATTTTTATTCTCCATTAAAAAAAATGGATAAAATAAATACTTATCTCCTCAAGTCCCCTCTCTTTTGGAATCGTATCCCCCTATAACTCTTGTCCTTGTTCGTCTAGCAACCAGTGATGTATTTATTATTAATAATGATCAAACATTACATTTCCTAGGCGCACTGGCCTATTTCAATTGTTTGGGCACTCTGGCCTTTTATATATTAAAATAATACATTATTTATTATGGGGCTCAAAACCGGAGTGTTACATCCCCTCCCCCTTATTTTGTCACTGTCCTTGGTGCATGTACAAAACATAAATAAAAAATTTCAAAATTTACTCAAAAAGTGTGGTTACCCTACCTTCATGGCATATTCATTCTCCCAAGTAGCATCTTCAATACCGTAGCAGGTCCAATGGACATTTACCAGCTCTATAACTCGATTCCGAAGAATTTTGAGTTTTCTGTCCAATATTCGCATTGGATGGACCTGAAAGTCTTTCTTTGTCTCTACTTGAATCATATTCTAATCAATAACATGGTTAGGAACATGTACATATGTTTTTAGAAAAGAGACATGAAATACATTATGCACATTCATGGAAGCAGGGAATGTAAGGATGTATGCAACTGGCCCTATTATGTTCAATATCTCAAATGAACCACATAATTTGGTTTCTATCTTTGTACAACTACCTAACTTCAAAGAGCTCTTCTTGGGCTTCACTTTTAAAAGCACTTGCAACCCCACTTTAAATTCTCTAGTTGTCCTGTTCTTATCTGCATAATGTTTTTGTCTATCTTGAGTTGCCTTTAAATTCTACTTAATTCTAACCATCTGTTCTTTCATATCCTTGATCAATTCTGGACCACGTAACACTCTATCTGTTGGGTTGTCCCAACTCACTGGAGTATTGCATTTCCTACCATACAAAGCTTCAAATGGGCTCATTTTCAATGAAACTTGATACCCATTATTATAGGAAAACTCAACCAAGTGCAAG
>JZKD02S1933964.1:9035-19843 GCA_000966675.3 Picea glauca
AGGTAAACCTGTATGCAAAGACTTATACAAAAATAATTCAATTAGTGAAGAAGAGAAATCTGTCATTCATAAACTGAATCAAGTAATTGTTGTGTTCTTAAGTAGTGAAAGAAATTAGATATGGATGAGACATTAATTAATTAATATCATTCTGCAAAAGACCATGATAGCTAAAGTAGTCACTAATCAAATGCAAACTGGTAAACATAAACATGAAACAAAAGATTGATATTATGAAAAGCTAAAGCTGTAGCAGAACAACAATTTATGTCTCAGTTTGTATTAGAATTCCATATCCTTGTTCTCCCACCAATGAGGATCATCCTTATTACAAAAAATAATAAGTATTTATAAGTTTTTCCACAGGGTAAAACCTCTCTGTGGAAGTTATAAAACTGTTTACATAAATCTGGGAAGATATTCCCAATTTTAACTAAACTAAGAAACTATAATAAAACTAAAACATCCAAATATCCTCTAGTCTGTCCATCAAATCCCATGTAATTCGAATTCATCTGAAAAGGGTAAAAAATAGACAAGTTAGAAGGATCTTTTATTAATAAAATGATAAAAAATTAATTCTATAGACTAGCTACAGAATCCTCTGATTTTTAGCTAGTCTAAATAAGACACATAATCATAATTGAAATTAATTGAAAATATTTTAAAGAATTCCATTTTTTTTTTTGTAAATAAGAAGTATATATTATATTAAAAGCCTGCTAAAGCTGATAAAAGTGTCAAAATACAGCAATATACTAGTTGCAGTTACCGGACTGCCCCAACAGAGGGGAAACCAGTCCAGCCAGCCCCCAGTTCACAAGTCTAAGAAGGTCACTAGGCTAGTACAAAAACAAAGTTCAGACTGACTGTCATCTAAACTATAAACCTCAGGAAAATTGACAAATAGCACTAAAGAGCTAAACACCTGGAAAATAGCCTATCCACGTGGCTCGAAGGTCCTCTGTCCACGGTTCTTCTTCGATATATGTCGGTTGGTCGTCCCAACGCTTTTCCTTTCTCTTGTCACGCTCCATGTCCTCATCTTGGCCTCTTCGTTCCGCTTCCTCCTGCTTCGCTTCTGCTGGTCGCTGCATGTTGTTCATTCCTTCATCCGTAACAGTATCAGGTGCCTCCCCTGGAGCAGAGTCAACCGGGTCCGAGGAGAGCTCCGAGTGCATAGTAGAGAGGATATGAAGAAAGGTCGCTACATTTTCTTCTGTAGCCTGCAGGCGATACTTGAGGTCCACCACCTCCTTCCTAAGCTCAAAAACTAAGTCATACAGAATGACCAGTCGATCCCTGAAGTTCTCAGTGTCGAGGTGGGCCGTGGGGTGGAGGCACGCTCGGTTAGACTCACCATATGTCGGTGGTGCACTACTCAAATTGCTCGAAGGTCCAGGGAAAGACATTGTAGCTGTGAACTACATCCAGGGGTCCTGAGGGCATCTCAAAAGCGGGGCTGACCGTCGTGGGATGGTGGCCATGGAATGAAGAAGCATAGACTGCGTAGGTGGTGGGGTGGCAGCTGTGGATGGAGTTTGAGGACGGGAGGATGAATAGGTCGAAGGTGAAGCTGAAGGCGAGACCGAGGGTTGACGGGGCTTCCAGGGGGAGCCCCTCCTTGGCCTGACTCTAAGCCGTTCTTTCATGTGTGCAGGTGGATGGGTCTGGACGCAGTTAAACCAAATATGAAGAAAAACAATGGAGACAACAGCAGTCCGAAGGGAGCAAGCTTGGTCCTGTTTGCGCTGTGAAGGGAGGATCCCTTCAGATCGCATACAGGGATCAATCACAAAACCGACGAGCCGAGCCATAGAATAAACTGCGGAGGAGCAAAGGGTGGCATTAATTCCCATTACCGCGACTTGATTGCGATTAAACTCCCGGGACGACATCAGCCTGCGGCACGAGCCCATCACGTGGCTCCGTGTCGCATCGGACTGTGTCCGCTCCCAGCCGTTGTCATGAGGATCCCACTAGCACCCCATCTGGGGAAACATCTACTAAGCCAGCTTTTCGAATACATTGTTGAAGGATAGGATGATCTGGATTCTGGGCTGAATAGCACCGGAGGTCTGGTCCTCTCCAATCAATGCCCACATTAGCCAATTCATCTGCAACTTGGTTCGCCTTCCTTCTGATGTGTGTGGGAGTGATCACCTGCTGAGGGTGCAACAGACCTGCAATGATCTGCAAGCCATGTGAAAGCCTCCAGCTTGGCGAGATGCTGTCTGGGTTGGCCCCATGTAGAATTCTGCGCAGCAGGCCAATGATGACCTTAGAGTCCCCTTCAACGATGATCTTTGTATAATTATTCTGGGAGGCCATTTGCATACCTTTGATAAGGCCCCAGAGTTCTGTTGCATTATTCGTGGAATGCCCCAGGGGGCCTACTCCTATGGCTAAAATGTGTCCAAGAGGATTACGAAAGACCACTCCATAGCCTGCATCTCCTGGATTGCCTTTAGACGCTTCATCAAAATTGAGTTTGAGGAAATCCGGTGGGGGAGGAGACCAAAGGGAAGGGCGACTTGGATGGGAGGTGGGAGGGGGGGAGGAGGCCGTCTGAGAGGGAGGAAGAGGAGTCCAGTGCAGTAGGATGGGGAGCTCTGAGGGAGAGAAAGCTAAGTCGACATCTATCCAATGTCTAATATGGAGATTTTCCATAAGGTTGCGTTGGCATTGACGCCAACAATGACTCCAAGGGTGAGCCTTATTTCTGAAAATTCTCCTATTTCTTTCTCTCCAGATTTGCTAGAGGACAAATCCAGGTAAGAGCTGCCAAACCCTGTTGAGGTAGGGAGAGCTAAAAGCCTGATCCCTCCAAGTTAAAAGAGTTTCGATGACACTATCTCTGAGACGGTCCGAGGTGCGCATGATTATCGCTACTTGATCCGAGACCTGTGCTGTGTAAGGGAAATCATTGAGTAGATGATTCAAGGTTTCCTCTGCCTCTCCACAAAGAGTGCATATAGAGGGTCCAACAAACCCCCTCTTCAGGAGATTGTCCCAGGTAAGAATGCTTGAGTGCAAGACTAGCCAAAGAAAAAAGGTGATTTTCGGCCAGTGCTTAAGATTCCAAATTTTCCCCCAAATCTTCGTGTCTGTGGAGTGGTCTGACTTGGTCTTAATTTGATAGGCCTCCTGCATGGTGAAGGAGCCCTGTGGTCTGTAAGCCCACCTTAGTATGTCTTCACCAACGCGTATGGGAATTTTCCGCTTAGTCAGCGCTTCTTGAAGAGGTGCCAGATCGATATGCAGAGCCAAGTTAATTCGCGCCCGATCCAGGTGCCAACATCGCCAGGTGTCCCCAATGGGGTTGTTCTGCCAGTAGTCCACTACCTTTGTTAGTCCCATGCCTGTATCCTGGGCACAAATTTCGCGGGCCCACCCCTCAGCGTTTAAGGCTGGCCATTGCTGCCAGGAATCTTGCTAGAACAAAGTCGTTTCCCCATTTCCTATCTCCCAAAAAGCATGCTGAGTGGCAATCTGCCTATTCTGCTTGGTCACTGTCCATATTAAGGAGCCTGTGTTATTCCCATTCCATCGAATCAGGTTATTCTCTGCTGTGTTAGGGTCATATTTCTTCCTCCATAACTTAGCCCAAAGATCTGTGGGGTTTTTTAACCAGCGCCACCAAATTTTGGCACTAAGGACCTTGTTCATTATAGAGGGATCTCTTATTCCCAATCCCCCCTGTTCCTTAGGCCTATAGATCTTTTCCCAGCTGACTAAAGCTATCTTATTTTCTTTGTTAAGGCCTTGCCAAAGGAAATTCCTTTGCAAGATTTTGATGGTATTGAGAACAAATCTGGGGGCTGCCAGCACAGAAAAAACATAGATCGGGAGGGCTTGAAGGACGGCTTTGAGCAGAATGAGACGACTGGGAAGATTTAAAGCTCTGTAGGTCCAGGAGGAGAGCCTCTTGGAGAAGGAAGAAAGAAGGTTCTCCCAAGAGGAGTTCCTGAGGGCGTTGTCAATCAGGGGTATGCCTAGATATTTGGACGGAAGGGAGCTTCTGTTGAAACCAAGGATCTCCGAGATGTGAAGCTGAATCAGAGGGGGCGTATTGAAAAAGAAGATTTGAGACTTATCCTTGTTGCATTCCAGACCTGAAGCCTCAGAAAAAGTTTGGAGAATCTCCTTGAGTGAGTTGGCTTCTCGAGCAGTCGGGCTGCCCATCAAGAGGGTGTCGTCGACGAATTGGCTATGAGAGATAGGCGGGGAGATGCCATGCAGGGGAAGACCGGTCAGAAGGTTTTTTTCCAGAGTAGCGTGGATGGTTCTACTAAGTCCTTCCGCCATGATGATGAAGAGGAAAGGAGACAGGGGGTCTCCCTGTCTAATTCCTCTTGAAGGGGTGAAGGGTTTTGAGGGAACACCATTGATTAGCAGGGAAAATAAGGCCGAGGAGGTAAGATTTAAAATCCAGGTAACCCAGTTTTGATCGAAGCCAAAAGCTATAAGCATTGCTTTCATATAGTCCCAACTGAGCTTATCAAAGGCTTTTGATATGTCCAGCTTTAGAAGCATCCATGGGGTTTTGGTTTTCTGCAAGGAGTGAATTACCTCATGCGCCAAAATGATGCTATCCAGAATTTGTCTGCCCTCGACGTACCCCAATTTCTCTGGGGATATGATTGTTGGAAGGATCGGCTTGAGTCTTCGAGCGAAGACTTTTGTGAGGAGTTTGTAGATGACGTTGCAGAGGGCTATAGGCCTGTATTTCTTGGGTCTATTCACTTGCCCCTCTTTGGGGATTAGGGAGAGAAAAGTGGCATTGAAAGCCTGAAGGACCTTTCCCGTGATCCGTGAGTCTTCCAGGATTTCCCAGACCTCCGTTCGAATCATCAGCCAACAATAGTGGAAGAAATCGTTGGTGAAGCCATCTGGGCCCGAGGCCTTGCATTTGGGGGTATCTTGGAGTGCTTGATCTACTTCCTCGATGGTGAAGGTCCTAAGGAGGGCTGCATTCTATTCTTGAGTCACAAGGGTAGGCACATGCCTTGTAATCTTGTTGATTTATTCATGTCTGTCTGTAATGGGTTCTGTGAGAAGGTCTTGGAAGTATTCAACCAAATTTGTTTCCAGGTCAGCATGGGAGTGAAGAGTCTCCCCCTCCTCTGAGATGAGATGCGTGATCTTATTGGATTGCCTTCTCTGGATAGTATTTCGGTGGAAGAATTTAGTGTTGCATTCCCCTTCCTTGAGCCATTATATACGCGACTTCTGTTTCCACAGTATCTCTTCCTATCTTTTCCTTTCTGCGATCTGTTGGTTCACTTTGAGTTCCTAGTGTCTGAGCTCATCTGTGAGTCCTTTCTCTCTAATTCTGCACTGAATCTCTTCCATTTGCTCCATGAGCTGTTTTTGTGAGTCAAATATGCTGTCGAAAGTGTGCTTGTTCCAGAACTTTAGCTTTTGTTTGAGATTCTTCAGCTTTTGCTGGAACCTATACATTTTAGATCCGTAGGAGATTTCTGCCTCCTTCCACCAGCCCTGAATGTTTGCTTGGAAATCTGGATGATCTAGCCAAAATTGTTCAAAATGGAAAGGTTTCTTTCTCGGAGTGGCTGGGACATCCAACCATAACTGTATGGGCCAGTGGTCCGATCCGATGCGATTTAAGATAATGGATTCCATTGCAGTGCCATCCAACATGAGTGGCTCTGACACAAGGAAACGATCTAGTTTGCAAGCGATCTGGTGCAGTCCTGTTCTTCTGTTGGACCATGTGTGAATGCCATTATTGGCCTCTAAGTCAATTAGCTGAAGGTCATCTATTAAGCTGTTGAAGTCGCTGGAGTCTTGATCTAGTATTCGTGATCCTCCTTTTTTTTCCTCCAGGCTGCGGATGATATTAAAGTTGCCCCCCACTATCCATCTGTGGTATTGTGTGAGGATGGACAAGTAACCTAGGCTTCTAAGGAAGGCATGTTTGTCTCTTGGAGTGGCCGGTACATAGACGTTTGTTAGATGTCTTGGCTTGTCAGAGCCAATGAGCCTATAATCGGCTGTTATAGACCATCTGGTGGTACAAAAGTTTTCCAGCAGGACAGTGTTGGTGTTCTAGAGGATAGCCAATCCTCCAGCCATTCCTGCGGCATCAATTGAGACCACTCCTCCTTGCTTCCAGTAATAAGGGAGTAGTCAATTAAAGTCTTCTGAGGTACATTTTGTTTCCTGTAACATCACAACATCCGGTGCTTCTGCTATGATCAGATCTCGTAGCAGTTTCTGCTTGCTACATCCATTGAGGCCTCTGATGTTCCAAGATATGATTTTCATGATGACTGATGGGGGGGGAGAGGGGGGAAGATATCCGAGATTAGGTGAATCTACCCTGAATTAACCATAAAGCTTCCAATTTCCTGTATGAGCTTATTTGTTGATTTCCTTCCCCGTTTCTTTCGTCCTTTTGATCTTTATTTGAGTTTTTTTTCTGACTACCCTGGATGTCTAGGGCTTTGCTGGCTCGGGCTGAGGATCCCGCAGAGGAGTTGAGGAACACTTTGTGCACCTTCCTGAGTTGATCCCTGGGTATAGTATAAAGTTTTTGATGTCTATAGGCATGCTCAAGGTGCTCCAAATCCACTCCAGCTAGGTCCTGTTCTTACACCTCCATTTCCTCGTCCCCATCATCTATCTCCTATGGTTTAGGTGGATCCCTAATCGGGCCCATGGGGGGAGGGTCCAACTCCTTACTCTTTGTTGGTTGTTCAGCCTCTAGGACCTTAGTTTGAGATGCCATATGCTGGGGTGGTGGATCCATATGTGTTGGGTTTGTAAATTCTTCTAGGTTATCTTGTAAAATTGCAAACTTATTGCTAGTGGAAGGATATTTACTAACCTGAGCCGGTTTCTTTCTTCCTCCCTGTCATCTTCACCCTGTCTGTTGCGTGAATCCTTCCTTGTCCTTGCCGTTTTCTGGATTCCCTTCCTTGTGAGTCACGTTGAGTGGGAATTCCCGGAAGAGATGTCCATCCTCGTGGCATTTCCTGCAGCGGAAGGGAATATGTTCATAATCAATGGTTTGAGTCCAATCCTCATCATGATACTCCAGCGTAATAGACCCCGAAAGCAGCTTGGCTATGTTCAGATAAACACAGATTCTTGCATATGAGGTGTAGCGTCTCTGTTTAGTTTCTTCGGAGGACTTAACATAAATACCAATGGTGTTGCCTATGCCAGCTAGAACTTCCTCCAACCAAAATTCCTGGGGAAGAGAATACAACCTGATCCAGACCGGCGCATGGGTGAAGTCATCCTTTTCGGGGCTGAACTTTTCTGTCCAGAATCTCAAGAAGAGTCCCGCCGAGTTGTAAAAATAAGGCCCTCCATCAAAGATATGGTTTCTATCTTCTAGATTGTGGAGGATGATCATGAAGAAACCCTTTGATCCTAGTTGTAGATCGTAGTGACCTTTTGGTCTCCACCAGTACTGTATCCATTTGAACAGATCCCGCTCAGAAGGCCATAGCCCTAGAAAATTTCCTACCAGGGCATTATCTCTCATGTATTGTTTATGCTCCTCTATACGGGGTGAGTTTATGACATATTTTGGGTCTTGTGGTGCTTTCGGAATGCATTACCGGGGATCCAAGGGGCCGAGGCGCTTGCAGAGACATTTTCCTTAGCCGGATCCATATCCGTGTCCCGATCCTTGAATGTCCCTTCAACCAGTAGCTGCGTGCGCATATCTAGAGGCATTTCAAAGGGTGGCCTCTTCATTCTGGTTGTCGGATCTTCATTAGCCGTGACTCAGCTGTAGGAGACGCTAGTCGGCGCCCCCTCCTAGCGATGTGTGAGCCCCTTTGGGGCCGTCATCTTGTGGGCACAGTCCTTTGCGGCTGTCAGTGCCTAAACCCTAGCTTCAGAGCTCGTTCTCTAAGCTAAAGAATTCCATTTAATTAAAACCCAATATCTATTTGAAAACAAACAATTTAACTTGAAATTATTATACCATTCGAAATCAAATAGAATCAAAATCATTCAACCGAATATAGAGATAGGTGTATTCTGTTTCGATTGTTATCATAAGTCGGGTGATAAAATCATAATCGAACGATTGTGAAATCATTTCATATCCAGTGCAATCAATACAATTAAAACAAATTTCATGCAATTGTTATACCGTCTCATCAAAAGGTAACACAATCGAATCGAAACAGAATCGTTTTCAAACTGTTATAACTGTATTGATATAACCAACATTTCATTAGCGCGTAATTGCCCATAAACGAAATCGAAATGAAATCACTCAGTTGGTAATAGGGTTCACAAGAATTATATGATCGTTTGTTTTTAGTAAACTGGGTAGACAAGATTGATTTCCTTTGTCAAAATTATTTGTTTGAAACACATTATAATCAGATTCGATAGAGACAACAAACATTGACCAATTCGTTTGCAAGTTGAAAACAAACAGTGCAGCATTTCACGATGTGAATCTAACTCATGAGAGAAATCGAACCAACTGAAAATAGACAACAATCTTTTTAAGTGAATCAAACAATGAGGGGTTTTAACATAATCATAGTAAATCGAAACTGTCCCACGATTCGGGCACGAACATTAATTGCACAGGCTTACATGAGCACATTGTTTTTATAAAAACAGAGTCGTTTTTTCCCAAATTAAAACTGGACAGAGCAATATTTCAACTTTGAAAATTATATGACAGAGCATATTGTAACCAACAAACTCATTGAAATAGTTTACCAATAAGAGCATCCGAACCATAACGAAATCAAATCCAACACGATTGTATTCTAATTTGAGCATGAAAACTTACTGTTCAGAGTAGATACCAAACCAATTCAATTGAAAGCACAACGTCCATTTTGTTAACTCAATCAGAAACATGATCAAATCAAATCAAATGAAAACCAATCAAATCAAAATGAGAATCTATCGGTGTCTAAACTGGGGGTGATCAAATCATATATCCAAATGAAATTTCATTTATTTTTAGCAAGAGCTATTTCGAAATATACACAGGGCTATTCGAAAACAAAATTCAACTCATTATATCAACCCCGATCATTCACACAATTAAAACGATACCAAAATTCATACCTGTATAGCGACGAGACGGTTTGATCATGCCAATTTGGAATTGATAACTGTCGTAGCCGATTCAACGTTTTTGAACAGGATCGAGCATGTCGTCTTATGTTTCTTATCAACTTCTTAGAGCTGGTATCATTGACTGGTTAATACTGCAATTTGATCTTCCAACGATTGAATCTTAGATTGGAGTATGGGAACATCAATGTAATATCATTCCAACCATGAATCGCATTGGTCACAGGATGGCTGTGTGGGATTTGAAAGAGCAGGCGAGGGTTTGATCACATGAATGAGGGTTTCGTTAGGCAACTTAATACCAGGGTAGCTAGGATCGTTTCTTAGGCAGGGGGGAATATTTGACATGAAATCATAAGGTGTCTTGGGGCATAAACCCTATGAATAAGGATACTCATCAGTTAAAAAATGTTCTACATTAGACTCAGAATCCTCACTAAGGACAATAGGGTCTATCTCAGCAGAGGGTTTAGGCTTGTTTCTAGCCATTCTCGAAATGAGATGGGCATTCTTTTTTCCTTTGGCATTAGCAGTAGGGTTTGCCTTGGGATTTTTGCTCATAGGTTTTTTTGTAGGCTCGGACTTGTCAGTTCCAATGTCTGGTAAGTCAACCTTAGGTTCGGCCGAGGGTTTAGGCAGTAGGACATGTAAGGGTACAGGCAGCTCAGCCTTGGTTTCAATTACCATAGGCTTATCAACCGGGACAAGGTCTAAATCCTCAAAACTATTACGAGCGATGAAATCTCTCCGACTATCCCCATGCAAACTCAAATGATAAACAACGATAAGCTTAATAAGCCCATGATGAAACAGGCTATTGTCAGCCTTATGCCTTTTAAATATTTTTGACATCTTATATAAGCTGCGTTGAAAGTAGAAAGGCATGTTTAAAGGATACCCTATAAAAATCATCAGCAGACGCAGGTGGTAGAGAAACACGAGCCCGTATCGACATTCATAGGTCACGAAATGCGTGACAAGAATTAAAGTATTGTGCCATCATGGTTTAAGTGTAGAGATGGGCATACCTTTGTCACATGAGGTGACTTTGCGCGAGAGAAATAACAGTGTCCATGGCACTTCCTCGACCTTACAATTCTTAAACCAATGTTGTCCTGAGGCAGGCAACCCTATAGCAGAGCTGATAAACTTTTCATCGATCTCCAACTGTATGTCGCCCACCTTGGATCTACAGCCATCGAAAGTCATGGAAAACTATCATGCTACACAGAGGTTAAAACCCTCAAATTGTTGTATAAAGGCGAGCCAACAGTTCTCTTCCAAATCCTTTCGGGAATTATCAAACATTAACAGGGCCTGGTTTCTGTTTGGCTCGATTCGAACGACTGGTTCCATGGAGCCGAGCACATGGTAAGCCGAGGGTTTGAGTCACAACCACACAGGAGCAGGGCTACCTGAGCTAAC
The DNA here is from genome assembly GCA_000966675.3 of Picea glauca. Lineage (NCBI taxonomy): Eukaryota > Viridiplantae > Streptophyta > Pinopsida > Pinales > Pinaceae > Picea > Picea glauca. The sequence continues at coordinate 19,551 of JZKD02S1933964.1, forward strand.
AGAGGTAAACAGTGAACAAGGGATAGGCATAAATGCCATCGTGAAAAGGTGGTGGAGCTTATCCCTTCCATGCATAAGATTTATTACGCAAGTACAACCGTCGATTTACATAGTTGTTCAACCCACTATAACACAGCTCAACAATCATATCAATTGGTCGACCAATGAAATCAATGTGTAAACCAACGCGCGCAAACGTTATGCCAAAGTTTTAAACCATCAACATTCAAATTGCAATCAATACCAAACTCAACTATGCGCCAATGTATCAATCGATATCAATAGTTTAACCA
>JZKD02S1933964.1:22805-36445 GCA_000966675.3 Picea glauca
CACCAAAGTACTATGGCCCTTATAAGGTGTTGCAAAATATTGGTACTATGGCATACAAATTGGAGTTGCCTGCATCTTCATGAGTACACCCAATTTTCCATGTTTCATGCTTAAATAAGGTTATATGCGACAAGATCCCAGTTCAAACTATATTGCCAGAACTTGAAGAGGAAGGAAAAATCATATTGGAGCCTGAAGCCATCACTGACACAAGAATTCGCCACCTGAGGAATAGATCCATTTCAGAGTATCTCATTAAATAGAGGAAACTACCGGCTGAACATTCCACATGGGAAGCTGAGTCTTTTATACAGAAGCATCCAGAGTTACTCAAGCGTTGCAGACAACACTTGTCTCAAGGGGAGGGGCATGTTAAGCCCTAATATTGGCTCATTACACCTTAATTGGGGCATATTACATTAGTAATGTTATTTTATTTATGTTGGCTTTATTCCATTAGTTGTAATTATACCTCCTAGTCTCCTATATATACCAAGGAGACATTTTCATTTGGGATGATCTTGTACTTGAACATTTAAGTGGGGTAAAAGGAGGTTTCCCCCTCGAAGAGGCTTATTATATGAAATTATCTCTTTTTCAAGGCGTTGAGTACTTTTTTTTAGGGTTTTCTATGCTATAATGATATTTGGTTCTTAACAATATCTATTCCACAATTAATTTAATTAGATCAAAATACATGTCCACTCTCATGATAATCCGATATTGGAAAAAAATCGCACTTTGCATATGAAGATTTTTCAAAAGGGAATACATAAAATACATATTCATACATAACAATGCTCATCACTTGTATACTATAGATATAAAATACCAATAGGAATGCTTTATTCTCCATGAATTCACCATGGAAGAAACAATATCACATGTGGAGGAGACACAAAGGAGATGCTACCATGTTTTAGTATCTTCAAGAAAAAGAATAAGACAAAAATAGTGGCACAAAAGAGAATACAAGACTTGAAATGTAACACATAGTCACAAAGTGTATCTTGTCTATTAGAAATTCTAACCAAAGTATAAAGGTGAAAAAAAAAAAACTAATTTAGAGTATGGAACGGATAATTAAAATATGCATAAAATAATGTCAGCATATAATAAATTACCATGTGAACATGTACTAAAGATAGCATTAAAATTTAAATAAATAACAAAAGAATGAATAAAAACTAAATAAAGAAGCTCCAAGTAAATACTACCTTTAACATGAACTAGTTTATTGGGAGATGTTTCATATGCGACCCCAAATGATGAAGTCTCGCATCCTAACTAATAATTTTCCTCAAATGCACATGGAATATTATGCATTGGGATGTTGTGCATGCCAAATTGGAATGCACAACATGCCTTGGGTTTATTTTCATGCCAAATTTGCATGCACAACAGGCCTTGGGCTGCAGTGCATGCCAATTTTCCTATTGTGCATGTCAAATTGGCATGCAAAGCAGCCCAAGGCCTGTTGTGCATGCCAATTTTCCTGATGTGCATGCCAAATTAGCATGCATAATAGGGCTTGGGATGCGTTGCATGCCAATTTGTCATGCACAACAGGCCTTGGTCTGCTTTGCATGCCAATTCAAGGCTTGTTGTGCATGTCAATTTGGGTTGTTGTGCATGCCAATTTGACATGCAAAGGATCCCAAGCCTTGTTGTGCATACCAAATTGGCATGCAAAGCATCCCAAGGCCTATTGTGCATGCCAAATTGCAATGCACAACAAGCCTTGGGATTCTTTGCATGCCAATTCGAAATGCATAGTAGGACTAGGGCCGATGTGCATGAAAAATTGGCATGCACAAGAAGCCTTATCCCTAGGCTTGTTGTGCATGCCAAATTGGCATGCACAGTAGACCAAGTCCTTGTTGTGCATGCCAAATTTGGCATGCACAACAAGGCCTTGGGCTACTATGCATGCCAAATTGGCATGCACAGTAGCCCTAGTATTGTTGTGAAATTTGGCATGCACAACATCCCAAGGCCTTGTTGTGCATGCCAATTTGGCATGTGTAGCAAGGCCTTGGGCTGTTGTGTATTCTAATTAAGCATGCACACCATGCCTTGGGATGCTTTGCATGCCAAATTGACATGCACAAAAGCCCAAGGGTTGTTGTGCATGCCAATTCGTCATGCATAGCATTCCTAAGGATTTTAAATTGGCATGCACAATAGGACTTGGGTTGTTGTGCATGCCAATTTGGCATGCACAATAGCCCTAGACCTGTTGTGCATGCCAATTTAACAACCATAGGCATGTTGTGCATGTCGAATTGGCATGGAAAACAACCCAAGGGATATTAAATTGGCATGCACAACAGACCTTGGGATGTTGTGCATGATAAATTGGCATGCACAAAATCCCAAGGCCTTGTTGTCCATGCCAAATTTGGCATGCACATCAAGGCCTTGTGTTTCTTTGCATGCCAAATTGGCATGCACAACAGGCCTAGGGCTGATGTGCATGGAAAATTGGCATGCACACTTGGGCTGTTGTGCATGCCAAATTGGAATTCACACTTGGGATGTTGTGCATGCCAATTCAACATGCACAACAACCCTAGGAGAAATGGAGGAAGAGTAAACCCTTGAAGTTACTATTGGAGTTATTAAATATGCAAACAAAGAAATAGAGAAGGATCTTGTAGAGAGTCATGTTTCACATAATAATTTGATTATTTATAATTTTGCAAGTGTAGAAAGCAACATGGAAGCTATAAAATATGGAATTAATATGAAGAGCACATGGAGGAGTTGTTGAGGATTCTTAACATAATATTAAGAAAAATGAAATGAAGAAAGGATGAATATATAGGGAAAAACAAATAAATTTTGAAAAAGTAAATAAAGAAAGTTGTTTTGTTAAACAAATTATCAAAACATGACCATGTTTTTAAGTATCTACCAAAAGTAAATGATAATGAAGATGAAGATAATTTAGAGATAATTGCAGCATAAGTATACAAGTGGATGTGGAAAAATTATATTTAGTATGTAAACAAATGTAGTAGTGCATGTGGTGTATTGGAACTTTGAAGAGAACAAAGAAATATATGACAATGTTGGAGTAATAAAACTAGAAACATATCACATCTTTCCAAATTTTCTAATAGAATAATAAATTAATGGAGTTGAAGAGTAAAAGGGCACTACTTGTTCAATAGTAGAGAAGAAGAAAGAGGCAACTCTACAAGTTGCAAAATCATAAGAGTGTAATAGTCTTTGTGAGAAAGTACATGAGCATATGTATGTTGTTTAGGTATCCAAAGAAGATATTGGCCATTTGCTAATTAACTGTCAATCTTCTCAGTAGTTATGGAAAGAATTTGAATCGATCATAGGTTTTCAAAATGTTTGGACTAGTTCTTTTGTTGAAGAATGTTTGAGTAATTGGTTTGTGAAGAAGGAATTAAAATTACTAAGAACTTTACCTTGCATCATGTACTTGGGGATTTGGTTGGAAAGGAACTCTGCTATCTTTGAAGAAATATTCATTCCTCCTTTTCAAGATTTTTGTAGGGTAAGTGCTATGGTTTCATCAATTAGAAGGGTCTTCCATCCAAAGCCATATTGCCAAATAGGAGATCTTCAAATTGACAAAACTTGTCATTGGGGTTTCTATGATTGATCATGGCAGAGCCAATTGGATTTTGGTAGTGTGTGTGTGGGGGGGGTTCTTTATCTATTTGATTTTCATTTTTAGAAATTTAAAGGGGGGGATACGGCCTGGGTAAAATAATATGGTTGAGTTTCAAGATCCAAGGGTGCTTGTAAAATGTTCTTTGGACCGAAATTTGAGGGCCTTACAGGTCTTTGGAGACTCAACACTATTTATAAATTTGATGAATGGTTATGGTTTAGTAGAGTTTCTTCAGCTCAAGCTAGTGGGAGATCTACTTCAGGAAGTAGCTAGGCTATTTGATGAAATCTCCTTCACTCGTGTATTCCAGGAACTGAACCAAGAAGATGACAGGTTATCAAAGGAGGGTCAAAATTGTGTTGCAGGAACTTTGTCTCTGAGGAGTTTCTTGATGAAGTCTCATCTATTTTTGTCTTTGATTTGAATACCTATGGAATTAATCAGTGCAGTTATGTTGTTTTTTGAGGAGGACTTATATTTTTTGTAGGGTTACCCTTATGATAGGATCAAAGCCTTACAATGTTGTTTTATGGCTTATATTTTGAGACTCGTGATGTGTATAACCAACACTGTGATGATGTTTTCTGGGTGATATGCCAAGAAAATGATATATGGTTTTGGATGGTTTTGTTGATTTCAGAATTGGTATATAAACTTTATATGTGTATTAACACCTCCAAAATATAATTTTCATTCTCTTTGTAATAAAAGTTGCTATTTTTTTCTTGGGAAATAAAGCATTTATTGACATTGAGATGGAAATGACTACTTTTCAAGTCTTAGCTCTTCCTAATATTTTAAACCCTTCATATTGGAATGCAATGTAGCAGGTGTTGTCCTAATGTACTATGGAAGGACTATTGCATATGAGAACTAAACAATGGAAAATAAACAAAACAATAATGCCTATGTATGATCATCAAATGTTGGTGATCATACATGCATTGACAATATTCAGATAATACTTACTTGGTGCTAAGTTCACACTACACAGTGAGAAAAAATCATGACACTTTGAAGTATTTAGTGGAAAAAAAGGATGTAACACCCACACAACAAAAATGGATTTATAAAATACAAGTATATGACTTTTCCACTGGTTATAAGGGGAACACTAATACAATTGTTGGTGCACTATCCAGGTTACTTAAGTGGGTTAAAGTACAAGGAATTCCAGTAGCTACTATTAAAATGGATTTCTAAAATACAAGTATATGACTTATCCATTGATTGTAAGGGGAACACTAATACATTTGTTGGTGCATTGTCCAAGTTACTTAATTGGGTTAAAGTACAAGGAATTCCAGTAGCTACTAGTAGCATATATGAAGATATTCAAGAAGGTTATGATGAAGATGAATAGTTGTCAAACTTAGTTGAAGGGGATTTACTGCCATTTAAATTTAATACTCAATAGTCGTAAGAATCTGTTGTTGTTTGAAGATGACCAAGTAGTGAAACATTCTAAATGTGATTTTCATGGAAAACTATTGAAAGAATGTTACAATGTCCCTTCTTTAAGGCATGTTGGTCTTTTAAAGCAATATAGAAAGTAAGGTTAGATTTCTTTCAACATGGTTTGACAAATGATGTTAAGATTTTTTTTTTGAATGTGAGGTTTGTCAATTAAATGAGGGTGACAATGTACTCAATTTAGGTCAACTATAGCCTTTACATAAATAAGAGTGGAACTAGGAAAAATCAGTATGGACTTCAATACAACCCTACCTAAATCAATGGGTAAGGATTGTATTTTTATTGTTTATCAATAGGCTAACAATTTTCACTCACTTTGTGGTTGTAGAAACAAGCTAAAAAGCAATTCAAATAGCTGAGGACTTCATGAAGAACATCTATGAGATGTAAGGTGTTCCTAAGCCTTGGGGTCATAATAAGTGACTTGGATGTAAAATTCATGGTAAAATGTTGGAAGGAGTTGTTTAATAAAGTCAACATTGTATTAGCACATAATACCTTCTATCACCCGCAAACATATCAACAAATAGAGATTGTGAACAATACATTAGAATCCTATCTTAGAACCTATACTTCTGGATATAAAGATAGATGGGTAAGTTGGCATCACCTAGTTGAATTTTGTGATAGAAACACTTTCCATGTATCCAAAGGAATGGCGATTTTTCAAGCTTTATATCGATATGGTGCTCCACAAATGATTACTTGGATGAAGCATTAATGTCAAGTACCCTCAGTGATATTAAACTTAGAAATGAAAATATAAGTGGATTGAAGCCCACCCTTGTGTCCTTCAATTTATTAAGCCCAAGAGATTAGCTCAACCGATTGTCACTAATGTTGCTGGGCATTTTTCTAGTTCCATGACAACAGGTGCCCCATTCAAATACCATTGGGTTAGGAACACTAGTCTATTCCAATGGGTTTACTAGGAATTCCAAACAGAAATGTGCAGAATCATCCCTTGGTTTTTCCCACAAATTTTTCCTTGGAAAAAAACATTATACACCATAGGGAGGAGGTACTAGTAAACACAAGTAAAAACCACTCTATTATGGACCTTACAAAATAATACAAGGGGTTGAATAGGCTGCATATAATTTAGAATTACCACTTGAAAGTAAGGACTGCAGTGTCTTTCACATATCAAGTTTGAATAGGTCAGTACATCTAGCTGCTACGACTTCATAATTGCGACTATAAGATGAACATGGCTCAATTGTCTTTGAACAAGAAGCTATCATTGATGAAAGGAGAAAAAATGATTTGAAACAAATAATTCAAAGCGTTCTCAAAGCATACCTCATAAAATGGAAACCATTACCTACAAATGAAGCTTCTTGGGAACATGACGAAATACTCTTTCAGTACACATTTTTTGTTGAATCTTCTGGACAAAGATTTTTGAGAGAGGCAGAATAATGATAAACTTATTTTGTTACTGGTCAAGATGTTAGTCATTCGGTCCAAAAATATTATTAATTAGAGGGACCATGTAACTATTTTTTCGGTGGATCTATCCCACAATGTTAGTTAGGATCAGTTAATCTTTGTTCAGATAAATTATGGTTGTTTAGATCAAATAAGTTGTTAGGATTGGATAAGGTTGTTAGGATAATATAAGGTTTTAGGATCTAATAAGGTTGTAGGATTATATCAATGTTTCAAATATCATTTTGAGGAATATATCACCAAGGGTATAGAAATTAACTTATCATTGTATCATAAATATCAGGGAAAATACAAAAATTATCAGTAAATATCAACAGACATAAAATTGCACCTGAAAAACTAAAAAAATATCAAAAACATCAACAACCTAAAAAACTCTGAAAAAATCAGAAATATCAAGACAAATCAAAGATATTTCACAATGGGATGTGTTAGCACATAAAGTTTTTAAGGGTCGCATGTAATTTTTGTTAAGACCCTGGTCATCCAAGTCCTTTGTTGATACAGGTGACAACCATGAGCACAAAGCGCAACATTCAAAGGCAGTCTATTTTGGGCTGAAATACAAGAAGCGGTTGGGTTCATTTTTCAACGGTGGAGATCCCAGGAGCGGATTAGATCAACAGATCTTGTGTATTCTACATGTCAAATTTGTGCAAGGATTAGCGACTAGACATAAGTCCCGAAGTCCTAAAGTAAATCTGAGCCATTGAAGGCTGAGGAAACACATCGACAAATCTAACATTTTAGAGACTTAGCACTCTGGAAGGTTTACAAAGCGAAGCACTAGAGCCATAATTTCTCAAACTCTCGAAGTGAATCTCGGTCGTCCAAATAAAGAGGATACGTGGAGGCAGATCTCTCAATTCGAAGATACGCCACTCCAGAGGATTGTAATATTTATGCATTGAAAAGGCCTGAAGCCCGAAATCCTGAAGTAATTGTGAACCATTGATATTTGCAGTAGAAACAGGGTCCATCCAGGAGAAGTGCGTGGAAGAAAAATCAAGGCTTCCCAGATCACATATTGTGACCAGATTGATGAACGCGATTTAATGCAGGGACAGAACATGATCAAATAATAAAATTCTTGAGCGGTCCCACAATTGAAACCATGGTATAGAAAAAGAGCTACATGGCGGAAGGTGGTGAATTGTGGGCTCAAAATCACTGTGGATCCAAACCTCATTTGATGGCCCCACAATCACATGCTTATATAACGTCAAGTCCGAGAGCAACACGTGGTATCCCCCTAGGCTTTAAGCCTCATCCTGATCCCGATAATTTTGTTAATAAAATAAAGGACTAGTGGTTGAAACCTCGACTCACTTAGTAATTAGAAAGAATGGAGGTTCTGGCCATGGAGATAGAAGATTGCTAGCCCGAGGTACCATAGAGGAAAATTTTTCCTACAGACCCATACTGATCAGAGTTTCCTCCCGACAGGAGGAACATGAAAGACAAGAGAAGACACACAATACTAGAGAAGAGGTGCCCAAGCAACAAGACATGTCTACTGTTTTGACTATAAATACATCAGACACATGATATGAAAAAGGGGGTTTAGAGGCTAGAGAGTCGAGAGAGTTTAAGGAGAAGGGCACTGTATTTTTCATTTTGTAATCCTAAGGGGCATGGATTGTAAAATATTATGTTATTGAAGATTCCTTTGAGTTTTTTTTATCATACCTTATTCTATGTTTCAATTATGTTTCTCTTCTTGTCTAGATGTGACATCTTTGATTTATGGATTCCTGAGGTGGTAGAGGGTTTGTTGTCATCTTGCTCATGCTTAAGTGTTTATCATTCAGACACATTCATTTTTTATTCTTATCTGGATGTAGCATCTTTGATTTATGGATTCCCGAGGCGGTAGAGGATCTATTGTAATCTTTCCCATGTCTCATTGTTTATTATTTAGACACATCTTATTTTCTTTGCAGAGAGGATCTTTTCTTATTAAATTTTCATCTTTGTGTTAAACCTTTATTTCTTCCCTTCACCATTAAACATCCTTTTTCTAATATGCAGTTTAAATTCCTTCATTGAGAAGGATACTTATGACTCCATAGCCCAATGGTCCAAGACTAATCTGCAACGACCTTTGTTACCTTTCCTTTCTTTGTAGTTTTGTTCTAACTCTTGACTTTTAACCCACTCAAAAGAAATTTAATGTTACCAAGCTTTCTCCCATTTGCAGTCGGGGAGTGACTCTTGGAACGATAACAAGATGATATTGTTGGATCATGTTATCATTGATGCCAATGGTTTGATTGATTGATGTCAAAGGATTGATGTCAAGTGATTAAGTGATTGATTGATGTCAATGGATTGATTGATAGGCTTGATTGATTGATGATTGATGAACAATGTATATGTATTGACCTTAATGAGAATGATAGATGTCAAGGGGAAACCAATCGATGAATATGGATCAATAAGTTATCATTGATATGATGCATAGATGAATATGGATCAATGAGTTTTCATTCATACATGATGAAGATGGATTCTTTTATATATGATGCATAGTTTGTTTGATGTAAATATGACTCATTATTTTCTTGTCATGGTTGATAAGAAGTACACATGGACAAACTCCAAAGTGGTCCCCTTATGGTGAAATATCTCACGGGAAGACGCTTTTCGGTTGAGTTATGGTTGAGAGAACCCATGCTTGTATGTAGAATAATGAGATGAAGACCAGTGATTTTGTTGGTGAAACTATCCCATATGGATAGTTCTTGTCATGCCATTTCTGGTGGTATGTGGAATGTCACATAACTCCTCACGGTTTGAGAGTTATGGCCCTACGAAGTTGAAGGACCCCCATATGATGGATTGAAGCCCCATAAGGCCATCAAAGAAGTCAAAGTTCTTGAGAAGAATAAATAATTATTTAAATGATAAAGTGAAGTGACAAAGTCAAGGAGGACTATTTAAATATTAAAGTAAGTTGACAAAATTGAGGAGGAATATTTAAATGATAAAGTAATGGAGAACTTTATACTTATGGAATGTGATTAACCCTAAAAGAGGAAAATAGGTTAAGTGATCTATAAATGGGTTAAGTGATCTAGAAGATGAAGATTATAAATAAGAGGCTAAGGTGTCTTGTGAAGTGTACATTTTGGGAGTATCTCTTGTGTATCTTTTGTGTGTATCTCTTGAGCATGATTAAAGATCTATTCTGAGAAAGAGAGCATGAGGAGGATCTCATGGACACATCAAAGTTTTGGAAATGTCTGAGATCTTGACGACAAAATTATCAGAGCTTTATAAACCTTATTTTTTGAGGTATATGCAGGTTGTAATGGGCCAGAGTGCGTACACACGCAGGCTGTATAAAGACAAGGCATGTACAATGGATAAAGTCATGGAGATTTGTGTTTGAGCTGATAACTAACTGCTAAAGCCTGAAGCGGGTTCCATATATGCACTCTATAGGCTCAAATCTACCACATAGATTCTGGTATGGTGATATTATTTATTTGATGGATCTTCTTGTTTGTTTGGCGAATGCTTAAGGCATTCTTGGTATGGCTATTATGATATGGTTTGAGTTGGTTGATGGAGTGAGAAACACTCTTATGATTCAATATTGATATGATGGTAATAGTATATGGGTTGTTTACACATGTTTGAGTAGCATTTATATTGTATGATTGAGAAGCATGAATAAGCTATTAGAGAGATTGGATGTGTTGTGACTGGCTGGTGGTCAGTTTGGATAGTGAAAGACAGAAGAGAATGTGATTGCGGGGAGCATAAGATCTAAGCATGTGAAGCAAATCAAAACCCTAGTTTCTCAGAAGTACACACATGTTGCATTATAGATTGACTGCGTACATATGCGGGTTGTAGTGAGCCAGGGTGCATACACACGCAGGTTGCACTACTAGCAGGTCACGTACTTGTGACAAATTGATATCTGTGGAGGATTGTTGCCTCAACTCAGTTGGTGCTGAGGATGTAAGTTGAGTCTTGCATATAGAGCTAGTGCTCTTATAGAGTTTCACTCTATTCAGTTGTTGCTGATAAACCCCAAGGATTGTAGTCTATAATAAAAATAAAAATTGTACATACATCTTGTGTTCTTTGAGTTCCTTGTGGTGATGACTTATTGATGATATACTGTTGATATACATTGTTGATATGTGTTCACATCTAACTAGTTATAAATGACAACAATGAGTAATGAATAAATGTTGAATGCTAACTAAAGAGTTTTGTGTAAGAGAGAAGTTTTGGGAAAAAGATCCCCACACTCATTCACCCCCCCGGTAAGTGTGGTAGGTGTGTCCAACAATTGGTATCAAAGTGAGGCCTTCACTATAAGCCTTCACAAGCTTGGAGGAGATCCATGGACACACAAATGGATGATGAAGTTCTAATCCTTGATGAGTGTTGTGCCTCTTTTGTCACTTGAATGAGAAAAACAGAGGTGCTTACAAGCTTAGTTGTGTTAGCTAAGCAAGACAATAGTAAAGGAAAGGGTTAGAAAAATAAACATAAAAGACTAAGCTAAGAATTAAACTAGGAAAGGAAAGAAGAACTAAACTATTGTGCATAAGGACATAAGAACAAGAAACAAACAAGACTCATGTCACCAATGGAAAGGATTGTATTAGTGAAAAGAAAACACTAAAAAGAAAGGGGACTTTGGGTCCCTTCTTCCTCCAAGGGAGGGCTCTTGGACCCCCAAGATTAAGCTCTTCTTACAACTTGAAAACTTGAAAGAAATGGTGAAAGAGTCCCAAGCTAACCCACTCAAAAGGTGATGTGGATTGCCCAAATGGAATGGTGTTATTATTCTCTTGATGAGAAAAGATGATTCCCGAAGAGAATAGCAGTAGCATAACCTTACAAATGAATTCCTTGAAAATGTAGTGCACCCATGGCCTTGTTTTATAGCACCACTTTGAGGTATTGTGCAACCAACTTTTAGTGTGAAAAGGGGTTGTTTAGGGCACCTTTAGGTCTTTGACCAACCACCTAGTCGGATCCAGCTGAGATTTGGATGTCAAATTGACTTGGAAGCTGAACCAAAAGTGGGTGGGAGGCCAACCAACATCATAAATGCACTATTCTCAAGTGTTTGCGGATTTTAGTGTCCATAGTTGCACATCATGTGCATGTGTTCTTTTCCTGCATTTCTGGATGGCGCATGTGCACACACGCCCTATGTAGTCATAGTGCATCTTGATTTTATGACTGGTTGTATAGTTTTGGACCTTTTGGAAATGTTTTTTTGGTAATTTTGGTCCATGGGTGAACTCATAACTGTTTTGAAGACGCTGGATTCCTGTAACCATTTTGCGGATGAAATTTCAGTGATAACAAATTCCCTCTGATGGTTGAGGTTAGAAGCATAAAAATAGTCGAAATTCATCAATGTTTCTTATACTAAGAGTATCGTTGTAAGAAAGAACGATAGTGAGAGTATCAAGAGTGACTTGTTGGAAGGAGAAGGGAACCTGTAGGACCCCACTTTTCGCAAGGTGTGTAAAATAAATTGTGTACAAATGAGGTGGGCATGCCCCATGCTCGTGTCATGTAACTCAAAAAAAGGGTGTTGTATAGTAATTGAAACTGTGTGTTGATGTAGACAACTGCAGTGCCCTCGGGGGAAGTTTTGATAAAGACAGAAGACAATTATAATGAGGAACATACTCTGAATAGTAGGTAATGACACCTGTAAGAAGTATCACAGATTCTGTGGGCGTTGATAGCCCAACAAAGTTCAGAGTTTTTTGGCAAATATAAGAAACAACTGCAATAGTCACAAAGTAAGACCCACCGTAACATGAGAAAGTGTTCAAGTCGAATGTTATGGGGGTCAACAACAACAGGGAGCACTTATGGTTCTCCCTGTGCTGTCTAAGACTTCTCATTGTAAAGGTAATGAGAGTCAAGATATTGTCGCCCTTTTGGAAACTGTACTGATGTCGACAAAAAGGGAGATGCGACTCCAAGAAGCAAAGGGCTTCATGAAATCCACTAGGTGAGGTCAGAAGCTAAGGAGGTACATGGATGCATAGATGATTTTAGGGGAGAAATTTCGCTCATGGGCGAATTAAGGGGCCTCTAATTTTTTATTGGGTGAATTTTTTGTATTAGAGTGACTTTTTTAAACTTATTTCATTAGCCAGTAATTTATCTTAGGGTAAAAATCATGTACAGGGTTAGAACATGTTTTTAGGAGGGATAGAGGAAAACAAATTATATTTAGCCCCTTAAATTTGGAGGAACAAGCTTCCATTAGCCAAATTTCTAGAAATATGGGAATTTATGATAGCTTCTTCGCCCCGCCATTTGGTAAAATCGGGGTTTATGGTTTAATTTCTCCCCGATTTTGTGGTATGGGCAGTGGGCACTCAGCACTGGGTAGCTACAGCCTACAATCTTCCCTTTGCCCGATTTCCAAAGAACATGGAGATTTTTGGCCCTCCCACATGGTATAAATTATATGGGATCTTAAATTCATTCCCTAGTTTACATCTTCGTTCTTATTTGAATTTCCCCTTTGAGGTTTGACGACTTCTTCTGTTACCTCTTATTTCCCCTTTGGGCCTTGAGATTTATGGGTTTAGTATTTTACAATTTACTCTTGGACTTTCTTCTGGTTTGTAATGGGTTACTCCTAGGTTCGGCCCAGGCACCAGTTGGCAGTGAGTCATGACCATATTTTGTTAGTCCAAGACCCCGCTCGCAGAGGAGGACCCCACTCGCAGCTCTGCACTAAGGCTCAACCACAGTGGCAAATTGAAAACTCACATATCTGATTGGTGTAGTGGCGGCTTCAGAGAGGTGCTTACTAATTTTGTATTTTCTTAATGCCTTCCTTTATATGCTCTACTGTTGATAGTTATGTCAAAGTTGTGAAGAAACTCAGGGTTTATATCCTTCTTATTGTTATGATGATGGATATATTGTTGCCTTCACAGGTTTACAAGTTACTTCAGTCGATAGCCATCTCCCTTGGTCACCTTCCCCCTTTCAAGCACTTTAAACACTCCATGTCACCTCCTGATGTCTAAGTAGGATCCGTTCATCACAA
>JZKD02S1933964.1:36455-46577 GCA_000966675.3 Picea glauca
TCCATTGAGCTATTGTGATATCCCATCGATCCATTTTGCTAAAAAAGTATTGAATTCTTAAGTTACCAGGCATACTTAGTTTACAGCCCTAAGTAGTTTCCTGGAGTGATAACACCTTAAACTATGCTTCCAATCATGGATTTAGGGCAGATGTCAACAATGTAATGGGCTGCTGTTAGGGATGACAAAACAAATTGACTAATTTTATTTATTATAGAATGAAAAAATAAATTATCTTGTTATTTTTTTCGATTTTATCAGAAATAATGTGATGAATGATTGGATGTGCAAATTTGAGTGGTTAAATTTGTATAATCCAAATGTATGCATTCAAAAATACAATTGAAACAACAAAAAATAGTTATTTTGTCCAAATTTACATTGAAACCAAAAAAAACCAAAAAAAGAAAGTTTAACGAACCCCAACCCATATTTTAACTTGTATGATTGTACAAAATCCAGTACCCTGTAGTATGAACATAAACACACAATGAATATTATTTCAGAAGAACGAGTGGTTCATAGTAGTGGATGGGCATTGGTCATGTTTGTATTACTTGGTAGACATTTGTCAGCGTTNTTTACTATAACAGACATGGTCAAATGTAGTGTGAAGTCCATTTCTAGATTGAAACACTTGTTGTTTAATTGGCCTATGTAACAGATGTAGTGAAATGTTGTGTGAATGCCATTTGCAGATTGAAACACCTATTGTCAATTTTGGTGACTTTGCTATAGCAGACATGGTGAAATGTTGTGTGAAAAATGCTGGTGTCAATTTTGGTCGATTTTACTACAATAGATGCAGTGAAATGTTTTGTGAAGTCCATTTGTAGATTGAAAAACTTGTTATTTGATTGGATTATGTAGTAGTTGTGGTGAAAGGCATCGTGAAGTCCATTTGTAGATTGAAACACATTTTTTAATTGGGGCCTATGCAATTGTTTAATTGGCCTATGAAAAATGCTCTTTTTCAATTTTGGTTAACTTTATTGTAGCAGACATGGTGAAATGTTATGTGAAGTCCATTTGTAGATTGAAACACTTTTTGTTTAATTGGCCCATGTAGAAGATGTGGTGAAATGTTGTGATAAGTCCATTTGTAGGTGGAAACACCTTTTGTTTAATTGGCCTATGAAAACTATTATTTGTCGAACTATAACAGATGTACTGAAATGTTGGTTGACTTTATTGTAGTAGATGTAGTGAATGTGGATGTTGGTTGAATTTATTGTAGAAGATGTAGTGAATGTTGACAATGTTGTGAACTCCATTTGTAGATTGAAACACATTTTGCAATTGGCCTATACAAAATGCTCTTTGTCATATTTGGTCGACTTTACTGTAGTAGATGTGGTGAAATGTTGTGTGAAGTCCATTTGTTTACCCAATACCACTCGCCAGTATTTTACAAGATTTTATAATTTAGTGAAAGATTCGCCAATATTTTACAAGATTTTATAATTCCGTGAAATATTCGCCAATATTTTACAATATTATATAATTGACTAAAATATTCGCCAAAAAATTATATATACATTTTATATTATTGATAAAATAGCCTTCAATTTTTCCTATGTACCATGGGGATTCACCCATTTATTATACATATACATTTAGGGGGGGTTCTTAAAATCACCCCTGCATGGATGAAGTCAAGTTGAATGGAGACTCAAGACTTCCCTTGCTTAGGGATATATGAGAAGTTGAAGTGGTTGCAACCGTTTAGTGAGGTCGAGTGTCAGGGGGGACAACGAGACGTGGGATAAGTTGTGCCAGAGGCGGGACAAAGTGAACAAACTTAGAGAGTAGAGGTAGGTGGCCTATGGGATACTTGGAGTTTATGGACAATGTCAACAGGAGTAGATGATAAGGAATGCCCCAACCAAGGGAGACATGGGTTGTGTTTGCCAAGAAGGTCGCTAAAGGGGATGACAAAAATCTATGTAAAATGATGGAAACAACGGCTTAATTACAAAAAGAATTAAAAAATCAGTGGGGATAATAATGCATATACAGAAAAGGGTGCCCTAGTGTAAGATGGCTTGGCCTAAGGATGGCGCAAGTTGGTGTAAAAAACAAGTGAGGGGTTAGGGCCCCATATGCGAGTTTCTATAGTAGGTCAATGTATGGTGGGAAATCTGAATATGGGCAGACCAACGATGGATGAAATGGATGGTAAATGGTGTTACAGGAGTGCAGTCAAAACAATCCACGAGGAAGTTTCATGGGAGTCCATTGGGTAGGCTAGCAAAATGAGGAGAAGGAGTATGTGGTTGATTCACGACATGATGTAAGACTATCAAGACTCCCATCCCTAAAGGTTGAAAACACCGTGAGTGTCAAAGTGCCAAGGGGACTATGAATGGGACAACCCATGTGGGGGAGAGTGCTACCAGGTGACAGTACCCAAGATTCAATGGAGGTGACAATAATGCAAGGCCGGATATAGGGACCCTAAAGGAAAATTTCAGAGGGTGTGACTGGAGATGCAATTGGATTCAGAGGGAATGATGAAATTTCAGTGTTGATTATATACCTGAAGGCATCGCACTGGTGTGTGATGACCAAGTACCTGCACACATGACGATCAAATACCCGACGTGAAAAATATCTGAAGATAATTGGTCATATAATCATTTAGTTGATAATTTGAACATGATCATGCATACCTGGACGGGGTATGGAAAAATGGCTCCCCGGGGGCTAAGGATGAAAAATGGCCTAGGGACTATCTTGATGTAGAGGACGGGGTGTAGATCCCATGGCTGAAGATGGATCGAAAAATGGACATCTGGAGCTCCCAGAATGGGGTCTAGAAGTTTGGAAAAAAGGACTATATATAACTGTAGAGCCCACATTTCCACCTCATTTGTATCTGCTATCAGAGTGATTGGACGAGAGATATTTAGAGGAGATTTGGAGATTCTGGGAGAACGAGGCAGCTGATTCAAAACCAACGAGCTTCAGGTTAGTTGTCTTATCATCCTACATAGAATTAGGGTTTCTATTTTTGGGCAGGGCCTATACGGAGGGTTGTATAGGAGGTTTTGTGGGTGTGGGCCCCCAATGCACGGGCGATCAAGAAATATATGCACATGGGTGCACTTCTTTTTTATGGATATCCATGCGTGGGGGTTCCCTAATGTGGGAAATAGGCATGCATGGTATGCACACCTGTAAGTTAAACAGTTGCACATGAGTTCGTAGCTCTGTAGTGAACATGCACACTATGATGTGTGCTTGTATATGTGATAGGGGCGTATGAGGGCACCTCTGTATGGCTGATAGGAACGCATGTGTGCGTGCCTATGGGATGAATAGGCATGCATGTGTGTACGCCTATGGGGTTAAATAGCCACGCCTTGGAAGCAAAGCTGACGGGTGAAAAACTCATATTTTTTGGAGATGATAATGTGTTTATGTTTGAGAGGGTTGATTGATAACTGGATTATGTGGTTGCAGGTTATAATTTGGATGATGTCGGTTCACTGGAGAGAGAGAGATTGGTCACAACTCAGGGAGGCTATGGCCATTGAGGATCCGGTGGTTCGTGATACTTTTTCAACTTGTGGGCTGCTAAAGTTCTTTGAGTGCCCCTTGATACGAGCCTAGGAGTACCTCCTGTAGTTCTTGATTCGGATCTGGAGTCTAGATCTGCATTGTTTTATGGTGCGAGGTGAGTAGCTAGCCTTCACTGCAGTGGAGGATGTATATTTTTTGACCGGGCTCCCTTTTCAGGGAACACCCTTACCGACGGAGCCCGTATTACCTGGGGATGGGCAGTTGGCTAACTTAGGCTAGAGGTACTGTACGAGGGATGATTTTATGTTGGGTTCTGTGGTGAGTAATGGGGCTATGGATGACCGAGTTCATCATTTTGTAGCAGCGATGGTTGTGAGGGTATATGGGTCCCTCACAACTCAGCGGATCAGTGGTGGTCAGATGAAGATTATGGGGAGGGTGTTGGCAGAAGATCATTTTGCCTGGGGCATGATGCTGCATACCAAGATGGTAGGGCATCTCGACAAGTGTCAAGTTGCAGACTCGGGGGAGTTTACTTTTGGGTCCATCTTGGTTGCATGGTTTTTGGAGAGGGTGATGATGTTGTACCCTAGAGTGTTATTGGGTGCACCTGGTGTGCGAGAGCCACGATTGAGGTGGTGGTCTAGGATTTTGATTCATCACGGTGGTGGGGAGGGTGGCCATTATTGTGAACCTGACCCTTGAGGGGGACTAGGTGGGTTTGTACTTCCCCCTTGAGAGGAAGTTGGCCCCCTGCTTCTATGTAAAGGAGAGAGAGTGGAAGGTGGACCTTGGGAATTGGACCCAAGTAAGGTGGAACCAAGCAAAGATGATCCCAAGATAGTGGCACTCACAGGAGTGTGAGAAGGTGGAGCCGATGGGTTGGAAAGACTAGGAACTCCCCCTAGAATAGGAGGGAGGTTTAGTAAGCGTCTGGAATGATGGGGGTTTTGTGGGTCCCCTATGATGTCCGACTAGCTAAGTGAATCTGTGCGAATGGTGGTGAGAGAAATAAATAAACAAGAGCCTTTGCTGCAATTTTTGAACTTTACACGATATATATCTAAATCAAATGTAATCAGACGTGCATCATACATAAAGTGTTTTTATAAAGAAGCATATATGTGGATAGGTGGGTTTTGTCCACACGGGGATCAAAGAAAACAAATTCTTGTGTCTTACAAAGATGTAACGAACTTCCTGTCAAAGTAGAATCGGACCTTCCAATAGTACTCGATAGTGGGGTCTGAAGCCACTGGAAGAGAAGCTAGTGAAGGATGAAGCAATCAGTTATAATGATGGCTAGAGGGGGCATATCCCAAAAGAATTGGCGATATTTCCCAATAGCCACACAAAATCTGATCAAGGTGCAATTACAGCCCACAATTGCCACCTGGGTAGATGTCCTAAAATTTGGTCACTAGGTACCTTGGTCAAAGTGCAACATTTAGATTTTCAGTCTAAGAAATGGGTCATGGGCTGGATCCCATCCAAGAGGTGGGTGCCTCAAGGGGGGACACATAGAAAAACTGGGCCTCGGCCTTCAACCCTTCAGAGGTATCTCCCTACCTTATGGTGTTAGGAACACTTGACTTGGAGGATTTAAAGTTCCCTATTTTGACAACTATTGTTTTGAAAATGTGAGAACCAGATAATGGGGAGTTTTTTTGGATGCCTATCCCCAAAATCCTACCTATACTAAAAGATTTCTTTTGGCACCTCCTGTGGAGGAAAACTTAGTGAGTTTTTAGAAAAAATTTAGATGTGGTTGTTTGAGAGATTGGGGGTGTGAGCCAATCTCATTGAAATTAAGTGGGAGTGGATAGTTTCGTTAAGAAAAGGGTGGGGTGTTTCCGAATCCCTTTGGAGGAAACTTACTTCAACCTCCACGTTTCGAGATGAAAACTATGTGAGTGAGAAGTCACTTTGTGTGTGAACAAGTGAAAGTGTGACAATTTTTAATAATTTAGGTGTCACCTTGTTGCATGTGGACTTTGCTTGGTCCTTACAAGTGTTGATTACCTAAGTTACTATGTGTCATTGGTATAGCCTTGTAGAATTCAAAATTCCCTAGGAAACTAGCATGTGGACATATGGGTCCTTTACTATTCCTTTAACTCCCTAATGTGATTTAATATAAGAAATCTTTTGAAACTATCCTAGATTGTGACCATGTGGGCATGTATGGGCCTGTTACAAAACCTTTAAACTTCCCTAGTGATTTAATCTAAGAAAGTAATTTTCAACACAATCCTATCTTTGTAGCATGTTTTATCTTTTTAAGGGAGATGAAATTGTCCTACAACCTCTTTCTGATTCTCAAGATCAATTTGAAGTGCGAGAGAAGAGTATTCTCAATGATTGATATCCAATTTCTGGTCCCAATGCAAGTTTTATATGTGATTACAAATGATTCCAACTTATACTCTTAGTCAAAGAAGGCCATCCATGTGGAAAAATGAAAGAAAAAGAGGAAATAATGATTTTAAACCCCTAAGTGCCTATGTTTTGACTAATCCCTTTATATCGAGAGGGAACTAAGTGTGGTGCAGAACATAACATGCATGGAATCATCTTTAAGAAGGCTAGGGGCCTTCCACAAATCACAAAAAAACTTGCAATGTGTATTTTTCTGCACAGGTGCACGGGTCTTAGAGTAGATAGAGGTGCACTGAGTGCCAATGCGCGAATTGAAAAATACTTTTGAGCACAGGTGTGCAGAAGGCGCTGAGTAATACAGTGATTTTGGAGCACGTGCGCATGATGCACGACTATGGGCCAATAAACCCGTGCACAAATGTCACATGGATGTGAAGAAAATTCCGGATGGAGTTCTCTCAACTCAGCTTTGAATTGGATGTTTTCCAGGTCGGCTTGGGCTGGTTATTGTATCTGCAGGTTAAATAAATAGAAAGAAGAGCTAGAATAACCCAAATGGGGTAGGAAATTGATATGCTTACCCAGTGGAGTCGCCAATATATTACGCCTCTTTTGTCACCTAAATGAGCAAAACAAAGGTGCTTACAAGCTTAGATGGGTTAGCTAAGCAAGAAAACAGTAAAGGAAAGGGTTATAAAAATAAACATAAAATACTAAGCTAAGAATTAAACTAGGAAAGGAAAGAACAACTAAACTATTGTGCATACGGACATAATAACAAGAAACAAACAAGACTCATGTCACCAATGGAAAGGATTGTATTAGTGAAAATAAAATATCTAAAAGAAAGGGGACTTTGGGTCCCTTCTTCCTCCAAGGGAGGGCTCTTGGACCCCCAAGATTAAGATCTTCTTACAACTTGAAAACATGAAAGAAATGGTGAAAGAATCCCAAGATAACCCACTCAAATGGTGATGTGGATTGCCTAAATGGAATGGTGCTAGTATGCTCTTGATGAGAAAATAGGATTGCTTAAGAGAATAGCAATAGCATAACCTTACAAATGAATTCTTTGAAAATGTAGTGCACCCATGGCCTAGTTTTATAGCACCACTTTGAGGTATTGTGAAACCATCTTTTAGTGTGAAAAGGGGTTGTTTAGGGAACCTTTAGATCTTTGACCAACCACCCAGTTGGATCCAACCAAGATTTGGATGTCAAATTGACCTGGAAGCTGAACCAGAAGTGGGTGGGAGGCCGACCAACATCATAAATGCGTCATTCTCAGGTATGCATGGTTTTTAGTGTCCATAGTCACGCATCATGTGCATGTGTTCTTTTCCTATGTTTTTGGATGGCGCATGTGCACGCGTTCCCTGTGTAGTCATAGCGCATCTTGATTTTATGACTGGTTGTATAGTTTTGGACCTTTTGGAAATGTTTTTTTGGTAATTTTTGTCCATGGGTGAACTCATAGCTATTTTGAAGATGTTGGATTCCTGTAACCATTTTGCAGACGAAATTTCAGTGATAACAATGAGGAAAATTGTTCTACTTGGAGAATAGAGATGAGAGTACATTTGATGGAAATGGGAATAGGTATTTGGAAGGCATCCATTGGCAGATCAGTTTCATTGAAGAACAAGTCAAAGTTTGCAGCTCAAAGGGAAGGAAAGAAGAATGGTGCATTATCTCTCAAGAATGTTAGGACCATACAATGTACCTTTTTGCCCACACTTTTTTCTACCTTTACACCATTGTTTCACTCACATTTAAACTCACATTATCACATTACCCTATCTTTCCAAAGGTATATAACCCTCTTCTCTTTACTATATGTTTAATTTTTTTTGCATATAATTTTACATTACTCTCGTACTTAACCATTGATCAGAAATGTATAAGTGTTGAAACAGTTCAAACTGCAGATTAGCATTGAGGCCTGTTGCTGAAACAACAACTCACACAAGAGAAGCTGCTACACTCCCCGTGGTCTACGATGCTGAAACAACGACTCACACAGAAGCTGCTACACTCTCCATGGACTATGATGTTGAAACAACAATGAAGTTGTTACATTGACCACAACAGCCGCACCTCGAGCTAGCATTAACCATCGCTGCTACCTGAGACCAAGTTACTGAAACAGTCAGAATGAAAATCCCGTGGCTGAAACAACTCGTGATTTTCAATGATGAAACAACATACAATAGCAGTAACAAGAAGACAAATAGAAGTTGTTACTCCAGCTGCAACATCAACACCTCACTCAGCACTTGTAATAGCATTATGTTGCGGGAGACTAGGATATCCTATTCCATTTTAGAAAGTCGATCTGACTAAGAATAGGACTCAGATGTACACCTGTAATTTTTTGATCAAATTGTATCGAAGGGATTCTCCTCTTTAAATAAGAGGAAATCATCATTAGAGGAAATCTTGATCTTCTTCTGAACTAAGAGAGGATTTGAAGAGAGGGATGTGTTTTACTTCATATTGTAATGGAACACAGTTGACAGATGAATAAAAGATTGTTCTGAGCATTCCTCTCTAGTTCCTTTCATTTCAGGGGAATCTTGTGAGAAGGGAGGGCCCACCTTCTTCACAAGATTCACCCATTAGCTTTGTAGAGTGTAGTGTTATTTCTGTTCATGCCTTGATTAAATACTGTTTTGCTGAAACACTACTTTACTGAACTCTGTCTTGCTGTTACATTGTTTTCATATGATTCATGCTTGGGTAACTGTTAATCATTCTAGTTATCAATCCTGCTTGGTGAATTTATGAAAGCTTGATAATCAGAGACAGGTGTTGAAGGTTCCTGCTTCGGGAATAGGGTCTTGTTCTCTGTTAGAGATAGTTATCTTTCAGTGTATGTCAATTGTTTTAATGAGTTCATGAAAGTGTGATAATTAGAAACAGGTGTTGAAGATTCCTACTTAGGGAATAGGGTCCTGTTCTCTGTTAGAGATAGTTAGCCTTCAGTGTGTGTCAATTATTTCAGTTAAGCAATGAGTTCATGAAATGTGATGATTGGAAACAGGTGATGAAGATTCCTTCTTTGGGAATAGGGTCTTGTTCTCTGTTAAAAGATAGTTGGTCTTTCCTGTTGCAGCATCTTTTTGTTACCTTAAATGTAATCCAGGATTCTTTAATTAATCATTTCTTTAAACTTTGAACTCTGCAATAGGTAGGTTGCTTTCCTGTAATTCAAGTTATAACTTCAGTTTGTTCAAGGCAAAGTGTGATTAATATGTTCTTACTAAAACTCTAGGTTGCTTTTGAGATTGATCATATATAGTGCGTGATTGCCTTTGAAATAAACAGACTTCCCTGGGTTGACAATTTATGTAGCACTTGATTGTTTAGTTAAATAAGCAATTATAGTGACCAACATTTTGGCGCCGTTGCTGGGGAAGGTAATTATAGATTTCGAAAGAAATTATGATTTTTCAGATACAAAGATTGCATGAGAGGATGCGGAGACCCGAAAGACACTAACCCTACAGGCGACAGGGGCAGAGGAAGAGGAGGAAGAAAAAATTATACTGATGAGATTATATCAAAGTCTGAATCTACTGCTCAATGACCAAACTCTCGGAAACCAAAATCACAACCTTCATTTCAAGCAAACTTTGAGACGGGGAAAGAAGTTTGGAGTCTTGAGACAGTCGAGAAACCAACAGGAAACATTGAGGACAGAGCAAGCGCAACAGGGGAGCAGACAAAAGAAAACATGGATGAGTACAATGACGAATTGCATCATGAAGAACAGGAAGGTCCTGAAGGAGAGGTAAATGATGAAAACTCTTTTTCCACATTAGGATTTCCTATTGGTGATCTTCCTAGAGGGGTAGCCCCCATGAAGAAAATTCCACTCTTAGCACTACCTAACTTTCATGGTTTCTCTTCAGAGGATCCTGATGAATTCCTTTTTGAGTTTGATATATTATGTAGAAGTTATGATTACATTTCCAATGCTAAAAAATTAAAACTATTTCCAGCAACATTGAAAGGAAATGCACTAAGATGGTTCATGAGTCTTGGAGGCCATGTAATCACAACATAGGACCAAATGAAATAGAAATTCCTGAATAAATACTAGGACTATTGCCGAACAAGAGAAAAAAGGGAGGAACTATTTAAGATGATGCAGAAAGAGGATGAAAATCTGGAGGATTTTGTAGAAAGGCTACAGTATAATCTACAAAGATCCAG
>JZKD02S1933964.1:53302-64232 GCA_000966675.3 Picea glauca
CTTTACTATATGTTTAATCTGTTTTGCATATAATTTTACATTACTCTCGTACTTAACCATTGATTAGAAATGTATAAGTGCTGAAACAGTTCGAACTGCAGATTAGCATTGAGGCCTGTTGCTGAAACAACAACTCACACAAGAGAAGCTGCTACACTCCTCGTAGTCTACGATGCTGAAACAACGACTCACATAGAAGCTACTACACTCTCCGTGGACTACGATGTTGAAACAACAATGAAGCTATTACATTGACCACAACAGTTGCACCTCGAGCTAGCATTAACCATCGCTGCTACCTGAGACCAAGTTACTGAAATAGTCAGAATGCAAATCCCGTGGCTGAAACAACCCGCGATTTGCGATGCTGAAACAACATACAAAAATAGTAACAAGAAGACAAATAAAGAAGTTGTTACTCCAGTTGCAACAACAACACCTCACTCAGCACTTGTAATAGCATTCTGTTGCGGGAGACTAGGATATCCTATTCCAGTTTAGAAATTCAATCTGACTTAGAATAGGACTCTGATGTACACCTTTAATTTGTTGATCAAATTGTATCGAAGGGATTCTCCTCTTTAAATAAGAGGAAATCATCATTAGAGGAAATCTTGATCTTCTTCTGAACTAAGAGAGGATTTGAAGAGAGGGACGTGTTTTACTTCATATTGTAATGTAACATAGTTGATAGATGAATAAAATATTGTTCTGAGCATTCCTCTCTAGTTCCTTTTATTTCAGGGGAATCTTGTGAGAAGGGAGGGCCCACCTTCTTCACAAGATTCACCCATTAGCTTTGTAGAGTGTAGTGTTATTTCTGTTCATGCCTTGATTAAATTCTGTTTTGGTGAAACACTACTTTACTGAACTCTGTTTTGCTGAAACACTACTTTACTGAACTCTGTCTTGCTGTTACATTGTTTTCATATGATTCATGCTTGGGTAACTGTTAATTATTCTAGTTAGCAATCCTGCTTGGTGAATTTATGAAAGCTTGATAATCAGAGACAGGTGCTGGAGGTTCCTGCTTCGGGAATAGGGTCCTGTTCTCTGTTAGAGATAGTTAACTTTCAGTGTATGTCAATTATTTTAATGAGTTCATGAAAGTGTGCTAATCATAAACAGATGCTGAAGATTCCTACTTAGGGAATAGGGTCCCTCTGTTAGAGATAGTTATCTTTCAGTGTGTGTCAATTGTTTCAGTTAAGCAATGAGTTCATGAAGTGTGATGATCGGAAACAGGTGCTGAAGATTCCTGCTTTGGGAATAGGGTCCTGTTCTCTGTTACAAGATAGTTGGTCTTTCCTGTTGCAACATCTTGTTGTTACTTTAAATGTAATCCATGATTCTTTAATTAATCATTTCTTTAAACTTTGAACTCTACACTAGGTAGGTTGTTTTCCCATAATTCAAGTTAGAACTTCAGTTTTTTCAAGGAAAAGTGTGATTAATATGTTCTTACTACAACTCTAGGTTTCTTTTGAGATTGAGCATATATAGTGCGTGATTACCTTTGAAATAAACAGACTTCCCTGGGTTGACAATTTATGTAGCACTTGATTGTTTAGTTAAATAAGCAATTATAGTGACCAACAAAGACCATTCTTAGTGGACTCTCAAGCCCTATCAAGGAGATCATGGGACAATGCAATTCCTCCAAGGATCTATGGCTACAGCTAGAGGATACATATCAAAGCAAAAAGGAAGACCTTGAAGACAACTCCATCAAGAATACTGAAGATAAAGAATATCCAAAAACTCTTGATTGCATTATTTCTAAATGTGATGTTGGCAAAATGGAAGATATTGAAGACATTCCAAATGAAGGTAAAGAATCATGTGATGATGTTGACAAAGAGGAATATCTTGAAGACATTTCAAATGAAGGTAAAGAATCTCCACAAACCCTTGATTACATTAATTCAAAATGTTATGATGTTGAATTTTCTCTACTAGTGAAAAATATCTAGAAGTAGTTTGGATAAAATTAGTTGATTGTTATCCCATGGAAGAAGTAGAAGAAAAACTATTGGATCCTAAAGAGAAAGTTGAAGAGAGTCTACATGAATATAGCAATGATCACTATTAT
Source organism: Picea glauca (assembly GCA_000966675.3). Taxonomy (NCBI): domain Eukaryota; kingdom Viridiplantae; phylum Streptophyta; class Pinopsida; order Pinales; family Pinaceae; genus Picea; species Picea glauca. Next base: position 55,395 of record JZKD02S1933964.1, read on the forward strand.
ATATACTATAGATATCTTTCGGATAACACTAAGAAGTTTCTTAAGAAGAGTCAAAATCACATCTTGAAGTTAAAGGAAATGCTCAAGGAATAAAAGGAGACTAATAAGAATAAAGTAAAATTAAAGGAAGAAGAGACCACATGACTAAAGAATGAAAAATAAGAAAGGGAGGTAGATGATGAGATTAGCAAAAGTTTTGAAACTATTGTCCATCTCAAAACCCAAATTGAAGAAGCCAAAAGGGTAGAGGAACTATTGAAGAATCAAATAAATGAAAAGGAAGAGTCATGTCATAAGTTAGAAGCTGAAATTGTTGACCTTAGAAATAAGGTAGAGAAGTCAAACAAATTCATGAATAGCTCACAAATCTTGAGTGAGATCTTGGAAAATCAAAGATCACCATATGATAAATCAGGTCTTGGTTACAAAGGAGAAGCTACACATGTTGAAGCAATAACATCAAAGGAGCATGAGGTAAGTCCATCAAAGGATGAAGGAAATGTTGTAAATCAACCATACACACAAGAAAAAGAAAATTTCAAAAGAACAAAGAAAGGAAGACATCAAGAATATATCTTTGGGACACCAAAGAAAAGGTATGGAAGTATTTTTCATGGGCATTGTTATTCATGTAATGAATATGGTCACAAATCTTTTGAATGTAGAGCTTATGAAAGGAGATATAATGGAAGATTTTATAACACCATAAGGTGTTGGAGATGTGATCAAGTAGGACACGTTGATGTTCACTGTAACACCATGAGATGATACAACTGTAGTGGATTTGACCACAAATCCCAGGATTGATGGAACACAAGAAGAAAGTCCATGATGAGGACTTCACATAGTGGTGTAGACCCCTTGCCCTCGGGCCGAGATCCGTGCAAGATCTTCACTAAAACCATGCCAAGGTTTTATTAAACCCTTTTTTTAAGCCACAAAGGACTTCGGGTTTTGGGAGTTGGAGAGTCCCGATGTATTTCCACAACTCTTGGCAAATGCCAAAATGTGAATTGTCCACGAAGGCTGACTCTTCCAATGAGACGAGTACACGTCACCTGTTTCCCACTAATTTCGTCTTTTCGGGACTTGATCGAACAACCAAAAATCGTTGCTCTTCCCTTATGATTCCCGGAATTTCGAAATTTCTCTTTTGGTGAGATCGATGGCCTTTCGGGATTTTCGTCGAACCTTGACCACTCCTTTGACTTCCGCCACACGTATCCTCTGACTGATACTTGGGACCCACCTTTCGGTGTTTCTCTCTCTTCATGATTTCGGGCATTGTGTTGACTATGCAACTCTACCTCTTGAGTCCTGGAACCCCGAAACCTGATTGGGGCCCAACGACTATTGTCCCTCAACCTTTCAGGAATTTTCCCTTTCTCTCTTTAGGATTTCGCGAACCAGGAGTTTGAGACTCTTGACTCCAAAATCACTTGTCATGCCAATCCCTGAATTCCCGAAATGCAAATTCGTTTAGGATCCGATGAATTTGGATCTTTCGGTATTTCGTGAACCAAGAGTTTGAGACTCTTGATTCCAAAATCACAACCTCCACTACTTCCCGAACCCTGAAATGCCTAAATGACGAAATTCCACTTCGCTTCCTCTGTGACCACAGCCCTACTCCAAAGACACGTCATGTTTCGCGACTTCGGGGGTTTCAACACAAAGTGCCCTGACTCCTTGTCATCGAAATTGTCGAAATTTCAAACCTAGAAATGTCGAAATGCCGAAATTCCACTCCAAAGGGGAATCAATAGCTCCTATTGCTTCTCATCCAATGGTTGCTACTCCTCCTGAGTTCCCGAATGATAAAATACACTTAGCCTTAACCTTCTCACAGATTTGTGAGATCCAATGGTCCACGGGATTTTGGCACTTCTTCCACGAAGAAATTTCACCGTTCGTTCACTCTTCTTCAAGGATCTCCTCGACAAAATGACTTGGCGTCCTTCCACCTGAAATTGACTTTTGCGAGATGATTTTGATCTCCGCCTCCCTTTGAACACTTCAAAGGTGCTATCCCTCCTGAGCTCTCACTTACAACCTCAAGTCCCCAAAAGGAATCCTGCTCGCACTCCTTGCGACAAATTTCAAATAACCTCTAGATATTTGAGTCTTCGACCTTGTGCACTCTTTGCAATAGTATTCCTTCAACCTTCAACTTAGTTGATAATTTATAAGGCTTCAACTAGCCTGCGCACACCTTGCATGACTCTGTGCCTCACCTGCACTTCTACTGGTTATGAGAACAACAATATCTCTCCTGAGCTTTCTGAGATAAAACTCAGATCCTCGTCAACGCTCACCATGCGGACGTTCACTACACTCTTTGCAGTAATTCTCAGGAAGAGAAACAATTGAAACTCATTCTTCTCCTCTCTCATACTTCATACACTCAATATGAAATCATACACCTGACACAACATTGAAACAAATGCATAACAGAGAAAATAAAACAACTGTAAACATACCATTTAACAAATGTAAACAGTAAGCATCATAACACCATGAAAATTGAGTCAAAGTTTCATATATTAACTCAAGTGCTCCTGTACATGGGTTCTTCTCTACAGCTCTCTGCTATAGCTCTACATCTTATGAATTCTAAATGATCATAATTTTTTTTGATGATACAAGGGTGAGGTTGTCTATATCCGTTTTCCCTCCTATGCTTCTAATTTGTCTAATCTATTAAACCAAATCTACCTACTTTCATTAAACAGAATTAAATGCCTATTACATCCGGCAGATGAGAGTAATTTCTCTAGATCTATTCATATCTCCAATCCATAAATGCAAGTATTCTTCTCCTAGCTATTACATTAATATATGCTCATTAATTTTTCAAAACATTTCAAAATGTGCGTTGGTGCTTTTCCAGCTGTCTTCTGCCTTTATGCTTGCTTGGATGGTTGTGTATGATGCTCTTGCATCACATAGCATGTCTAGAAGAAGGAATGAAGTAAGGAAGGGAGACATATTTGAAAATATGGAAGTTCGGAGAAATAGGGACACCTTCAGAAGTGGGTGAAGAAGACTAAGCAACCATAACAGAATCGAAGACTGAAGGCCGGAATCTCAAGTGTGTCATCTACTAAAGCGTATGTGGGTGATAGTGGTAACAGTCCCGTACATATGCAGGATAAAATTGAATAGGTCACATACATAAGCGAGATGTATGTGCAGCAGGCCACGTATATATGGTAAAGCCTTGGGAAAAAGGCAATGCACGTGGGTTGCAACTTGATGTGATGGTATAACACTCTGTTGCAGGGTTTGACATTATTTGTTGTAGGTTCTGACATTGTTTGCTAGAGGTTTTCATGATTCTATATTGGATTATGTAATGTGATGACAAAAATAAATGAAAGGCCATATTGGATGCATGGCACTAACCCATGAGTATGGATTGAGGCATTTTTTGTTGAAGAACAATGCTAGTTATGACAGTGAAGTTATGGCACCTTGGTTATGTGATATATCTTGATATATCATTGATCTATTGAAGAATACTACTAGTACATGTGTTGTTGGATGCTCAATATTTGTTGTAGTGAATGGAGGATTGATGATGATATATTGGTGTACATGTCTAGTACATATTTTGAGTTTCATTAATATATCTTATGATGTATTATTGGAAGCCTACTTGTTGGAAAACTTGATGCTTGCATTTGGCATATGGATGGGCTACGTATTGGGACATGTAGTTGGTGAGTTGATGAGATGATAATGTTGTACATCATTAATGATCTATAGTTGATGCATGATTGGTAGAGGCACCTACTATCAATTTGATTGACACATATTTTATGGAGGATTTGGCATACATTTATGAGAATTCATCATGTTGTGGTATTGGTGCATGGTTGATGTAATTTCTTGGTACAAGTGTTGATACATGTTGATATGCATGTTTGGTACACCCATAGATGGCATATTCTTTATGATAGTACACCATTGGTATTACTTATTTATCACAACACTTGGTATTTGTTTGAGATACATGGTTATGACACTTGGGGGCTTATTGGTAGATGCACATGGTTGGCATATTGGTAGATGCACATGTTGGCATATGGTTGATACATTACATTAATGATATCTTATGGCACATTTTATGGTGTTGATGTACATGGTTGATGTACATAGTTGTTGTGCATGGTGGGCACACATTTTGGTACATGATGTACTTGGTTGATATTTTGCTCATGATTCTCTATTTTTGACATATCATTTGCTTCATGATGTATGGTATTGCATGAGTTTGATGCATTAACAGATCCAAGGATCATTATATGGTATCATATTGTTCATATTGCAGAGAATATAGGGGGGGGCATACCTATAGGGGGAGTCATTCTTATTCCCATGATTCTAGGAGGAGATATTTATTAGATGCAAAGATAAATACTTGAGAAAGAGCCCTATATTTGAAGAAAGAGCACAGATGCACAATTATAGGGGGAGCGATGGTCATAGGGGGAGTATGAGAAATGTATCTTCAACATTTCATCAGAGTGATATCCCTTTTTTAAAAAGGGGAGAGATTATTCAGAGGAAGATCAAAGGCATTCAAGCAGGGGGAGAAGCCCCAAGAGGATAATGACCCTTTTCCATTGATGTCAAAGGGGGAGATATGGTCACATTGATGTGATTGATGTTTAGTAATGGGGAGAGATAGTCATATTGATATGATTGATGACTATTTATGTAGAGCATGCCTTGTCTACATGTTGACATCAATGATGATATTGCCATCAATGCTGGTATTGTCATCAATGCCAAAGGGTGAGATTGTTGGATCATGTTGTCATTGATGCCAATCATTTGATTGGTTGATGTCAAAGGATTGATGTCAAGTGATTAAATTATTGATTGATGTCAATGGATTGATTGATAGGATTTATTGATTGATGATTGATGAACAATGTATATGTATTGTCCTTAATGAGAATGATAGATGTCAAGTGGAAACAAACTATGCATCATATGATTAAGTTGTTGATTGATGTCAATGGATTGATTGATAGGCTTTATTGATTGATGATTGATGAACAATGTATATGTATTTTCCTTCATGAGAATGATATATGTCAAGTGGAAACTAATCGATGAAGATGGATCAATAAGTTATCATTATTATGATGCATAGATGAAGATGGATCAATGAGTTGTCATTGATACATGATGAAGATGGATCCTTTCATATATGATGCATAGCTTGTTTGATGTAAATATGAATCGTTATTTTCTTGTCATGGTTGATAAGAAGTACAAATGGATGAACTCCAAAGTGGTCCCCTTATGGTGAAATCCCTCACGGGAAGATGCTTTGCAGTTGAGTTATGGTTGAGAGAACCCATGCTTATATGTCAAATAATGAGATGAAGATCAGTGATTTTGTTGGTGAAACTATCCTATATGGATAGTGCTTTTCATGCCATTTCCAGTGTTATGTGGAATGCCACATAACTCCTCACAGGTTGAGATTTATGTCCCTACAAAGTTGAAGGACCCCCATATGATGGCTTGAAGCCCCATAAGGTCAAAGAAGTCAAAGTCCTTGAGAAGAATAAATTATTATTTAAATGATAAAGTGAAGTGACAAATTCAAGGAGGACTATATAAATATTAAAGTAAGGTGACAAAGTCGAGGAGGAATATTTAAATGAGAAAGTAATGGAGAACTTTCTATTTATGGAATGTGGTTAGCCCTAAAATGAGGAAAATAGGTTAAGTGACCTATAAATGGGTTAACTGACCTAGAAGTGGTTTAAGTGATCTAGAAGATGAAGAGTATAAATAAGAGGCTAGGGTCTCTTGTGAAGTTTACATTTTGGGACTATCTTTTGTGTGTATCTCTTGAGCATGATTGAAGATCTATTCTGAGAAAGAGAGCGTGAGGAGGATCTCATGGATGCATCAAAGTTTCATTAATGTCTGAGATCTTGACAGCAAAAGTCTCGGAGCTTTAGAAACCCTAGTTTCTGAGGTATACATGGGATGTAATGGGCCAGAGTGTGTACACACGTAGGATGTATGAAGACATGGCACATACAATGGATAAAGTTATGGAGAATTGTGTTTGAGCTCATAACTGACTACTATTTACTGAAGTAGGTTCAAGATCTGCACTTTATGGGCTCAGATCTTCCATAGAGATTCTGGTATGGTGATATTATTGACTTGATGGATCTTCTTATTTGTTTGGTGAATTCTTAAGGCATTCTTGGTATGGATATTATGATATGGGTTGAGTTGGTTTATGGAGTGAGAAAAACTCTTATGATTTAGTATTGATATGATGGTAATAATATATTGGTTGTTTACACATGTTTTAGTAGCATTTATATTGTATGATTGAGAAGCATGAATAAGCTATTGGAGAGCTTGGATGTGTTGTAACTGGATGGTGGTCAGTTTGGATAGTGAAATATATAAGAGTATGTGATTGCAGGGAGCAGAAGATCTGAGCATGTGAAGCAAAGAAAAACCCTAGTTTCTCAGAAGTACACACATGTTGCATTATAGATTGACCGTGTACATACAAAGGCTGTAGTGAGCCAGGACACTTACACACGCGAGTTTCACTACTGATAGGTCGCGTACCTATTAGAGATTGATATTTGTGGAGGATTATTGCCTCAACTGAGTTGGTGCTGAGGATGTAAGCTGCATATTTCATATAGAGCTGGTGCTCTTGTAGAGTTGTACTCTATTCAGTTGTTGTTGATAAACCCCAAGGATTGTAGTTCATAATAAAAAGAAAAATTGTACATACATCTTGTGTTCTTTGAGTTCCTTATGGTGATGACTTGTGGTGATGACTTGTTGATGATATACTGCTGATATATATTGCTGATATGTGTTCACATCTAACTGGTTATAAATGACATCAATGAGTAATGAATAAATGTTGAATGCTAACTAATGCATTTTGTGTAAGAGGGAAGTTTTGGGAAAAAGAGTGCCACACTCATTCACCCCACCTCTAAGTGTGGTAGGTCTGTCCAACAAAGATAAGATTGTTGGGATTTGATAAACTACAATAAGTCATCTTAGCTTATTTTAAATCCTTTAAATATGTATATTATAAACACGCTTGAAAATTTTGACGGGGGAGGAAGGTGGGAAGGTATTGAGTATGAATCCTTATGCACTTCGTGTTCAAGTATCATGGGCATTTTTCCAGCATGCCAGTTGTAGGTTAGATATCATTTATGTTCCTATTGAGGTATTTTCTTAGCTTTTAGTGAGAATAATTGATGAAGTGTTGATGTGACAAGGCAATTCTACTGATTAATATATTTTCTTCTCTTCCTCATTCTTGTTGATCTTATTCAATGGCTAATAATTTGTGTTTAAATTAGAAATTACTGTAGATGGGTATTTTTTCCTTTTTGATAATATTGCATCTTTCTGTGTAGTCCTATTTATTAAAGCCAACAAATTATTTCTTAAAGTTTTAGGTGCATTACAAACTTTGAGGGTATGCAATCTCTCAACTAGGAAACATTCTTGGCCTTGGAAATTTCAAAATCTACAATATATTTTCACATGGTTATCTTTGGACTCTTCAATAATGACTTTGCGAGTAAAAAAGTGGTTTATGCTCTACCACCAGATGGCACACAGAAAATGATTTTCTGAATTGATTCCTGTCTAGGAGGATATTTGTTTCCCTTGTTTCAGCTACCACATAATGCATCTAACCTTATTTGTTTATTTCTTATCTAATTGGAATAGTTGAAAGAAATAAATCCCATTGGGAGTTGCAAAGTTCTAAATTCTTAAGCCATACATGTTTTGAAGGATATAAACACTAACTTTTTCACCCTAAAAAACTATGTTCATTTAGATGTACATTGACCAAAGGCTATTTCAGTGGAATAAAGATTTTGAAGACCATGGCATGTGTCCTATTGTGCATGCCAATTTGCACAGACACTAGGCATGCACATCATCCCATGTCCCATTGTGCATGCCAAATTGTCATGCACAACATGCCACGGGCTATTTTGCATGCACAACTACAATAATTTATTTGTTTGGATGAGTTTTAGAGATGGTATACATGATATATGTTGGAGGAAAATTAGCCTCATCTAAGAAAGGATGATTTTAGGGGATAAATTTCGCTCATGGGCTAATTTTCGATGGCTTTTCCAAAAATGAGATTCACTATTTTTAAAATGATTCACCCAAATTCTATAGGATAAAATTATTTTACCTTAAAAATAGCCAAAAATTTATAAAAACTATATAAAATACTTAGAAATTTGAATATTTTTACAAAATTATCACCAAACATTTATAGTTGACCTATGAAGGATTAGTAAGATTCGCCAAGGTTTCTATATTTTAAAATAAATTTCCATCCTTAAAATCATCTCTGCATCTAAGAATGAGATTGTTGTGAGCCTAATGTGATTCTCCTCCTAACAACCCCCCCCCCAGAGAATTTTTTTTTCTTAAAGTGATCCAAGCAAAGATTAGGCCAATACACCTTTCACCAGTTCTAAAGGAAATTCTAAAATTATATAGGTGCCAATCAAAAGATAAAATTTCCAAATGTGCATTAACATGACCAAACATAACTAGAGATTATGGTAAAATTACAACCAAACGAAAATAACCATTTGGTTATTTTAAATCAAAAGTATCCATATACCACCCAAACATACCATTATTTTACTATCTAGCTCCAAACATAGCAGAGAAGCTAGTTGCTCCTGTTATCGCACGGTTTGTAGGAAAGGTTAAATAGCTTGAGTCAAAGGTAGAAACCGGCGTAACAGGAGCTTCCCCACCCACTGTCACCTCGAT